>OU744276.1:11200000-11537500 GCA_916610125.1 Cheilosia vulpina | reverse complement strand
AGTTTACTTTGTGTTTTTTTCTTTATTACTAAGTTTTTTTGAATAAATTTTAGAATCACAAGGCATTTTCTTATTTTGTAAAAGTTACTTTTCAGATTTTCAGGTTTTGGTCCAACTCATCCCACACACTGGTCCAACTTGCCCCGGTGGTGAGGTTAGTTGCACCACTTGGACTTGGTGTTTTTAAGACAAAATAGTTATTTAACTACTAGCGGACCCGGCGAACTTCAATAGAAAATCACATTGCACAAAGGAAACCTTTCAAATTGTGCACAGCCTCAGTTAACATATAACTCCATCTATCGGGTTGTGGCATTGATCGCAGTACAGCACCATCTAATATTTATCTCCGTTAACTTCTCCAACCAAAATGCACGCAAAATATCTTTTATCACAATGAATTTCACAATTATTCGAAATTTTCCAAGCTTTACAACGAATTTTCCGCCTTTTTATCAAATCATGCGAGAAAATGCTAAATTTCGTCGAAAAAAATTCAAATTTTCCGCGTTTTTCCGGAGTTGTTTGAGTTTTCCACTTGGAATTTTCTATTTTTTTCATTCGAAAAGGCATTCGGGAACAATTGCACATGAAATTCCATACAAAAAAATCAAAAATTTCGACTTTTTTCCAGTTTCCCGACATTTCCGGAAGGTTTTCCCCAGTCGAAGTAGGTAGGTCTATGTCAGATATTTCATATGACGAACTAAGGGAGTACCTTAAGTTTACCGCAAATACCGCAACAAAAATAATTAAAAAACTGATTTTTTTTGGAAATTTAAAAACAATTTAAAAAAAAAAAACAAAATTAAAAGTTAAGAAAAAAACTTTTTTGATATTAAAAAAATAAACAATGAAAATTAAATTAAGCTAAAAAGGTATTGAAAAAAATAAAAAAACGAGAAAATGGGGAATTCATGAATTAAAAAATAAAAATTATAAAAAGAAAGAAAAAAAAAAAAGAAAAAAATTTGTATTTTTGGTCTAAAAAACAGTTTTCGAAAATCTTAAAAAGTGTGCGATTTGAAAACACAATTTCGTAAAAAGAATTTTGGACCTTGTTACCTAATATTTTATTGTAGTTCACAATGGGTGATTTTACATGCAAAATTTCGCCATTATGAGTTCGAAAAATCTAGCCTGGACACTAAATATGATTATATTAGTATCGATCATTAGCAAAAGATCTGATGACGATACTATTGATTTGGTTTATCAAAATCGCTCGTAGTAGAAGTAAGATCCTTCATTGGTACTGAAGACCTACTCAAACACTCCAGTCGCTGTACTAGACATCCAGCATAGTCAGAGTCAGAGTAACCATTCCCAAAGTGGAACTGAGGCTACATTTATGTGTCAATTGGCTCGTGCCCCTATTCATTCGCTTCACCATCTCCTCCCCCTTATCGCTTTATAAGTGTATATTTGCCCTCATTCAAGAAAGTTTTTAATTTCCATATCCGACCACTCCATCTCTGGCCTCTCGATGAGCTTTCATTCATTTTATTGCCCTTTCGTACACACCGTGAATTCAGTTCTATTTATTCTTTTTAATAACTTAATTGGTAAATCTACTCACTTCTAGCATCCACCATGACATAATATACCCTCTCATACGCCGCGCCGTGCATCACTTCGCACTTAGTCGCATGCCATGCATCATCATCATAGTCCACACATTGCCAATGCTTCACTGTGAGCTGCCAATTTTAATCAAAAGTCCACCTTGACTACGAACTGCGATGCTGGATTCCAATCAATCAATACAAAGTCATCCATAGAGATTTACTGTCTGCGTGCAAATTTGCATGCACACAGGCGATATCCTCGGCATCGCATGTGCGAGTAGTGGCATCTCGCATGCATTGTCACCGCCGCCACCCCCCCGAACGTGTGCGCTTAATGGATATTTCGGCCGATTAAAAATATATTAATCTTCTGCATTAATATCCAGTCGACCATTAAAATTATCACTTAAATTGGCCAATTTTCATAATGGAAAACACCGCAATATGCGTGCCGTTTCAGTGAATTCCGTGCCATCACCATGCCCATCGGGTCGGAGCCTTGTTCTTATAATGGCGGTGGTGGCGGAATTTTGCATCTGCGGCAGGAATTATGTCATCCATCAGCCTCAGCCAACGTCCTGTCAAATTAACACAGCCAGACAATGCGAATGCATTAATTTTAGCCGCTCGATACAAAGGACTGGTTTTTTATTTATTTTGTTAGTTTTTTTCTTCAATATTTGCTTTAATTTTATTAAAAAGATATCCAAACAGAGTCTGCACGTTGTCCTCCTTTTATTTTTAGTAGTTTTTTTTTCTGTTGGCGGGGTGAGTCCTTTGATTGCTAACAATTGAAATAAAATATTTAAGTGCACTCGCAAAAATGTTGAAGTTTTATAAGTTAATTTTTTTTTTGTTGCAATTTATTCATATACAGAGCTGTTGAGCGATTCGCTGGGAGAGAGTGAAATGTAGGTTTTCATAAATTTTCGAGTGCCGAATGGCCCAGATTAGGCTGACTGTTTAAAACTTTTTCAACTATTTGTCTTTTCTAGATTGGATTCCGGTTGAATATTTATTGAGCAGGGAAATAGATGGTTTGAGTTTTTTTTGTTAATTATTACAGATGGATTTTTGGCATTTTGAATAATCAAAAAGGTTTTTCAATATCAGCATAATTTAAAGAACTTGAAAAAGAAAAGTTTCCACTGAGTGTGGGGTTCCACAAGGGTGCGCATTGTCGCTGCTGGTTTTTGCAGTTTGAGTTTGCAAAAGGATACAATAGGCCTTTTTTATTATGCTCTCATGATCTGTATAGATCATTGATATTCACGGTTTAAAACAACAGTACAAGATCCAACTTTTATTTTATTGGAAATCAATGATCCAGATACGTCACAATAAAAGAGATTGAAATTTTATGGCCTTTAAGCTCTCAAATGTGGTACTTCGTGCTACTATAGTAATTTGCTTCATATGAACTGTAATAAGACACTTTCATGGCAAAGAGCTTAAATTTACAAAGCTACCATTTCACTGCCCAGTATGGGCTGGGTATAAGGAATCAGAAATATACAAAGTGCAAAGGCAATCAAGCACAGGGAAGAGGTTCCATATTTTCATGGCCCTTTCTATAAGCGCCGCAGAATTTTTCCTTTCAAGAGGACAAACCAAAATAGGGCCGGTTGCTCTGTATCGCCCCGCCCTCTCAATATTTAATCCTTTCCTACATGACATCAAAACTTGGTCAAACAATCACGCAAATGCGATACGAGCGCTGGCATTTAGCGTCTTTTAACAGCGGTTCTTAGTTTATGATGATGAGTCTACGAGGCCTTTAAGAGCGTGGTGGCGCCCTTCGTTGCAGATTGCAGACTTAAAGGTATGATCAACCCGAAGATCCCATATTTCAGTTATTTAGTCTGTTTGAAACACAGTTTTCAATTAAAAGAAAGAGAGCACATATTCAGATCACGAGAAAGCTGTTCAGGAGGCGTAAACGACATCGGTTTTGAAATTTTACTGATCAAAATAAATTTTGTTCAAGCCGATATTTTGGATAGTCGTAAGTTGTCAATTCGTTTATGAAGATGAAGGCTTTTTAAGCACTTAAACTCGTAATTTTTGACGCTAGATTCGGAGATCTCAAAAGTTATGTGATAAGAGCACAGGCAAATTTTTCGCTCTCTGAAAAATCGCGTACCAATAGTTGGCTTTGGGCAAGTTCCTGCTACACCATAGCTTTTAATAATTTAAAATCTTGTTGCAATTATTGTTTTAGGATCGAGTGTGTTGACAATTTAAATACTTGGGTATTGTTTTAGATAACAAGCTTTGTTGGATTAATCATACAATTTTTCTTAATCAGTATCTCAATAAAGTGGTAAGACAACTCTATCATCTTAGTTTATACTGTCCGCGATCAATCACAGAACTTGTTTATAATGGGCTTTTCAAATCGAAGCTGCAATATGGTATTTCTTGTTGTTGGGGCGGTGCATATTTCAATAAAACGGAGCCACTACTTATAAAACAAAAGCATGCAATACGGATTTTATGTAAAGTTAATCGCAGATCTCCAAGTTTTTATTTGTTCAAGAACCTGGAAATTCTTCCGTTAAGGCATCTATACTGATACAAAGTCCTTAAAATATTTTTCGAAAACTCGGGTTTTTACTGTGTAAGAAATATAGAAAATTTTAATTTACGGGCTAATACTAGAAATTTGGTAACCGGTCCAACAATTTATAAAGCACATTTTGAACGATTCTGCCTTGCCACCGCTCCCCGTTTGTTTAATTCACTTCCAGATTCCATTAGGTGTGAGAGGGTTAAAAATGTATAATTAAAAGATATTAAAAATTGGTTATTTTCTTTTGATTACTCAGCCATAAATAGATTTTTTACCAATTAATATTGTTCATTTAGTGCCTTAGTTTAAATGCATATTTTTGGTTTTTTCTTTGTATTGTAAAATAATTGGTTTTTATATTTTTCTGCTAATGTTTTCTATTTGTAATTCCCCTTCAACGATTTTTTTATTATTAAATGTTTAACGTTAACTGTTTAGTACTTTCGACTCTTGTCACTTTGACAAAAGATTGTACGTAACTATTTCATACCCACATTTTAATGAACTTGTATTCAAAAATTGTATTCTCAACTCATTGTATGTATGAAATAAAGTATTAATTAAATCTAAAAAAATCCCAAAAAAAAAATGTTCCTTCAGAGTGTCTTTCTAAGGACCCATTTTGACGGTGTCTTACCCTTTGATGTAACAGTCTTCTTAGAGCTTTTTACCATTCCTGTGTCAAAACAAGTTTCCCTTTCCCTTGTCCCTTTCCCTCGTTTTACATTTTCTCCACATGTCGAGTCCGCCTTAATCTGCGCAATTTCATAAATTAGACGATACATGGTTCTATATGCGGTTCATTCAGCAAGCTCCTCAGAGGTTTACCTTCACATGATTTAAGCCTGACATGCGACTTATACATTGGGTGATACATGGTTCTATGTGCGGTTCTTTCAGCAAGCTCCTCAGAGCTTTACCTTCACATGATTTAAGACTGACATGCGACTTATAAATAGGACGATACATGGTTCTATATGCGGTTCTTTTAGCAAGCTCCTCAGAGCTTTACCTTCACATGATTTAAGCGTGACATGTGACTTATAAATAGGACGATACATGGTTCTATATGCGGTTCTTTTAGCAAGCTCCTCAGAGCTTTACCTTCACATGATTTAAGCGTGACATGTGACTTATAAATAGGACGATACATGGTTCTATGTGCGGTTCTTTTAGCAAGTTCCTCAAAGGTTTACCTTCATATGATTTAAGCCTGACATGCGACTTATAAATAGGACGATACATGGTTCTATATGCGGTTCATTCAGCAGGTTCCTCAGAGGTTTACCTTCACATGATTTAAGCCTGACATGCGACTTATACATTGGGTGATACATGGTTCTATGTGCGGTTCTTTTAGCAAGCTCCTCAGAGCTTTACCTTCACATGATTTAAGCGTGACATGTGACTTATAAATAGGACGATACATGGTTCTATGTGCGGTTCTTTTAGCAAGTTCCTCAAAGGTTTACCTTCATATGATTTAAGCCTGACATGCGACTTATAAATAGGACGATACATGGTTCTATATGCGGTTCATTCAGCAAGTTCCTCAAAGGTTTACCTTCATAGGATTTAAGACTGACATGCGACTTATACATTGGGTGATACATGGTTCTATATGCGGTTCATTCAGCAAGTTCCTCAAAGGTTTACCTTCATATGATTTAAGCCTGACATGCGACTTATAAATAGGACGATACATGGTTCTATATGCGGTTCATTCAGCAGGTTCCTCAGAGGTTTACCTTCACATGATTTAAGCCTGACATGCGACTTATACATTGGGTGATACATGGTTCTATGTGCGGTTCTTTCAGCAAGCTCCTCAGAGCTTTACCTTCACATGATTTAAGCCTGACATGCGACTTATAAATAGGACGATACATGGTTCTATGTGCGGTTCTTTTAGCAAGCTCCTCAGAGCTTTACCTTCACATGATTTAAGCCTGACATGCGACTTATAAATAGGACGATACATGGTTCTATGTGCGGTTCTTTTAGCAAGTTCCTCAAAGGTTTACCTTCATATGATTTAAGCCTGACATGCGACTTATAAATAGGACGATACATGGTTCTATATGCGGTTCATTCAGCAAGTTCCTCAAAGGTTTACCTTCATACGATTTAAGCTTGACATGCGACTTATAAAGAACATGACAAGTCATAGAAAAGCCTGTTGAATTGATCCACAAGTGGTATTGGATTAAAAAAAAACTCTGATGTTGCAAAAATGTGCTAAATTTATACAAATTCATTTGTACGACAAGTACCTGCTATTTTGATATACCTAGACAAGTCTAGGTTAGGTTAGGTTTGACGAAGGGTTGTGAGGAGAAACATCACAAGACACTAGGCTAGGCACTAGGCCCATCGCGATGCCTGGAAGAACCATATTTTAATAGATGGAAAAACCTACGCCCTTTCCCTAAAGCATTTTGTACCCAAACAAATTTTAAATACCTCCGCTTGGTCTACCATGCTTTTAGAGAAGAAGTTTCCTAGAATTTTGTTTCGCGTGCATGCTTTGCTATGAAATTCGCAGAGTATGTGTGAGATGTCTTCCCTAACGCTTATGTCATTACATAATCTACAAAGACTGGAGTCCGAAAGTCCCAGTCTTTTGGCATGCTTTTCGTGAAAACAGGGCCCAGACAAGATTCCTATCAGCTTTGTCCTACTTAATTTAAGGATTTTCTTAGTGCGTTTGTGGTCTATTTCCGCCCACAAAGCCTTGAAATTTCGATGGCCGGTTATGTCTGCCCATTTACGGTCTGCTTGTTATTTTATGATTCTTTTGATAATTTCTTCGAAGGTGCTCAAGGGTGGGTTGATACAAAGTTGATAGTTTCTCGTCATTTCGCCGCCTTTTTTTTGGACACTTCGTCGACGAGTTCGTTCCCTTCTATGTTGCAGTGTCCTGGGACCCAGCATAAGCTGAAGCTGAAGACAATAACGGACTATTGTCGATTTAATGTTGTTTGATTCTAGAGCAGCCTAACTGTCGATGTTAGCGACGATATTCTTATCGGATATCGATTCCATCTCTAGTAGTTCTGCGGCTTTAAGTACTGCTATAGTCTCCGAAGAAGGAAGTTTTGACGACTCCTCCTTGAGGGATTCCTCTTGTTACCGATCTCCGCATGGAACTTTGTCCGCGAGAATAATTGATTTAACAGCATTCAGCATTTGGCATAACCAGTTGGTTATTCCCTGCTTCGTGCTTCCTTTTTTAATGGTCGTTCGACTTACATTGTTGAAGGCTCCCTATACATCTAGAAATGCCGTCTTTGTAGTAGAAGCTTTTTTTCTATTTTGCCTACGACTTCAAGAAGAACTGTTTCTACGGCTTTTCCTTTTGTATATGCATGTTGTGACCTGCTGTGATTTGGGATTGTTGTCACATTTTCTTCGCACATTAAAACTTGTTTTAAGACGCAATTTTGGACCAGTTTCTTAGGGGTACCTATTTTGATTTTTTATTAAATGTATATTTTTGGCGAGTTCTTTAAACCATTCGTAGTCTCATTTTATGTGTTTATATATAAGTTCGTTTTCGACTGGTTTTAAATGCAGTTTTCGGTCAAATTTTTGTATTAAAAACAAAGGTTTGCAACTCTTTATAAATAATAAGCATTGTTCACGACTTTTTGAATAGTCACAGTTTTTTTTCATTCAATTTTTGAGAAGGTTCTCAAAGCATTTATTACTTGGACGTTTTTATTGGGCTCAGAAAAGGCCTTTTTTGATGCCAATCTGTTGGAGGTCCTAAGGCTTTAATCGAAATACCTTCCGTTAAGTAACTGCAAAGTTCCTCCAATTTTAAGGACCAAACGATCTGAATCCGAGTCTATCGACTGCACATTGCCTTACTTGCTATGCCTTAAGCCCCAAACTTCCCTCTTTATAGTCCTGCCGCACATCATAACTTCACCCCAAGCTATTTCCCAACCAAATACACACGAACTTGTGTAGTAACAGTGCCACCCTGCATCGCCACTGCTTACTTTCCATCTGAATTGAACCTAGATACATCCTATAATCCAGCAACTTTTCTGAGCTGACTACATAGCCACAAATCAGATTATCCACTTCAACAACAATTTCAACAAAACTTCTCTTCAATAATCTCCAAAGAATAGAGTGGAATATAATTTATAAAAAAAAAATCATATTATTATCCCCTTTATCCTTTACCGCATCTGAAATAAAAAGTTATCTCCCCACTTTAGTGAAAAGTACAGAGCAAAAAGAGAAAAAATAAAATATTGTCATGGGAAAGTTACCACACTTGTACGCACTTACCCTTCAACTTTATCCTTTCGATTGGCTAGAATCCGCCCCGAAAAAAAAACACAAAAAACCTTTGGCCGCCCTTTGTGCAGCTATGCAGTGCAAAAAGTTTTTCTTTTCCCTGTTTACGCTTTTATCTCCTCACCATCGCCAATTCACAAAACACAATCGCAGAGGTAGGTCCCAAGGACGATGGGTCCAAGGAAGATAAATAAAATGAATGTGAAATGTGCGGCAAAAGCATTTAATTACGAGCCCTTCAGTGCTGTCTCTTTCTTCCTTGCTCGGCCGTTCAAATTGTTTCGCTCAATGTTTCATCGCATGCACATGGCAGTTGGAGTGTGTGTGTAATTATCCTTCTGATGGTTCTATATTTTTTTCTTTTTTCTTTCTTAATCAAAATGAAAAATCTCCGAGTTGCGTTTTGTGAATTTATTGCTGGTTCCTGTTTAACATACACGCACGCATAGTCTCAGTTTCTCTCTCTGTTCGCGCACCGGACAAAAAACGCTATTACTCATATACACGCCGACGCTCGCTGCAGGTTGTAAGGGCAAACTGGACCCCCCTTGTGATGGCGATAGTGAGAGGTTGTAGATAAGGATAGCCGGACAGGGGACAGGGACACTGTCGATGTGATTATACGGTGTAGAGCTGTTGTGTGCGAAGGAAACGAAAATCGCCACACCTGTAATGATAATGAGTGTGTGTAGCGCGTGCTTTGCAGGGTAGTTCACTAAATTGTCCCGCTATATGATGTCATACAAGGAAGAAATGTTATTACACCGACTATACCCTTAACGTTATCGCACAAAAAAGAAACGCGAACAAAAAAAAACGACAAAAAGGACGAAGGGTTTATTTATTTTGCACTCTTCGTATTTACGCTGCGATTGAGGATTGATTATCCTAGCGACGAAAGAGAGTCGCACGCTCTCTTAAAATCGCCCACTTAAATGTCAAACACTGCTAGACGTCAAGGATTAACAATTGCGCTTCTCGCTTTCGCTGTATCACTGTCTCACTCGCGTTACTAGGCACTCACACACTCGGTTTTATTGGAAAATATCCGATTTTTCCACAGTAAAAGTCACAAAAACAACAATTTATCGGATGGAAGCTTTTGCGTTTTTGTTTATGTAACAATGCCGCAAGGAATAATGGACTCGTAGGTATCGCTCCGATGAATTGTAACAATTAAAGGACACTATGTTGATATGTAGGTATACAACTACAGATTTGCTTATAATTAAAATGCTTAACACTATTTGATATGTATTTTGATATGTTTAAGTTTCCAGTGTCCTTTAACTACATTCCTCTTGGCTATTGCACTCTACACCGTAAAGGAGGACGATTCTGTTATATTGCACACCGATTCAGAGTCGCATTTAGTTTGGTTTTTCTTTGCACTAGAAAAATGAATTCCGTTTGTTGGTATTTTTCGCCCAAACCCGCTCCTCGCTATCACAATTAACAATAAATTCTTAAGGATAATGATATGTTTGCGATTAGTTGTCCTAAAGGACGCTTGTTGTATTTATTTGCTGCGTGTGTTTTTTTTTTTGGATTTAATGAAAAATTTATTTCACAAGGCGGATCTCACGAAGTGTTGAAAAGTCGAAGTGTTATCGTTTACTCGGCGCTGCTACAGCTCGAGAGAGATGAAAAACCGTTCATGAATATTTTAAGATGGGTTTTTCTCTGGATGAGAGGAATGCGGTTGGGCGGATGGATGGTGGAGTGGAAGCATCATTGAGTAGGATTTCGCCCCAAAGATAGGTACACCTTGGAACCACCACCCTGCACAGAAGTCGAGAAGACCCGTGAGCGTCAGAGAGTGGAAAAGGATACGAGATGTGTGTAGTCGTGGTGGAGGAAGAGGGATGTCTGTCTTCGTGTTATCAGAATATGGGGATGGTTTGCGAAATCGCTTCGAGTGGGTGGTGCAGTGTGGATGGGGGTGATTATTTTCTGTTTTCGGAAAATAACAATTTCAGATGGAACGAGGTGGATTGAGAGAGACATGCGCGTAGGGGAGTGCAAAGTGGCTGGCATTGACAGGTGCTCGTTCTGGTACGTTTTTTCGGGGTGGGTTCTTTGACAATTTGGTGGCGACGCAGTGCGAATTCTTGAAATACTGCTGTAAAAGGGAACAGACCTAGAAGCATTTTCTTTTTAATTTTACTCTAGGTAAGGCCGAATCTATAACGCTTCAAGGGGGGCCCCAAAATGCGTGCTTGTTCTTGTTGTAGGCAACTGAAAGTATTTTCCCAAGAAACGAGATTCAAATTTCACTTGTGTTTTGAAAAAGAGGCGTCTTCGCTATTGTCAAGTGTAGTAATAAGTAACACATATCGAATGTCTGTCTTGCAGGACAATTAGGACAGCTTGTGGCCTTTTTTGCACCACCGACTGTAGATCTGCAAAAGAGTCCGGAAGATTTTGTGTCAAGAAGTGCTTTCGCACAGGAGTTGAAAACATCTGGGCAAACATGTCTTTACCTTAACAAGCGAACAAACAAAAAGTTATCTTCAGCCTGGCCGATGCTTTGATAACCTACACTGCATACAAGTCATGCAAAACAGGTTTTGTATGGGAGGTACCAGAACTACTTGACCGACATAGCCCAATTTTAGTATCAACCTGACGACGATAAAAGTAAGTCCTCTCACAAAATTTCACTTGCCTAGGTCGATCTGTTTCGACGCTTTTCTGTTTTCAAAAGACAGAGACTCATGGGCCTAATATTGATTTTGTATGGGTGGTACCAGAACTACTTGACCGACATGTGCCATTTTTAATACCAACCGAACGACGATAAAAAGAAGCCCTTTCACCAAATTTCATTCGCCTAAGTCAATCTCTTTGGGCGCTATCGTACTTTCAACAGACAGACAGACGGACGGACGGCTAAATTGGATCAGAATGTGATCCTGATTCAGAATAAGTCTCCAGTGACTCCTTCTTGGCATTACAAATGTTATGACAAAGTGAATATACCTTCCTGTGGAGGGTATAAAAAGCAGAATTTTTGTGTGAGAAGAGAGAATTTAGCAAAGCAAAATTTCGACCCGATCCCATTTTGCATAAACCGAAATCGAAAACAAAACCGTCCAACAATAATATCTATTCATCATGATATTTCTGGTGAATCGGGCTAAAGCAAAACAAAACCTAGCTAACACAATTCCCTGAAACGTCTGCAGCGCCATAAAAAAAAAAAACATTAACTCAAAGTGTCATTGGTTTGCTCGCGGTTTGTGTCTAGAAAGAAACACGTTTGGTGCACCCATGCTTACATCCAAGTTCATCTGGTTCATGTAGATGGTAGGGAATGGGTTGAGTATTCGGACTGTGAATTCGTAACAAAAGCAATCCGATAAAAATTAACTCGCAGCGTGTAAGGCTCAGAAAGCTGAAGTCAAATGGACTTTCCAATAACCGATTTTAGCTTTCACCTTCAGTTCGAAAAATATTTCCTGAGCACTAAAAATCATTACAAGTATCGCGGAAAGGCGGAAAGACTCCATGCAGAGATAGACAGCGTCAGGAATGTCAACTGAACTTATTTTCAAAGTGGTTGCAGTGATGGTCATGCTAAAAAGGAACTTGAACGTCAAAAATGTTTCCTCATGGGTAACGATTATTATTTATGAGTAGCCCAAGAAAATGACAACGATTCAGGTTGATTTTAAAGAGAGAAGAAGACTTTATTATACAGATCGTTGAATAAGTAGAAACGGAAAAAGAATATAAAAAAGACGGCCATCTTGTTGTGGACTGTAGATTTGCCAATGTGGATTGTGGAAGTGGGTGTGTTCAATCATCGAACATTGAATTATTATATATGGACTGCCAGTGAAATGTCACTTCCACACAATCTCTGTCCAGAAAATGACGCCAACATAACTAGCGCTCGTAGTTCTATGCGAAAAATAAGTGAAACAAAATGACAACCATCTTGGATTTCTCCATAGAATGCTAGAGCCACCTATTGGGCCACGTCAGATATGAGTTTCCAATTTATTCCGCTCCGAACAACGAGAGCTAGCGCTTATGTTGGAACCAAGGCGAAGTTGTCTACTAGCATTCCCTATATAATATGTCAATGGTTTCGAATTACTAACCCAACAATTTTTTTATTTGTCGGATTCGAAAACGCTCCATTTGGTATTGGAACACTCAGGCCTGGTCGATTGTACTACTATGAGTCAAATCCAGTATCACTCGTTTTACTGGAATTTCTTAGACTTTCCTATAAAGCTGAGAATACACTTCTGCGATTACAGTTACAGTACCAAAAATGGTGTCAAATTCGAAATAAAAAGATGTCTTCGTAATTCAAAGTACATCTTTCTTATTTAGTTAAAAGTGTTTGTACATTTGTTCGTTGGCTTCAAATTTGTTTGTTGCTGCCGCTGCCGATGCTTTTGAAGACTGATTCCAACAGTATGCATAAGGGCGACTGCCGTTAGCTTAAAATGGTTGTAAATTTATAGAAGAAGGTCGACAAACTGACTGGAAAATGAAATGTCCCCTTCCATTTATGTGGTGTGTCACTGTCAATCTGGTGGCGACGTTGTACGAGTAAGTTATTCCCTGCAGCTGACAAGTCTCGCTGACTGCGACAGATGGTAGATATCCGAACGGATACCTCGATAGGGGTGAATATTCCTGGGTTTTTCTGTTTTTTTTAGGCCTCTTCGAGTATAAAAAAAAACGGCATTATTTGGGATGCTGTCTCAGTAATTTTTGAAAGGTTTTTTTTTAAGTTTTTTTTGTGGATTTTTCGAGTGTCTTCGAGGCGTTTAATAAAAGGCTTTGAGGCCTCTTTTTGTTTAGTTTTTCAGGGCGTCAAAGAAAAAAGATAAAGCGGTGAGAAACCCAAGTAAATAATCTGTCAGATCCCAAGGGAAAGACGTCGCGGGATCCAAAGATGCCTGTTCTAATCAGCGATCAAATTGCCCATAAATTTCTACACGCTGAGGAGATTTGACCTCCAATGTTATTATCTTCATAATTTATACATACCTTTATAAAACTGGGTGGCAAAATTGTAAGTCCGCCAAAATCTTACGAACCATTGCAGCATTTTACAAATTTCTTATTTTAAAATGTATGAAAATATTATGTGCTGGTTTTAGGCTACTTTTGTTTTAAAAATACGGCCTTTTTTCATTTAACAAAATTGAATTTGTGCGCATTAAAAGACCTAGCAAAGTAGCCGGGGTCCGCTAGTAGCATTCTAAGCTGGAACGGTTCTCTGAAGTTGTGGTTGGTTCCGGAGTAAGAATCGTATTAGACCCTATCCACAACAAATTGTTACACGGGTTCATATTGTAGTTACATTTGAATTCAAAACTTATTTATTTATTTGTTTGTCAAGGCCACAATATTAGTATTTAAAGTTACAAAAAAAAAATGATACAAGGTGAACATATAGCAACTATGACTGTACATTCTCAAGTAATTTTCTTTTTATTGAGTAAACTGGTAAATTAAAATCAATATTAATGACATTTGCATTATATGCTGACATTAAACCATTGATTGAGGAAGAAAGACCGTATTTTGTACGAGAGTGTCCTACATGAAAAAATCGAGAGTTACGTAGGTCGAATGAAGGTACGTATATATTGTGAAGACCTAGGATGTCAGTTGAATCAATTTCTCATATTAGAACCCTATGAATAAATACCACTCTGGCCACTGTTCTCCTAACCTCCAATGATTCTAATTTAATTAATTTTAAGCTGGATAAATAAGGGGCTAAATTGCTAAGATCGAGCCAAGGAAGTCCTCTAAGATCGAATCCTAAAAATCTTTTTTTGTATTGATTCAATTCTAGTTATATGAACTCTATAATATGGACACCACACAATACACGCAGAAAATTCACTTATTTAAAATCAATCAACTTTCGTTTAAAATCTACCAAGTAATACTGTAGCTCCTACAGAGTTACTGGATTAAAAATAACCCAGTCAACTTGTTTAAAGAAACTCTGTTAAAAATGATTTTGCGATTTAGCAATTTCCCCTCCAAATTTGCTCGCTCGTAAATAACAAACTGACTTGGTAGTATTTTACCAAGTTACTTTGTTGTTATTAGCCGACCCACTTGGTAGAATTCAACCAAGTTACTCTGTTGTTATTAGCCGACCCGCTTGGAGAATTCAACAAAGTTACACCGTTGGCTTTAGCCAACGCACTTGATAGAATTTAACCAAGTTACTCTGTTGTTATTAGCCGACCCGCTTGGAGAATTCAACAAAGTTACTTTGTTGTTATTAGTCAACCCACTTGGGAGAAATTAAACCAAGTTACTCCGTTGTTTTGATCCAACCCACTTGATTGAATTTAACCAAGTTTCTCTGTTGTTATTAGCCGACCCGCTTGGAGAATTCAACAAAGTTTCTTTGTTGTTATTAGTCAACCCACTTGGGAGAAATTAAACCAAGTTGCTCCGTTGTTTTGATCCAACCCACTTGATTGAATTTAACCAAGTTACTCTGTTGTTATTAGCCGACCCACTTGGTAGAATTTAACCAAGTTACTCTGTTGTTATTAGCCGACCCGCTTGGAGAATTCAACAAAGTTACTTTGTTGTTATTAGTCAACCCACTTGGGAGAAATTAAACCAAGTTACTCCGTTGTTTTGATCCAACCCACTTGATTGAATTTAACCAAGTTACTCTGTTGTTATTAGCCGACCCGCTTGGAGAATTCAACAAAGTTTCTTTGTTGTTATTAGTCAACCCACTTGGGAGAAATTAAACCAAGTTGCTCCGTTGTTTTGATCCAACCCACTTGATTGAATTTAACCAAGTTACTCTGTTGTTATTAGCCGCCCCATTTGGTAGAATTTAACCATGTTACTCTGTTGTTATTAGCCTACCCGCTTGGAGAATTCAACAAAGTTACTTTGTTGTTATTAGTCAACCCACTTGGGAGAAATTAAACCAAGTTACTCCGTTGTTTTGATCCAACCCACTTGATTGAATTTAACCAAGTTACTCTGTTGTTATTTACCAAATCACTTAGTTAAACTTAGCCAACATACTTAGTTGCATTTAACGTCCGTGGATCTAAAAACTGAGCCAAGTTTACAAACAACAAACCCAGTGTTGCGTTATATTTAAACAAGACTTATTGGTTGTTTTTAACAGATAGGTTGTTAGATTTTAACAAACATTGAATGGGTTAAAAATTGATAGGAAGAACGGTTATTAATAACCAATCGGTGTGTTAAAACTTCAAATTGGATATGTTGTTTTCAACTAATTTACTTATTAGATTTTAACAAAAACCAAAATAAAACTGTTTGGTTGATATTAATCTAATGACTTTGTTGATAACAACTTATAAAGAGTGTTATTTTTAACATTTTGCATTTAACCTTTTTAACTCTGTAGTTTTCAACAACAAATACTCGTTAATTTTCTACAGAGACTAAGTTAATTTTAATCCATTTTTTTTTTAACCGAGCACAAATCGCACTCGGTTAAGGTCAAAGTTTCTGCGTATAGAGGCATATTCTATTATAGACCGCACAAAAGCAACATACAAGGTCTTGAGAACATAAACAATCGACAATTCACAAGCATATCGCCTTAACATTCCCCATGTTCTGTTTGCCTTGTTTGTGATGGGCTCAACATGATATGTAAATGATAGTTTGGTATCTAAAAAAACTCTCAAATCTTTGACGAAATAAACACGGGGAATAACTATACCATCAAAGGAATATGTATACACGACAGGGGATTTACAACGAGGAAAAGTTATGATAGAACACTTAGGAATGTTTAAAGAGAGACTGCTTTTAGAACACCGAAGATGAAATTGCTGAAGATGTGAATTTAACAGGTGGAAAGGACGATTATCATTTCCCGGCATATAAATCTTAAAGTCATCCGCAAACATCAACAAAAAGCATTCAGGTATAAATTTAACAATGTCATTAACAAATAATATAAAGAGTAGTGGTCCAATATGGCTTCCTTGGGGTACGCCAGAGGTTATCGATATATTTTTCGAAATATTACCACGAAACTTGACGTTTTGGAGTCTATCCGAGGGAACGGACGAAACCCAATTTAAAAAGAAGACTGAAACTTGTAAGTTTATATAGCACCAATTTATGGTTACCTCGATGAAAAGCTTTGCTAAAATCAGTATAGATGACATCAACCTGGTTACCTTTACTAATTTCAGAAATAACGAAATTCGTGAATACTAAAAGGTTGATAACAGTTGACCTCTTTTTAACAAAGCCATGCTGATTATTATACAGTAGTCCCTCGATAATGTGAATTACCGATAATGTGAATTTCTCTAAAATTTGAATCGGCAAAACTTTACATTGTCATGTCTATAATGTGAACTTCCGAAATTTTCAACCTCTAAAATGTGAATTTTTTTTGTAAAAGTTTTTTATATTTCTCTTGTTTCTCTTGCTCGTTTTGCGTGCAATTTTCATTTTTCTTCTAAATTAATAAACATTTAAACTGCGCTTTAAAAAATCATTTTGTGTTGTTTTTAATAAATTTGAAAATCGTTTCAATCAGTTTAGTAAGTGCTGAAAAAAGTTCCAGTAATGTGAATCCCTCTAAAGTCGAAAACGCCTTGTTTTAATTAGTTCACATTATCGAGGGACTACTGTACAAACAAGGGAATTACAGTAAAAATTTAATCTTTCGGTAACTAGGGAGTCAAACAATTTTGGAACAGAAGATTGCTTGCCTATAGCTCTATAGTTTTCAACTTAATTTCTCCTACCAGACTTAAAAATGGGAACTATAAAAAAGATTTCCCAAACAGATGGGAATGTGCTAGTACTTAAAGATAAATTAAGGATATGGCAAAAAATTGTATGTAAAGGAAACGCACAGTTTTTGAGAAACATAGAAGGAACCCCATCTGGACCAGGGTTAAGGCTAGAATCCAAAGGCGCTAAAGTTTAAAAAACATTGTCTTCAGAAAATTCCATATTATTAAAAAGATTAGTATAGGAACCATCAAGATAATCAAAAAATTGCTCATCAATCAACGAGTCATGGTTTGAATAAACTGATTGGAAAAAACATGCAAAGTTATTACAAATAGTCTGGGAAGAATCAGCAAGATGTCCGTCAAATGAGAGTGAGGCTGGAAAACCATCTCTTTTGTTTTGGGAGTTGATATACTTCCAAAATTTATCGGGCCTGGAACTTATACTATTCGGTATTTCATTAACAAATATAAGGTTAAAATATTAAATAAGATGTACACCCGCATTGCGAGTGTCGAATATCAATTAATTGACGCTTGACAAATTTGTTAATGAAAAAAATATTTGGTAACTCATTTAATAGAATTTAAAGTTATTGTGAATAAATTGACTGTTGTGAATGCGGCATGATATTTGACAGTTTGTCAAGAGCAGAAAATAGCATTTATTTACTTTTGTCTTTTGTGCAGCTGTTTGCTCCGGCAACAGATTTGTCACTTCTTCCATTATTTATGTATTCGGATTTCTGTGTTCAGCTTTTAAATTTGCTTGGATGTTGTTCCCCCGCTGATTCCCGAGATTGGTTATCAACCCATTCACCCACGGTATTTGTGTTAACATCATGATCAACGTCTGCACAGCCGAGCTCTCGTCCTGGTGGATTTATGCAGGTGTCAATTTCCATTAACTGAACAACAGCTTCCTCCATATATCACTTAAATGACGCAAACGGTTCGGTCCAGCTGCTGTTGCATTAATTTCAGTTTTATTTTTTTTTATTTTGCATTGCAAATAAAAAAAGTTTCTAATTTTGTTGCAAAATGATTTTTTTTTTCGATCAATTCAACCAATCGCTCTGCCTGTTTTTTTTTTTTGCTGACAACTTTTGTCCTAAAACTAAAAATTTTAAATAGCATAGGTTGGTACGCTAAAGTATTAAAAAAAATCATTTTCTTTTGCAGAGTCTGTTCTTATCGTCCACAAAAATGCAACTGACAAAACAATTGACATTTATCAAAAAAACTGATCTCAATTGACAATACCACAATACCAATTTGACTACATTCGAAATGGAAATTGAATCAGTGATGCCAGATCGAGGGACTTACCCCTTTTTGCGGGATTTTCTCGCTTAAAAAAAATCTAAAAGTGACAAAGGGATAGTACAATAAAGGGATTTTACTTTTTGGTAAATTTCTGTTCTTAATTTCATTAAGAATAAAAAAATTAGCCAACCTACGATCAAATTAAATATTTTCGTGTTTAGAAAAAAGTCATTCGAAATATCAGAATGCGTTCATTTTCTTTTTTTTTATTTCCCTAGAAAGGGTTTCATAAACTGACATATCGCTGTCATTTTTGTATGAGAAATCCAGAAAAATTAGACTTGAAACCGAGATAAAGTTTTTTGCATACCAGTCATTTTCAAATAATTCAAAAGGTATTTATTTTATGTTAAATATTATTTTCATTTCAATGCCGAAAGCAATTTTATGTTCCTTTTTGTAAGGTTTTAAAAATGTATAAGATTTACCTACATTTCTATCACAGAATTGAATACGAGTTGTTGAAAGTCAATCATATATTGACAATTGACAATCGCAATACCTACCATCCACACCAATTTGTTGATAACCATCGTATATCGTTTGGTTTTCGTTTTTGACACTCGCAATAACGGTGTGTGTGTATTTAATGAGCAATTTAGCTCCGCGTTTTGACTTCTTACAGATTTGTACCGTTTTCTACGGGTACGTGCGCTGCTTCTGAAAGAGTACCTCACATGCCATATCGACGGCACCACATAAAAGCAAAAGACAACATCACATGTCCCACAACGACTTCTATTCCCTAATCCCGATATTCAAGACGTAATACAACCGCCACTCGGTTATCAGTTTCCTGCCGGCCAATAATCTACGCATTGCTTCTACATCTTCCCCGGGAAGCACAGCCATCTCGCTTGGTCGTACACATCCAATCGTCCGATGTACTCGACGATAATAATGTTTCAAAGCTCTCAACGCTCAAGGCATCGCAATACCCTTCCCACTTGTTTTAGCCGGGCCAGCTACTTAATATCACATTACACACCGATACAGTGTCACCAATAGCCCTTCCGCAGCACGCAATGCACCTTCTCTTCCCACGCAGAAATGACGACCCGAAAAGCTCTTGTAACTACCCTCACTCATCGCACACGTGAATCACCATTCACAAAGCAAACACCCGCTTTCCACATCGTATCCACGAACCCCCCAAAGTGAAGCAGAGAGAAAAAAACAACACACTTTTCGCAAGTAAACCAAATCTAGCAAAAACAACATCCCTTCTGCAGCAGTCTTGCCTACGTCACACGCCAAATACAATATATACGGCAAAATAATGGCCGCCCACATCTCATACACTATCTTGGCTGGCAAATCAATGAAAAGCTCTCTGACGTCAAGCAGCCTCAAAAATTTATTTACAATTCATCATCAACACATTATCTATGTGTATATGCACGCGCCGGACACGCATACACACGCCAAGTGGTTACACAGCTACGTAAAAAGGCAACTCACTTGAAGGCGCGCAGAACTGAAAAGGGCCGCTCCGACGGAGGAACGATGCAAAATGGTTTCAATATCGCGATGGTTCCTGCTTACCACGCATGTTTTCCACAAGAAGTGGTGTTGGTGGTGTCGACGAGCTGGGAAAATAAGAGAAATACTGGGAAATTTTGTCACAAATTGTGTGGTGGGCAACTGTCGGGTGTGGTGAGTATGTTTCAAAATAATTGTTGGTGGGTAAAGGAAAGGGGTGGTGAAAAGCTGTCGCGGTGGGTATGGGAAAACGTTGGCAATTCCCATGCGTGAGCACCACAGTTGACCTCTCAAGTGAAAACAGTGTGTGTGTGACTGCAAGAAGTACTTCAACATCACCAGAACCAGAAACCAAAAGTTAATCATTTCAGATATCGAACATGCCCCTCCTCCGCCCCCCGAATTCGGGAACGAGATAGCAGTCGACCGAAACCCAATGGATGGATAGCGAAAGAAACTACAGTTTTTTGGCTGAAATTGAAACACGCGTAGGATTTTTTTTTTTTGTGACTGCTTGTTGGGGGAGAAAGTTGGTATCCTCTTTATTTTGTCGTTATCCACCACACACACTATCGCGTGCGCAGATATATACACACACAAAAGCGTGGCAGAGAAACTCATTTTCCGTCCCGATGAGGAAAATTTTCATCATCATCGTCGCCGTCGTCGTGGTCGTCGAGTGTGTTGTGCTCGGTAAATTAACTGCTCCAGGTCGCTTCTTTATTTTATTTGCCTTTACACACAGTTTTATAAGTTTCAGTTCTGGTTGAAAGAAATTAAAAGAACCAAACGAATCTAGAAGCACTCCGAAGGATATTCAAGCAGAACGGGTTTCGTAATTTTTTGTTCTATTTTGACGTGAACGAAGGATAAAAACGTCCAAAACGGATGCTAGCAAGGTGAAGTGGGTGTTTGTGTAGCAAAAATTGTTTCAAAAAAGTGTGTGTCGCCAAATTTAAGTTGAAAAATAAGTTTTGCGAAAAATTTTGATTTTTTTTTTCCTTTTTTTTCCTCGTACATCTTTCATTTTGGGTGTCTCTGGTCCCGCTCTCCCGGGATGGGGGACATTTTGTCCCAGTGTTCGCCTCTCCCATTCTCTTTTTGTTCATCTCTCCCTATACGTTTTGTGTAAGACTCCGCTGTGTATGTAACTTGGTTTTTTG
The DNA here is from genome assembly GCA_916610125.1 of Cheilosia vulpina. Taxonomy (NCBI): domain Eukaryota; kingdom Metazoa; phylum Arthropoda; class Insecta; order Diptera; family Syrphidae; genus Cheilosia; species Cheilosia vulpina. The sequence goes on along the minus strand of OU744276.1, from coordinate 11,516,322 downwards.
CTCCCGATTTTGATTTATTTTATTTATTTTTTGTCGAATCTGTGACAAAAATTTTCAATTGAATCCTTGGAAACATTCAAAAAAAAGTCAATTCCTCCCAAGTGTGGTGAATATCTTTTGATTTACGAAAAGGAAAGAAAACGCACACTCTCCCCCTCACGTCCTGCCTCTCCGCCCACCCGGGATAATTTTCGAAAACATACCATACCTCGCCCACCACCACCACCATCACCAGCCCGAACAGAATTATAAATTTCCATTTATGTGCATGTTTTGTGGTGTGTGCTTTGTGAAGTTCCGTTCAGTTTGTTCCATCTCCGTGTCTCTTCTAATCGGGAACGTGAAGAGGTTATTAATAATTTTCCTGTGTACTACATTTGAAATGGATATTTAGTATATTTTTGACCTTTTGCATTTGCTTTCCCTCTTAACCCCAGTCCCGTATCCTCCATGCTCCTTCTATCGCAGGATACACGAGCTCCAGTATTCAAACAAAGAAATCCAGTGAAAATGTGAATTTTAGTGAAAAGTTTCTTCGCACAGAAAAATTTAAATTTAAATGGTCGGACTATCCACAGTGCTAAACTGAAAACTAGTCTTAAGGCCAGGCCTTAAAAAATCCTTGAAAAAAGATACCCCCCAAAAAAAAAGAAAAAGAAATATAGACTCCTTACCAGATGGCATCTGGTAGATGGAAAAATCACACCATTCGGATATCAATATCGTCCACTAGGAGATGCAAGGAATCGTCAAGGATTTCGCAAGGTAATTTTAGCGATTTTTCGAACTATAATTTGTACCCTTTCGGAAATTAAATAAATAAATAATTTAATGGATAATAGGATCCTGGAATCTAACATCACCACTCTCAGTTCTTCCACACTATATACCAAGAGAGAGAGAGAGAGAGAGAGAGAGGACAGATAAATTTTTGATATACCTACCACTCACAAACACACACATCCACATGCATATGGACTGAGAAATTAACTTGAGCGAAGCTTTTCTGATACTGAACAGCCATGGATCACTTACCACCGTCCCGCTTTCGGTTAACATGGTGGCCTGAGGCCCCTTTCTCCCAAAAATAAATAAATAAATAAATGCGCGACAACATTAGTAGCTTATCTGCAGATACGCATGCATGGCATATAGTAGTAGTTCGGGGTACATATTATAAATGGACACCATCAGCTTCTACTGGCTACGTAGACGGTGTGGTGAATTTCCGGTTGAAGTAGTTCACCTCTATCAGATGTTTCCTTGACGAACAAAGAGTGTGAGCAATTCGTGGACCCTCAGGATTTCTAAGTCTGCCTTGTGGAATTATTGTGAGGCTTTTTTGAATAAATTGTATGTAAATATTGTGGTGGATTTATGAATTGTCTTTGGGCTTAAATTTTCGATTCTTGATTGACCAGGAAAAAGCTAGTCATAAACCTATACAAATGAGCATGAACGGAAAGTCAAAACAGGTCACTGAATCCTTTCCTGTATCGTTATGGTATATTTTTTACCAAGCCTATCGAAACCAGTCAAGTGGCGCCCAACGAGGGGCCTTCACTTATTACCTCTCACGTGAGTTGGACAAAAATCCGAGACTTAAACTGGAAATCAGCTGTTCATATTTGGCATTTCGTCCCATAAGCTTTAGCTTATACATGCCGGTGGTTTTGACCTGTTGCCCAAACTTCTCGTAGTTCTCGATTCCACTGCTATCACGAACTTAGTCAGAACTCAGTGAGTTCAGTCACTCGGTGAAATTTTCGAGTTCTTGCACAGAACTTTTGGAGGAAACTACAGAGTTTGAGGCTTGTAAAAGTAGCACTCTCTACCTATTATTCGTCCTTAGAAAAACTAAAGCTCACACAAAAGGATTAAAGTCTGAAATCAGCTAGAGCAGAGGTCCTTAATGGAGGTGTTGCACTTTGCTTTCACTTCTTTTGCATATTTTGAGTTACAAATCCCTCAGTTAAGTAACTAGTGCAGTTCCAGTACCCACAGACCAAGTTCAAGCCAGCAATTTATGAGTATTGCTAGGAATCTGAATCCACAACTAAGCTCAGTACGGGTAACCTACCGAAACTAGCGTTGAAGTGTTGCCTACTCGTATAATGCGCGTCAGAAGTTACATACGGAAAAGGTGACTGGGTTGGCCTATCTCTTATCGTGCAAAAGTGAGCTAGCTCATAAAGATTTATAGTTCTGTTGTTATTCTAATTATATATATAAAGCCGGTTAAAAAAACAAAGCAGGCCATAAGAAATACCTGCTCGGGAAGTTCCGAAATGGAAAATGCAACTTAAGTATGCCCTAAATAGACAAGGTTCTAACGTGAACGGTCTTTTCCTACCAACGCGTCCGTTGAAAATTCCTGCTCTCTTACAGACAGCCTTTGCTGTCTAAAGGTGGACGAAGTTGCTTCACTTAAAAATAAGTCCATAGCTGTCAACGAGCTGACACTGAGATTGATTCTTAAATCTTCTTACGGTTCGGAGTTAACTTGCGTCAAAAGGAACCAACATAATCTTAAAGTCAGCCATTTGGTAAAAGCAGAGGCCTATCCCTTTCAGCTCACGATACCTAGGGTGAGGTACTTTCCTGTATTCGAAGGCTTTGTAAAATAAATAAATAAATGGTTGGCGCAACAGGTTCCTAGGCCTAGCTTGTCGTTTTTCATTTTCGGGCCGAAAGGGATCTGCAATTTTATGCCGAGTCCAAACGGCTAATTGAGAAGCTCTTTCATGACGTTTAAACCATCGGAAGTTTGTCAGAGGTTCGTGAGATTTGACGCAGTGGACAAATCTGGAACTACTCGATTAGTAGTCCAACACACTCACCACTTACCCACACGCCTACTGGCTTAGTGAGTCGGAGCAATAAATATTTTCCTTTTTTGTTATGAAATGAAATGCTATCAGGTAGGCAGTTGAGCATGAAAGCCAAATTAACGTAGGTAGATATAATATAGCGATATCTGAAAGGCTATTCTAGCAGCAGATCTTTTGACAGCCATAGGGGTTAAAAAGAAGACCTCTTACATTTTGTTGGCAACATATTTTAGCAAGTATAAACAAAGGAAGAGGAAAAAGACTTCCAAAAAACTGGCTCGTAGAAGAAATATTAATATTAAAGCATTCACCTAGCCTAGAAGACTTCATCGATCTTTTCTATAGTCTGGGTCGGATGCATCCAATAAGGTCCATGCTTGGCCAACTGTCTCCAATTTGACTTAAGTCTTCTTTCAATTACTGTTGGAAAGAATGGAAAACAAGGGGAAATCGCATGACGAATGATTTTGAGATATGATTCTTCAAAAACATGGAAAGGCCACATGGCCAATACCGCAAGACCAACGTCCTTAGCTTACCGTTGAGCCTACCTGTTTAGAGGGGAAACTTTTTCCACACAAAATTGCTGTATAGTGATAACGCAAAGGCTTCAAATGACCCTTGTGGACGTGGACTCTCGTACACTGCTGATAGCCTTCAGTAATAGTCCCCGATGTTAGTCCATTGTTCAGCTCTGTTTGCCTTGCAGTAGCAAAGCGATGCATGGTACAGTTGGTGCAGTGTCCGATACCCGCAATGATATTCGTTTCGATGCAAAGCCACAGGACGTGTTCAGCAGCCTCTGTTTCGAAAATTCTGTATTTTCGGAATTGACCACAATTTTGGTCGTTAATTTCTCGAAAACTCGACTATGAGGCGGTAGAGAAACGGCAATTGTTGAGGCAATTTCAGTTATGGGACCTTTACAAGCCAACTCAGAGACTGTTTCAAAACATCTATTCGGATGATTGGTGTAGGTTTTGTGGTGCCTTTAATCCAAAGTCAGATAGTAATTGCAGATAGTAACTCTTCAAGCTAAATCGGGGGTGGCTTCGATCCCTTAGTATCTTTCACGGAACAAAATCAAATGCAGCTCAAGTCTGGTGCCTATGAACAGACGACCCAGCCAAGTTCCAATCTGTATTAAATTTACAGCCACGGCAATATCACAAGCTTTATGAAGCCATAATGTACCCAAGCCGAATAGCAGATATTCCGACAGTGTCATACTTTACAATTCCGCACTACAAATTGTCGAAAAATAGACTTGGACTACCATATAGCCGAATCTAGTTGGCCACTATATGTAGAAGGTGGGACAAAAGAAGTCATCCGATGTTGTTTGGCTCTCATTTTTTTTTTCTAAATGAAAAACTTCGATTCTGTTTCTTTATTATGTTTCTTTGAACTTTCAACATTTTATTGTTCAAGTCGAGACGATAATATCGGCCAAATGGGCGCCATCACAATTGATTGCCATACGGGCTCGTTTTATGGCATTTTTCATCACTTCGGCGAGAACTTCGGGCGACAGATTCTCGCACTAATGTTGTCCTTGAGGGCTTCTAGGGTCTTCGGCTTGTTCACGTAAACACGGGACTTGAAAAAAACCCCAAAAAAAATGTCTGGAATGGTTAAATCGGGCGATCTTGCGGGCCAGTGCAAATCGCCAAAACGAGAGATGAGGCGACCCGGGAACGCCGCCTTCAGAATATCGGTTGTGGCCCGGGCAGTGTGTGCCGTAGCTCCGTCCAGTTGGAACCACATATCCTCCAGTGCTAATTCGTCCAATTGCGGCAGAGAAAGCTCGGTTAACATGGCCCTATAGCGCGCACCATCCAATGTTGTCGTTTGACCAGCGGCGTTCTCGAAAAAAAAAATGGCCCGATGACTCCTCCAGCGTGAACAGCGCACCCTGCATTAATTTTTAGCGGGTGTAATGGCCTCCTCGTGCATTACTCGTGGATTTTCAGTGTCCCAGAAGCGATAGTTTTGCTTGTTCACGTAACCGCTGAGGTGGAAATGAGCCTCATCGCTCATTATGATTTTGGTCGAAAAATCGTCCACTTCGTCCTCGAGATTTAGGATGGCTTGGGCGTAGGTTACACGCGCAAGTCTTTGACCAAAATTCGCCTTAGGGACGACCGGCTGATGGCTAATTGAGAGACACGGCGTCTGGTCGATGTTTCCGGCGACAGCTCGACATCCTCGTCAACAGCGGCGATATTCTCGGCACAACGGGCGCTCCAACGGCCGGCCACTCTTGGCAACGTCTCGTGTGGCCCCATACTCTTCAAGGTTGGTGGCCAAACGGGGCAGTGCTACAGACGAATTGTTACGCAAAAAAAAAAAACGATTATTCTGCGTTCTTGGGGAGTGTAGCGCTCCATGGCTTGTTCACTTGTATTCTACATCTGTCTAATCCACAAATGTCAAAACAGATTTGACATTGGCGGCCATTTGCAAAAATAAGTGCATCTTCCAATAGAGTGATCTCTTTTGGCCCACTTTGTGTATGTGTATAGGTCAAAGCGGTTTATTAAACTATAAAGAGGCAATTATTCTTAGCTCACAAACATCACATAAAGAAGGTTAGCTTTCCAAGTAGTTGCATATTTTGGACAGTAGTTTTTTTTTATAGCTGTAGGAACTGTGAAAAAGGATTGCACATATTTCATGTACACGAACCGACCTCACCTATATATCGTCGCCTGTCTTTCTCAACCTTGTATCTCTTTTTCACCATGTTTACATTGTATTATTCGAATGTTCACCTTTTGTTACGACCAAAATATCAACTAACGAAATATTTACATATTTACAATATAACAACATATTTGATATATACAGCTTCTCAAAGTTCAAGCTTTTTGTCACACCGTTTCGACAACCCTTGCGAACGAGAAAAAGAAAACGAAACCAGTTTGAAATTTTCGCTTTCGCGTGATTTCCTTCGTTTTTTGAAATGTAAAAGTGGTTTTCGTTACAGAATCCCACCCCTGATAAAATAGTTCGTCTCTGAAAACAGTACCGACTAAAGAGATAACCGCGGCATCGGTGTCCTCTCGCTAAAGCTCAAAATAACAAATGCAGATATACCGCGCAAAAAAAAAACTATAGCAAGGCCTTGGTCCCCACAAACTAATTACGTGCAATTTCACGTACCCACTGTCCAGACTTAATTTACTTGTACGAAGGGCTTATGCCCATCAGCTGCGACCACATCCCTTACTATCCATACACCAGCCTAACCTACATTCTCCCTATAAGTTGCCCTAGTCTCGGGTGCAGGCGATATCATAAGCCCTTCATCGTCTTAAATTAGCTAAATACACGGCTCTGCCGCATTTGAGTTATACAATATTTCAATTTCTGCCTGTTGTCTGAGTCATTTCCGTCACAAGTCTTTCTGGTTCCACTTCGAGACCAGATTAACCGCTACGTGCGTCACCTAGTTTCAAGAGATTAGCCCACACCCTTTGTTAACTATGGTGTGGATTTTCCAACAGAGTCAAGTGTAGATTCCTAATTACAAAGTAAATACGAAACCACTCGTCGGCCGCAGTGGCGACGTCGTATATACGTGTAGTCGGTGTCACCCCTGGTCCGTGCGAGCATTACGATGGCCCCATCGCACTAGGGCTGTGTGCATAAATATAGATACTCGTACGCACACCCTCCTCGGCTATGACAAATAAGATGACGTTGGGGGTATTCCTTTCGTTATGAAACGTTCGCCAGACGCCCACTGCATTTGAACCAGCCGCACAATACCCACCTCCCCCCAAGAAGGTTCGTATGGTCGCTCGATTTTACAAATTCTCTGTTGTTTTTGCGTATATCGACAGCTGCCGTCGTATTCATTAGAACGCGCTGGCATCTCTGCCTGTAAATGTCAAATGGCATTGTGGATCTCAAAGGTTTGCCGATGCTCGGCTTTTAGACAAATTGAAAAGCGTTTTGTGGAGAAAAACCGCCTAAAGACTAAAGCACAGCTGGCGCTGATCCTGTAGGTGGGCTTTACGCTCGAAATAAATCCTCGAAGATACGATAAATCTGTGCAGCCCACTCGATGTAGATGCAGCCCACAAGGAGCGCCGTCCTTCGGTACGTACTTTGACCTTTCAATCGATGACAGAAGGGTGTCGACGGCTGCCGGGGGTGAATTAAAATGCGAAACCGAGAAAAACAAGTGCGCCACGGTTGTGCAGAATTAATTGCTAGCACTGCGGGGGTGCTGATGGCTATCTATATAGACTCGTATGTCTGTTTGAAAAATAAAAAAAGAAACCGAAGGGTGAGAGATAAATCTACCTAATTTAATTAAATACGTTAACAGCCCTAACAAACATGCATTAAGCCGGAGAACGTCATTGTGCAGCGGCAAAGGACACACTCTTACTTGATGTGTCTCATGAGGAATTCGCCGTACTTGTTATTTCTTTTTTTTTTTTCCACGGGTCAGCTGTAGAGCAGGCTATGTAGCATTAGCGAAGCACTTTGAACTTTCACAATATGGAATTGAATTAATGAGCACAAGCGAAGGTACGTAGGTATATATAGATTAAACACGATATGGGGGTGGTGGGTGCCTATTTTAGTGGTCGACAATCGGGTGTAGTTTATTGGATGGCATTAGATTAGACGTCCAGTGTATAGGCGGTTAAACGACACTATACACAGCAATTAGAGGACATGCTGATGCTTGATGGAGGTGAAAAGTTTTTAGGTGATCCCTAATGAGATTAATTATAGCAAGTGTTTGCGGTTCAGCGATGTAGGGCACACTCTGCGGTGCATTAGGATTGCACTTCATTAATGTTTCAAAGGAGCAGATGGTTATGGTGTTTGCGAACGTGTTATTTGGTAGAGACGTGTGTACGTGAGCTTTTATAAATATGCTGTACACTTTTCGGGTTCATCTGACTAGCATGACTCGTTTTAGGTTCATGTTCTCTTCAAATATTTCTCTACTCGCACGTTGAACCCTCATAGATCTGAATGGAGCTTATCTGTGGAGGTCTTATCATAGGACATAACTTTTCTGTGAGAGGTCATGTTCGATTCAACCTTTCCAGCTTCGCATACACCTCGTGAAGAATCCTAACTATAAAATAAAAGACCTCCAGTTCTGATGGAGTGAAGGCCGATTGCCCAATGAACTCCTCGTCTGCTGATTCATATTTATACAAAACCTTGGGCCGATCTGCCAAGCTCTGATATGTAGTAAACACTACTTACCGAGCCTACGGTTGTATCTTGTCCAATAACAGGGGTATGGGAGCTGCCTTCAACCTATCTAGAAATATAACTTCATAATGAGACCATGAATGAGAATCACTAATGATACAGGACCCAGAAAGTTGGTAAATTCTGGTCGAGGAGGTTATACAAGCTTTTAAGTAACAGACAACCACAATAGGAATATTGTTCGACATAATGTGGTCGCAAAATTGCTCGAGATCGCCAACTTCGGCAAATACTTTAGTTGTGAGCTAAAAGCTGTTTTCTGCAAATTATTTTATGCGTCTGCATTCCTTCATGAAAAGCTGTCATCATCAAGTGTCAGAAAGTCTCCCTCACAACCCACTTGCATCTTTTAACTTGTGTAAACAAGGTGGCTGATTATTCTGTACCTTAAATGCGTATTAGAAATGACATGCAATGCAAACAAAATTCTCAAAGTGAATTAAGTTTTGATGCACCGTTTCTGGCATATTATCTGTTTTTGTAAATGTTGCAATTTGATGTTGCCCATATTTATTTTCTTTATAAAACCACATTTATATAACTTTTTTTTTATGTCTGAAACAATACTTATAACCTGTATTTATTGGCAATAAATTAGCAAAGAAATAGATTAATTTTACTTTACTTTTAAAACTTTTTAAATATCATCCAGCACTACAAATAGTTTTGTACTTAATGGCGTCTGTCCCCAACGCAGAAATTTGAATTTCCCGATTAAATATCAATAGCTTCTGGATCAGCTTCATAACACTGGCACAGCTAATAAACAAGATTTATGTGTTCTTTAATAGTAATACTTATCAATACTTAAGAATAAAATTATCTTGTATTTTTTTATTTTCAAGAAAAACCTGTCCCCATATTTCGTCATTCGCGTCATGCAACTGCTTTCCGGTAAAATTTTAATTTTGAAAATGGCTCTCTATTTCTCAGAAAAAAATTCACGCAGTAAGCGTGGCGAAAGAACTCAAACGGGGGAAAGCAGTCAGTTAAATCAGAGGTGTTGAATGAATATGACATAAACAAACTATTAACTAACTTTCCTACGTCTCCCCGATTTACCCCGCAGATTTTTTTCAATATAAGCCCCACCCACCGCTCGCTATTTTCCTGTCAGTGAATACGTTTGAAGCAGCAAAAAAAAAATACTGATACTCAGCAGTGTTCCTACATTGTGGCATCTCTACCTTTTTGTGGGAATTTAAATTTTCGGTAAAATTTCCGTGCGTAAAAGGAAAAACATGAATATCGTGTGATTATCAACAATCTGACAAGAAAACATTCAAACTACACATCACCGTGAATGTGAACGCACTAAATATACATAAAAAGGAGATTTGCCTTTAGCAACAATTTCCAGTACCAAAACAAATTATTATAACCGCGATTTTTATACTGAAGATTAATTCAATGTTATTTTCTTTCCGAACAATACAAATTTTACTTTTCAAAGCATGTTTTTTTCATAAAAAAAATTGAGGTAATTTGAGTTTAGTGAAAGAAATCTAAACTTAAAAAGAGAGAACAAATAATAAAAAATTAATAAATAGGTAGATATTATCAATGCTTTGCCAAATAGTTGAAAAGTAAACATTTAAATCTTCTTGTGCTCTTTACACTTCTCATACTTATGGGCAGTGAAATAATTTTTCGCCAAAAACAACAAACGAAAACAGACATAATAATTATAGGAAACAAATATTTTATTTTATTTCAACGAATGAATTTTCACACTTTACTCTTTCATTTATTTATGTTGATTACGTTCGCTATTCTACATTTGGTAGAATACATGTTTCCGTGGTGAAATACAACAACGAATATAAACTCTCAGAACGCATCCACCAGCTGACAGAAACTTACCAAATACACTAACTCTCAGTCAGTGTTCTTAGCAATCTGTCTTTATTTTTCCCACTAAGGGTGTTCATTTTACTCTTTTCACTAAACTCAAATTACCTCGATTTTTTTATGAGAAAGACATATTTGTATTGTTCGGAAAAAAAATCACACAAAATTAATCTTCAATATAAAAATCGCAGTTTCCTAACATTATAATGATCATTTTTTGGTACTAGAAAATGTTGCTAAAGGCAAATCTCCATTTTATGTACATTTAGTGCGTTGATATTCATGGTGAAATGTAGTTTGAATGTTCTTTTGTCAGATTATTGATATTCCCACAATTTTGATGTTTTTTCCTTTGACGCACAGAAAGTTTGTGAAAAAGATTTAATTTCCCTCAAAAAGGTAGAGATCCCACGATGTAGGAACACTGCTAAGTGTCAGTATTTTATTGCACCGCCCGCCATTTAGAATTTAATTTTTTGCTGCTTCACACGTATTCACAGATAGGAAATTTAAGAGAGAATTTTCTCTTCAAAATTTGTGGGAGGAAACGGGTGGATGAGCGGGAGCTGACCGTCTATTTAATACTTAGTTTATGGTTAATAGTTTCACCAAATCGATCATTAAAAAAAAAATGGGAATGTGAAAAGAGAAATTGGTTGCGAAACTTAAAGGAATTCTATGGCGAACATGCGAACATTTTTTTTATATCGATATCATAAAAATAATGTCTATCTATCCAAAATTCATTATAAAATGACTTAAAAAAATATTCCTTTTCTTTAAATCCTGTAATTTCAACATTAATTTCTATTCAATTATGAGAAAATCAAACAAGAATTTATGTAAAAAAGTAGCGAAAAATGTCAGCCTGGAACTCAGAAAAACTATGGTTCACAATACAGCCCTCGATATTGAAATGAAAGTCCACCTCAGGCACCGACATGGCGGTTTAAACCGGAACCGGAAGAGTGTAGGCTGGTTTCTTTCAAGTATGAGTGAGTCCCCTTTGATTAACATAGGCACAAATACATGAATTCAAACTGGGCTACATCCAAGGTCAAATTCAGCTTGTAGGCAATTTCTCTTTTTTGGGTGAAGCTGTCAGTCTATTTAATAGTTAGTTTATGGAATATGGTCTGTATGCTTGTTGAAAGTCACGATTTTTTTTAAATCAAATCCTTAAAGAATCAGTTTAAAAGTATTTTAGGATGAAGAAAAAGGTGAACGGTTAGCTATTAAATAAATAATTGTTTGTATATATTGTGCTACCAATAAGTTATTACTGTGATCAGCGTGAATTTTCATTTTGGTCACAAGCTATCAGCGTCACATTTTGAAAGTGAAGCTACAAAAACCTCATATAAAATTTATAAAATTTACTTAGTTGATGTAATTTGTATTGACATAATTGCAAAGCTTCCAAATCCCAAAACAATACAAATTAAGTCGGGTTTCCTATGTTTTTTTTGTAAACCTGGGGGCAGATTCCGTATAACAATAATCGTCGGGACGATATCGATATCGATAACTTTGATGACCATAAGAAGTTACATTCTGCCCGAATTTGTTTCACTATCGCCAGCTTTCATTAGATTTGTGGAAAATGAACTGGATAAAGGGTTTAAATTCGTAATTTTGGCACTTAGTTGCTACTTTTGGAGGTCTATCATTTAGACGAAAATCGATAATTTCGGAATGAGTGCCCTGTAAATGGACATAGTTTGGACAAAAAAAGCCCCTTTTTGAATGCTTTTCGTTTTTGTAGTCTTTTGTTAAATGAATTCAGATATTTTTAATAAATATCCCTTAAGTTTTTATTGTGAAATAAATTAATCGTGCCAAATATTGTCTACTGCGTAACTTTTTTGTCATTTTCGTCACACTCTGTCCCCAAAAATAGAAACAAAGGATTTCATTTCATTTCATTTATTCAGTCTATGATTTATAATCCACATATTTCGAAAAACAATATTTGATTTTGCTTTCAACTACAACATTATTATAATAATTCCTGAAATCAGGCTCGACTTGGTAATAAAATTCTTTTATTAAAAAAAATAATGTTTTAAATTAGTTTTCGTAATGCGAAAGACATTAAAAGAAGAAAAAAAATTAAAAAAAATTATTGTAATCATTTCCAAATTTAAATAGACTCAAGTTGCATTTTATCTGATAAATAGAGTATGTAACAAATTACAATAAAAATAAACGTTTATTCGATATTTTTATCAACTATTAAGTCCGTTACGAAAATGAAAGGATTCCAGAGTTTGGGCGACATTTTAAGTTATACCATCGAAAATATTATGAAAATTGATAAAAAATAAAAAAATTACTCCAATATTGAGATTTATTAAAAAAAAAGAATAAAATAAACGTTTGTTTTTGAAAAACAACTCATAATATCTGTGGCAACAAGGAAAAGCAGCATAAGTCATTTTTAGTCATTTTTCAGGAGCACAGTTTAAAGGTTTGACTTTCAATGTGGGTAAATGACTTATGCGTTTTTTCCTGATCCATAACACAGCAACCATAAGAGATATTTGAATAACAACAAATTTCGCATATAGAACAGGGTAATGTGCATCCGATCGTAACTCAATTCTGACATAAGTCGACTCATGTCCTTGTTGCCACAGATATATCTCGTGAAGAATCCGAACTGTGAATACGGTGACAATTTTTTCAATCACATAAAAGAGGATATTTTTTGGAAGTAAATATACCTAAACAGTCAAAAGTGGTTGAAGCACATTTCAACTATCAACATTTTTAGGTTTTTGCAGGTTTTATGAAAGGAATTGACTTGGTCTTTTAATGCTTTGTAAGACTTGAGAAGGCACCTAATCTCGCATATTTATTATAGTTGGAAGAGAGTCTTCAGAGAGGACATAGTAGGAAAAAAGGGGAATGTCCTCTCAAAAAGAGGACGAATGGTCACCTTAACTATGAAAGAAAGACCTCCGATTGAAAAGACCCTCTGATGGCGTGAGGGCCCATTGCCAAAATAACTCCTCGATTGCTGATTCATATTTGTACAAAACCTGTTTAACCCTAGAAAGATAATCCACGTCCACGAGACGTATGGCGCGGGACAATTGTGTGATAACTTTTAAATTTTAAACCGCAGCGCGTTGACTGTCTCAACTATATATAAAAAAAATCATTAATTTATTTTTTTTGAATAGTATCTGTATAATTAAATAAATTACTTATAAATAATAAGAAGTTCATATGTTTAATTAAATACACTAATTGGCGAATGAGACGTATGATTATCTTTTACGCTCTTTATTTTATGATTATCTTTCTAGGGTTAAGGAAAGGTATTTTCAATAAGGATATAGTGTCTGATATAGTGCTTTGTATTATCAGCGGAAGTGGACAGTCTCATAATCTATCAGTGTATAAAACCGCACGGAGGTCAGGCATAGTCTAAAATCTGCGAGAAAGTCGATTGAAACTGCAAAGCAAATTTATGTTGCCCTTCAAATACCAGGTGATTTATCAGCGACGTGTCTCAAAAGACCCTAGGGTTGTATCTAAGATAAGAATAGGTGGTGAGAACCCTAGCTCTACACATTGGGAAGGGTTAAAGCCTGTTGGGCAGGGTGTATATGGAAAACACTTTTAGTTTTTTCTACGTCTTGCGGCAAAGACTTGAACTACGATACCGCACAGATGGGGCCCTTTAAGAAATCCAGGGGTATGTGCCGAAAAGCAAAGCGTGGACCTGATTTCTGGAATACTTCAACTACTTAACCGAACAAATGGCCGCAATAAGAAATTATTAGTGGTCTCTTCGTATTCATACGATCACATATTTTAATACGACGACGCTCAAATAAAGTTCCGCCTTTCCATTTCTCGATACAGAGTTCGAAAATATAGTTGGCAACCTAGAAGGGGGTGAGCCTTGGTACGCTCAGAGGCAACAACTCGGAAGAGACAGTGAAACAGGTGCACCGCAGTGACGCTGGATAAAAGAGTCGCACACGACGCATTGGAAGCAGATAAAGTCGGTCTACACAATATCCACCGATACCAGCTGCAGTTTAAAGAAGACTAAGGGCAAAATTTTGAAGGTGCTATACAAAATAGAGGTAAAGGTCACTCCCCTGACCTGGCAATAAGATCAGCGCTATAAAAAAGAAAAGAACTTTCAGCTTAATGAAAAGGTATCTAAACCAGCTTTTCTTGGAGTTGTAGGAAAGACCCATGTTAAAAGGGAAGTGCATATCTTGACAGTAGAAAAATGGTTAAGGTCAAAAAACTAACCAGACCTAATTTACAAGAGAGCTGCAGGAGCAAGATCTTAATATGAACACGATCACCGGAAATTTCGGTTGCAGTGGTTGCCGACACACTTAGACCATTATAAGGTAATTTGTGATGCAACGTGAAGTGCTTAACCCTAGAAAGATAATCATAAAATAAAGAGCGTAAAAGATAATCATACGTCTCCTACGCCAATTAGTGTATTTTATTAAACATATGAACTTCTTATTATTCATAATTAATTTATTTAATTATATAGAAACTATTCAAAAAAAATAAATTAATGATTTTTTTTATATATAGTTGAGACAGTCAACGCGCTGCGGCTTAGAATTTAAAAGTTATCACACAATTGTCCCGCGCCATACGTCTCGTGGACGTGGATTATCTTTCTAGGGTTAAAATATGCATTTTTCTGGCAGAAAGATACCTACATAAAGATTGGGATTGGCCTCAAAAAGGAAGCCGCGAACTATTAAACGGGGGTCGCAACTCATTGCGGTCACATGCCATCAGTTACGATCCATTCTGTCCATTTACCATTCCTCGCAGCTACTGTACGATTTGCCTCGTGACTAGCAGCTCCCGCAGTACGCCTTCAAGTGAATTCTTATGAGGGCATAACTTTATATTCAAAACTCGTAACAAATATTTGTATATAAACGCCTTCTTTATTTTATATAGTTTTACTCAATACTGTGCATGCCTCCCCGAAGTATGATGTTTTGAAAACTTCTCAACTTAGCACCGTCGAAAAAAAAAGAACCCCGAAAAGCAAAAATATTCAACTACGCATTTGCCTACATATATGCAATTTGTACGCATCCGACCATCCCTCCACCTGCCGCTACACAAATACTCTTTCACATCGCGATAAAAACCCACAGATTCGGGGCTTACAATAACACAACAAAGTTAAAAATAGAATAATGTACACTCTCGGTCGAGGCCCGCACCGCTTTCCCTTAGATAGAAGAAACCCTCCAAAGGCAACGACCAAGATGTATGTTTTTCACCACCTCCATGTGTCAGTCGATTCTCTCTCCTTCTCTCTGTCTCTCGATGTGGTGCGTGTCACTTGTTTTCTTTTGACTTTCCATTTCCATTTGCACCACCCACTTCACACTCCCGCACCGTATATCTTCGTATCTATAGCACTGCTGGGAATGGTATCTTCTTTGTTCGAAGTGGACCCCCACTTTCTTGGCGAAGACAGCATCGGCTAACACAGTATAAAGCTTTTTTCTCGCAGCCGAAGCTTTGCCATCCACCACACAGACGACTCTGTCACTGTGTCTGTGTACACATATTTTATTTATTTTTAATCAAAAATAAGACGAAAAAAAAAGGAAGGAACGAAACTCGAAAATTGCCCAAAAGAAGCAGAACTAGGACACTCGAACTGGAGAAGAGAAAGGCCGCCGCGTCGTTTCCCATCGAACGGTATATATATGTTGAGTGGGGGTGGGAGTGGGGGTGTAGTACATGTCCACACAGGATACACCATATAGAGGAATTGATGATGAGAATTTTACTGCAGCATCCTTATACATATTTTATAGCTGATTTTGTTTGTTTGTTGTTTTTTTCTTTTTAATAGAATGCGTGGTATACTTGAACAGATTTCGTTGATGTGTCTTGTTTGAGGGCGATGCGTCAGTCGGGACGAACCGGAAAATTGTTGCTGTGAATTGCATACACAAATTGGTTAGCAACAACTGAAATTAAGTGAAGATCAGTCCCGCAGGACTATCAGTCTTTCGGATGGAGTAGGTGTTCAGCCTCAGGGGGCCGAGGACGGCGGCGTTTCAATGTTTTCCGATTAACTTGATTTGCGAATTTATTCAGAAAGCCATTTGGACGAATCATTGAATATGAAGCTGTATATAAAGCTGAAGTCCGAGGGCGAGTTTGATTTGGTTAAAAACAGACGTTTATGAAAGTCGATGCAAATTTTAGTGATTTACAAAAATGGTCGGAGGTGTGCGTGGGTGCAAACAGACCGGGGAAGTGATGGTGGTAAATGTATGTAGTTTTATAGTCAATTGTAGCAATTTCAGGATCAGGGGCTTATAGCAATTGGAGTTCGAATAAGCTCAGTATATTTGGAAAATATTACACAATGCGCGCTTGTAAGAAGTCACCATTTACACACTGATATGGATGCAAAATGTCGGGCAGAAAAGCTTTATTTACAAAAATATTTGATGGGTCGTTATGTCAAAAGCTTTTTTTACTCAATTATAGAGCTTAGAAAGGCAGTTCCCTACACCAACTGATGCAAGAGGTCGCATAAAAAAGCTTTGTTTATAAATACATTTATGGGTCGTTATGTCAAAAGCTTTTCTCATTCAATAATTGAGCTTCGAAGGGCAGTTCCCTACACCAACTTATGCAAGAGGTCGCATAAAAAAGCTTTGTTTATAAATACATTTATGGGTCGTTATATCGAAAGCTTTTTTCATTCAATAATTGAGCTTAGAAAGACAGATCCCTAAACCAACTGATGCAAGAGGTCGCACAAAAGAGCTTTGTTTATAAATACATTTATGGGTCGTTATGTCAAAAGCTTTTCTCATTCAATCAATAAGCTTATCAGTTTTGAGACAACTAAGCCAAGAGGTTTGAACTATATGGCAAAACTTGTTATGAGTCGTTATGATGAAAGTCCTTTCTTCTATCAAATTCACTCTATCCATCTTATAAAATGCACATCAGAAACAACTAAGCGTAAATTTTGCCACAGATCAGTTCTCGGGGAGAACGAATTTGGCGACGGTCGTTATGTTAAAAGCCCTTTTCTCAATCAATTCAACTCAATACTCAGTATGTTCTAAAATGCGCAATTGCTCATCTTGCTCATGATGCATATATGAGAGAAACATTTTTTTTAATGCCATTTGGAAGGAGAGTTTTCGTCACAACGACCCATATATTTTTTTTGAATGAGGAAGAGTAATGTTGAGTCCTCTGGTAAAGTCAGGAAAGTTCAATTTGGAGATAGCTAAGTCTGTGTTTCATCAGGAGGACCGACCTTGTTGGCAAAGCTGATACTGATACTGTGATAGTTCATTCCAACTCTTACCTGATGTGATCATGATCACGAGGTGACTGCGGAAACAATTATATCGCTGATACAAGATGGAGAATGTTTCCATGACTTGGAGCCGGTGGCGGAAGATCAAGTTTTATGAATGATCAACTTGACTATCTGAAGGTGTACTTCAGCCAGTTGCGACTCTGAAATGATAAGCACCTCAGAGATGAGCAAAAAACAGTTTGAAAGGAAATGCAATCAAGAGAAAAGCTTTTTTTCAAAACGACCTACAAAGGTTGTTCTGTAAAAGGCATGGAACAAGGACGCTTAGAGAAGTATGGAGATGCAATGGTTCTCCCAAAAGATTTAAGACTTTCCGTAGACAGGTCTGATATTTCGATAGGCGAGAATGCCAATCCTAACAATGCTTCGTGGTGTTCCCTTTATCCAAAAATGGAATAAAAGCAACTCGAGCTAAAGACTATAGTCTCGTCAATTTGATAAAAGCTGGAGAAACCTGAAGCATATTGACAAATGGCTTGTACATTTAGCAGAAGCCCTAGCTCCACCCAGTGCAAAAAAGGAAATGGGCAGCTAGCATAGGCACAGTTTTGCCTCGAAGTTGATCTATGCAGCTTAGAATAAATCTGTGCCTTAACAAGACTTTCCATTTACATCTTTAGTTGAATCAATCCTTACCTAACTGCTTACAGTTGTGAATTCCTAATCCACTGAGGTCGCCATGTAGATAAATGTTAAAAGTCGCGTCGTAGCGTAGATAACTATTACCTCTGCGAGTGTCCAATTTGCACTTACTAATGTAGCAGTTTTCATATACCTATTTTCATATGACTAAGCTTTAGTATAGAATGTTTTTGAGCAAGGCAACCTAGCTAGATTTCAAAGAAGTGCCATTCTCGTAAATTTTTAATCAAGTTTCGGGTGCCTTTGTCGAAGTTCTATAAGCTCTTTCATGCGACTTTTTTGCCGACTTAACAAGCTTCCTTGTGGTACTTGCTTTCGTGAGACTTATATGTATAACCAGAAACCACGTTTTGTGGAAGGGCTTTGCTCCACTCTCTTTGCCATTTCTATCATTCGGTTCGGTTACCCAACAAAAACCAGGTTCTGTAGTAGGTCTTGAGACCTTGCCAAGCCATGCTTGTTATTACGACAGTCTCTGGCAAGCTAAGCATAAGTTTAGTGATATTTCGACCGCTCAGGTCGTACGTCTAAAGTTGCTCATTGAATAAAAATCTGCATTTTTGGTAAGACTCTAGATCCGATGAGCCTTCGACTGACATAACGTTTCAATATATATCTGAAGAATCACTCCGTTGAATCTATAAGCCATATTTCTTCCGACGGCGCAGAACCTTATAGGCAACAGCTTTCGACCCACCTAAGTGGTGAAGCGTATGGGGCACGCCGATCTAAACTATGGAGAGCCTTTTTTCAGCCTTAGAACCTTAGAATCCACAAAGCCTATAATTGATTATAACTTGCTTTCAAATTACAACCATAGTTCACCATAACCAATGGAAGGAAACAACTTTTTTTTAAACTAAATCCGCAACTCCAAACCGCCGCCTAAAAGTCGAAAGCCTCTCATGCATTTTAAAAGAACCATACATCCTCTGCCAGAAAGACCCTAAAGCCCTGCCGCACCGTTTTACCCCTCTTATTAGTCACTTTTCCATTACATTAGATTCCTCTTTTTATGCGGCTCTTACCTCTCCAGTGGACTTGTCCGAAATAATAGTCCTGCATTCCATTTCATTAAAATTGCACTGTCCTAAAAATGGACCGTTGACCACTTTTAATTATTCAACATCATCCACAGCGCTGTGTCATGCGATGATCGTGTGTCACACAAAGTGCACACTAAACGCGCCCAGGGACTTGTGAAGGGAGTCCTTGCGGAGCCCTTCCCGCAGCATATACATATATACAAATATAGAAACCCCCAGACGTTAAATAAAATTTAATCAACAACCTCATTGTGACCTCAATGTGGAAATTTTAAGCTCCCTTTTCATGTGCGCTGCTGTTGCTACTGTACTACCCTTGTGTTGACCATTTGTGCGCGCTCTACCAAAAATGGGGACAAATACAATTCACCCATATAACAGAGCAGCCGTATCCAACCTCAGGGATACTGCGCGCTGTTCGCCACCTCCTCGTCGTTTTTAGTATGTGCGCACGTATGTGTGTCGGGGGCTATTGTGCGTTGTTGTATAGAGGGTAGTGTTGTGTTTGGATGTATAGTTGCGTTTATTTGAACCCCATTCAAGTGTTTCCACCATCAGAACTCTGCGTTGCCATTATAGTGCTGGCAACTTTTTTTTCTGTTGACTCTTTGGCAACATGCGCCATTTTCTCTTCATGAATAACAGAGATGGATATATAGATGGATTGGAGTAAAGCCACAAATCTTTATTTTGCTCTTTATATTCATCAGGCTCACAGCTCACATGGCATGGCTTTGGCTTTGGCTATATGGAACGCAACGGTGAAAGCAACACAAATACCCACCATAAATGCAACAGCAGCTTGTGAATAGCAGCGGTTAGATGAAGAAGAAGAGCAGCAGCCTATAGGTAGCCCAGTGTACAGCAAAAGCTGGCAAATATTGAAATGCAAGACAAAAGGACATTTATGTGGTCTTACCATTGTGAAACTTCCGCCTGTGTGTAGCTTGTTAGACCTTTATGGTGGAGGTACTTGAAGGATGGTGTTCAAGCACGTGTTACAGTGTGTGCTGCAAGGGAAGTTCTTTGAGATGGCGACGGACAATAATGAAAAGAAAGTGTTAATGGCTGGCAATCGCTTAAGATGCGAGTATAAGTGACTTTTATTATTCATTTATAGGGTAGATGGCCACTATTCGGTAATTTCGTCAAAGATCTTGTTAAAACATAAACTATTCGTCAACACTACGATCAAATGTTCATTTAGCAATAAGTCGTACGAACTTTAAGAGCTGCTACATCATTCTGTACTCTGTCCAACAAAAATTGTCAGTGGAGGCGCTTTTTACCAACACAAGAATTGCCACTGAAATAAAAACCAAACCACTGACATACCATCGTCTTGTGTTCGTTTGCTATTATCGCATCAACCAAAATAAGTAGCGTGTGTAACTGAAGCACATCAGAAGAGTGTTACCATGTATACAATGAAAGCATATATTATTAAGGGATTTTTTATGAATTTTGTCAAAGAACTTTCGGGTTTGGTGCTTTTGCGAACGAATTATTATGTGGGGTCCAATAATATTCAGTTAAATCATTTTTTTAATGTTGTCTTTTATAACGGCCATATTTTTAACTCCATTTAATCCGGATTAAAAGTTACACCCGGGTTTAAGTGAGTTTAACCCAAAAACTAAACCCAAGTCCATAATATTCACTCGTTAAACCCGAACACAAACCCAGTTTTTTAAACTTGACCAATTTCATAATATTGACATTTCTTCGCACTCAAGAAATAAGAAAAGTAGAAAAGGGGAATAGAAAAAAAATGTCAAGAAACTAAAAAAAGGACTTCATTCGTGAAATGGACGAAATTAATGTTGCTGTCTTCGTCGTCAGAAGACGAATTTGTCGAAGAGCTGATGAAACAGCAGCTGATGGTAGATTAACGTCGTCCTTGTCGTCGAATATATCGATTGCGATATTGTATACGATGTGGTATATTCTCGAAAATATATCGTGCTGGAAAAGAGTCATTTTGGAGCCTACATTCGATAGAAATTTCGGAAAGAATTAATACACCTTAAAATATTACTGGGCCCAAAACAAATGAAATCAATTTCAAAGTGACAAACAAAAAAAAATGTCATTATTTGTGAAATTTGACATTACGTTGGTTTAAAACGGTTTAAAGTGTTTTAAATCCGCATTTAAATCCATTTTTAATCCAGCGGGCTTAATGCGTGTTTTTCAGTGAATAATATGCACATAAAGGTTTAAATTGTCGGCTTTCAAAATTGCGGATTAATGATCGGGTGAAAAATTAACTTAAACCTGAGTTACTTACACCCGGAGTGAATAATATGGCCGTAAGTAATGTTTATTCGTGAGGTGTTTAAATGCATGCATTTCATTAACGCAACACGTGATCATGAGTGCGTTGTAGGTCTCCATGAAATCATGAAAATATTGGAAAAGGCCCCAACAAATGGAAGTTCTACAGGTTTCGTCGATGGAGGACTTTTGTGGTTCATTTCGGGAAAAACCGGAACCGGAGAAATACTACCCCCAAAAAATGGGGTACCTAATATTTCATTATACAAAATGACTCCATTCCATTTATGCAATATTGCCCCAAATAAATGCAGAATGGGTCCAAATTGTTAGCACAAAAAATGAAAAATTACCCCAAAATAATGCATGACAATTAACAACAAAAATGATTAAGAAATTGGGGGGCATTTTCATTGTTTTGAGGTCTTCTTGAATATTTTTGGTATCAAAACAAATTTCTACGAGAGGAAACGTCAAGTATACCGTTGATACAACGGCGTCACTCGTTCCAAGAACAATAAGAACAATATAACTTCCTGAGAATTGAATTTGTGAGTACAAATCGATCAGTTCAGTGACGAAAGTGCACTGGTTTTTATTTATTTTTCTCTCGCGGAACGCCTTATGTGCCTTATTTCGTTTGTGGAATTTCTTAAAAAATTCTAAAGTTAAAATTAAAAGTTATTTGAAAACCTGAGCTGACTTAAAGCCTTTGAAAATTAAAAATTAAAGAAAATAAGATCAGTCTTATGATTGTGTTACTGGATGGTGAAATCACTCCAGGCACGATGTTGTTGGTCGCTGACAATCAGGGCTACCGTGAACAAAATTCCCCACGGAATATTTCCCATTTTTTTCAAAAATAGGTGTCGCCAATGAATTTCGAAAAAGGAAAAAAATTCCCCCCCGCAATAAATTAGTATCGCGAACAAAAATTCCCCTCCGGAATATTTCCTTTGCAAATTTGTGGGTGGAAATTCAAAACGTATGCAGTTTCTGCAACAATTTTTAATCATGCAAGTATTTTGTTTAAAGTCCTTTTTCAAGATGTACTAAAATTAATTAATTAGGTGTAGCTCAACTAATCAAAAACAGTTGGAGATGATGGTACATTTATTTGATGAAAATCACGACATTGCTAACGGTTTCAGTACCAATAGGAGCAAAGAAGCTGTAAAGAAGTTTTGGAATCTTCTAGACAAAGAGCTGAACAAAGCTGGGCCTCCAATGAAATCGGTATTTGAGTGGAAACGGGTAGTTTGCTTTATATTTATCTCATCATCATTATACAGATTTAATCCATTATAATTTTGGGTGGACAAAAAAGAAATAACAGAATGTCCGAGAGAAAATCCAGCACATATTTGAATATGTAATAAATATCTATATTGAAAAGCTATTTAATTTCTACTTACAACGCCTGTGGTAACTCTAAGGGGATTTATCTCTAAAAGTTCTTCCATTTAGTTTCACTTCATTTGTTTCTTTTTAAATTTGCTCCTCGTCCAGCAATCTAAATGCTGCGCTGTGCCTTTTGTAATTTTCTGTTTTCTATATTTACCAATCGAACGCTTTCTTTACACTTTACTAAAACACTAATATGTAAATCGAATTCGCGTATTAACAATTGCTGAAATTAATTGGCTGCTAACAAATATTTCTCCCAAATATGAGCTCAATTGACAATTCTGTAAATTGCAACTGACATCTGTCAATGCATTCGAACATAATCTTCGAAAAATTAATTCCGGGGGAAATAAATTCCGATGGAGATTCGCGGTGGAATATTTTCCAGGGAACAAAAAATGTTCGGAAGGAATTTTTTCCCCTGTGAATTGCCGATAGCCCTGACTGCATAACACTTGGTATGCTTGTGGCTTGGTTCAAGTTGGTTGGCTCGCCGGCCTTGGATGGGTTCTTCATGCTTCTAGCAACCTTCACAACTGAAAGAAAATTAAAATTCAAACCAAGATTTAACATTAAAGCTTTTTAACGGATGAACGATATAGAGTTTTCAACATTTGTTTCAATTTTTGTTATGATGGCATATGGATAGCCATGAAAGGATATATTTCACCCCCCCTATAACATAAGTGATCTCCTTTAGCAACTATGATATCCTAAAATTTAAATAGTTTCCCCTTAAAAAAATATGAAACCTCACCATGATGTCCAAATTCAGCCAGTATTGAGTCTGCTTTGAAAAATTTACGCTTTCATTTTAACGATTATACAAATTCTTCATTTATTCAATAACAAGGAAATCCTGAACATAATAAAGACTAACTAATTAAAATTTAAATTAACAAACAAAAACTAATGAATGGATAAAAACACAATATGGGATTAAGTTAAAAGTAAATGATATAAACTATTTTATAAGGAATTCTAGTAGGTATTTTATTCTTAATAACAATTTGCCGTAAAAAAATATCACTCAAGTGTTAAATATAAGAAACATTAAAATATTAAAGTGACTTACGGAGCAAAATGTTTTTTGTTATTTTCTTTTTTATATTTATTGTAGTAAAGATCTCGATTGTCTTGAAGTTTGTGCGCACAATCCTCTTCACCCACTGTAATCTCTTCTGTATTTTAATTTATATTTCTGTCGGAAATTAGAAGTTGATATATTTAATACATGAGTGATAGAAATTTATAAAAAAAAATACTTTGATTAATTTAACAAGTAAGAAATATTAATAATCATTCAAACAACATCTTAATTAGTTGCGAATAAAAAAACTTCATCTGTTATTTTTTTTTTTAAATCTTGTTATGCTAAATCTGCTGAATGAGACGAGACGAGCATGGATAATCAGTGATCCAAATCTTCCAAATAGACACTTCTTATTGAAACTAAATGTGTAAGGTCTGATTTAGTCTGGGATGTTTCTTTTTCTTTCATTTAAAAAAAAAATAATTGGGATTGATATGAATTTGCGTATGCTTTCCTAATGAAATTTATTAAAATTTGAAAAAGAATTTTTCTTACCAGAATCTGAATAAAGTTTTATTTATTAACGGTCAGCTTTTCTTGTTTTTATTTATTCTGAGAAATTTTCTAGTTTTTTTTATATATATGTATATTTTTTTTATATATATATTTTATTTACATTTATTTCTAGGCTAAACCCTTCCTAGTTGGCTGTCGCAACGTAAATGAATTTCAGAAAATTTATTTTGGATAAAATTCTTTTCTCTGCCTACTCTATCTACTATTATTATTTTTTGAATGTCCTTTTTGTTTCCTATTTTCTTTTTCATTTTGTTATTTTTTGGATTATTTGTTTGTAAAGACAAATAATAAGCTTTTTCTTAAATTTATTTTTTTTTAATTTATTTGTTATAGAAACATCCGTTACATCAGCTCCGGTTTTCAAATAACTTATAATTTTAACTTTAGAAAATTTGAAGTTTAAAATTGCCGGGACTTGCGCGAAAATATTCGTTTTTTTTGCGTAAAAGTCTGCTATAAGTGTCCGTATTGCAGACAAAATGTTTAAAATATAATTCAAGCTTTTATTTAAAATAATAAAAAAAACTTTACAGACAAATTGTTTCTTTTCATTGAATGTTTGTTGTAATTTGGGTCCATTTTTCATTACTTGAGGTGATATTTTATTTATTTCGTTCATTCTAAAAAAAGACCCCAATAATATTATATTGGGATCCTTTTAGCATCTGTTTAGGTATAGGACATTGCGTCGTGGTTATATAATTTTGTGTTCTAAAATGTATTCTAAGTGTATATAAGGCCGAAACAATGGTTGTTATCTCAATCGCGGATGTTGCATCTAAGCAAATGGTTTAGTTTATTGTGCACGGCTACAAAGTCTTCAAATGATCTAAGTGTAGAAAAGAAACAACTATTACAACACCATGACAGGCGCTTAATGAAGGATTGTCAACAGGACTGCGATCACCATCTATATTAATTTTAACCTATTTTGGAAGTTCTACAGATTTCATCGATGGAGGACTTTTATGCTTCATTTCGGCAAAAACTGGAGACTACCGCGAGGACATGGACGCCGACGTGTACGAGAAATGGTTTAAAGATATTTTAATACGCCTGGAACCGAACTCCGGACAATGCTTCCTATCATTCAAGAAAGCAAAATAAAGCACCATCCACTTCCACGAGAAAAGATGAAATAAAAAAGTGGTTGAGGTCTAAATGCGATAAATTTCGATGATGATATGGTTAAAGCAGAGTCGCTTGAAATCGTTAAACGTTATAAAGCCAAGTACGAAACATACGTCGTGGATGAAATGGCTCAAAATGCGGGACATAAGGTGCTTCGCTTGCCGCCTTATCACTGTGGCCTTAATCCAATAGAATTGGCTTGGGCTCAAGTGAAAGGGTTTGTAGTAAACCAAAACAAGTCATTTAAAATGGCTGAAACAAGAGATTTATTAACGACAGCACTTACATGGGTTGACAAAGAAAAATGGCATCGATGTGTCCAAGACGTTGAACAGGTCGTTGAGCCAAATATGTGGGAAATGGACAAGGAAGCAGTTGGTAGGTTAATAATAGACCTAAATAACGAGAGCAGTAGCAGTAATTACTCATCGCATTAGTTGATGTTTTAATGAGTGATATTGGAAATTAGTATTTTATGTTGTACAATATTTATAATGAATAAATTTTTCGTTTTAAGTGTATTTTTTTGTGTTACGAAATTCTTATTTTCGTATATCAAGCGAATAGGCTTACTAGGGACATCCTTACAAAAACGCGCCCATTACCTTACCGGGAAAGGATAAAGCAATATTTTTATTTTCAATTGAAAGATGGTAACCCTAATAGTATTCCTCTCTGAGTAATGGCGAATTATCATACAAACTATGTCAACCCTGTGAGAGCCTTGAAGAGGGACCGATTTTTGTAGGTCATTGCAACCAGACTGAGAGACATCCTATCTTCCCTGTACCGACAATTTTTATTGGATGGAGTATAGTACTTTCCCCTAACTGAAGTATCATCTATTCGAAACATGCACCAGCTATTTGTGAAATGGATCACAGTCAAAACGAACGTCAGTCTGACATTTGTCGATTTCCTGTAGGTGTACGGGATATGAATTTTTGTTACCTACTGATGGTATTACAGAACTTGCTATGCTGTCAAAATTGTATTTAAACACATAGCTCGCGTGTAAGTCGCACGCATGCCAAACAGAGACACGTCCAAAGATTGACAGTTCTTTGCGTCCACAAGCTCTCTCGCAAATGATTTGGAACATATTACCATACAAATTTGTTAAATAAAATGTACTTTTGACATCTCTCTCCAAAAAAAAATGTAACCAGATAATTGTTAAAACAAATAATACAGTGGTGGCCTTAATTTTTTAAAATAAGGCCCCGCCGACTGTTATCGCAGGAAAAGTTGCGTTTTTAGTTGCTCTAAAATTGGTCAGTCGCGGTTATTTTACGTCCTCTATGTTTGGTTTGGGGGTAGACCAATTTTTGACACTTAAATTGATCCATGCCTCTCTGAATAAAATGTAAAAACTGCACAGCAGTGGGTATACTTCTGCAAATATTCTAAGTAGTCTTTTGTCACGAAAATGCAGTGAAAACGCTGTACTTTTAATCAAAGGAACCTGCTACCTGTTGTATGATGAGGACTTAGGAAAAACCCATGGGCCCTACCAATAAACGTTTTTAGTTTCGACTTTAAATTTTAGTAGTGGCTATATTTTCCATACGAATTTTGAAATTGTTGGGCTTCCGTAAATTTAAAGTCGAGACTAAAATTTGTACTGTGCAATTTCACTAGGATTGCTACTGTCATGGCTTTGGGTAGCAGCCATTAAAAAGGGAAGAGTCAGCTGCTTAAAATTTCCAACTGATTGAAAACCGGTCCAGGTGGTAGATTGAATTTGTCGAAAATTCATGCTTTTTTCGATAGTTCTTCTTATAGCGTAAGCCTACTAACCTTCAAAGTCAGTTTTTCACATAGACCTGGATTAATTGCCGTGACTTCTCCTAGGTTAAGCTCCGAGCTTTTTTTATTTTAAATTATCCCATGCCCTGATGGCTGACACTGCGACCTGAAAGATCTATTGTATCATGAGTTCCGAGCTTTCATCGAATGTCGCACACGATTGGCTATGAAAGCGTGGTCTCACGAAAAATTTACCCAATCCACTGCCACTATTGGAAAATTGTGACTAATAGACTAAAAGATGATCGAAAAATGTTTACAAAATTCGTCAGATAACATATTTTACAACTTCGTCATAAAAACGAAAAGGTATAGTATCAGTGACCTTACAAGTGCCATACTCAACAAGCAACACGGATTCGATTTTAAAACGGGACCACAAGTCCGATCATTTTCAGCCATACTACACTTACTTCTTAACATTTTGTGTCATTAAGTGATGCAAGACCTGTCAAAAGAAGGAATAGACGGCTGACGATGTAATTTCATTAAAATTTAAGATATCTAATATTAAATTCCTACTCTTCCATCGCAAAATGGGAGTAGCTTCAAACAAATAGAAACAATATTGGCCGACAAAGGCAGCCCTGCTGGACTCCCACTTCTGATGGGCGCAATGGAACTTTGAATAAGGTTTAGAGACCCGTCATATTTTTCCTTGATAGAAGTTGCAAAAAGTTGGTACTCCTCTCGATCTCAAGACAGTCGAAATGAAAGATTGAGATTGACATCGTCGAATACATTTTTAAAACAGATAAGGTATGAATGATCTTTGACATAAAGCTTGTTGATGTGGTCGACTTATATGGATCCCTAGCGACAACCAGCAAACCCAGCTCTAGTGGGATTTTTCTGTTTTTTAGTTGATATTCATGTAGTCAATTCTTCCCAACTGCATTCAATCTTCAGCTGTTTTCGTTCCTCCTTTGGTGTCCTCAGAAAGTCATATAATTTATCGACCAGTGAAAAACTGCCAATGCTGTTAGCGTTTTAATGAATTCTAAAAGTACAAGATCTTCCTTTCTAGACTGTTGCAAAAGATTGTCACTTGGATATTGAATGGTCACCTAGACCTGAGGTCGAATCGCGTCGTCTGCGAATGAGCATTCCGTGACGGAATTTGTTTTTGTTTCAAAAGTAAAATCAACTTATTCCATGAACGTATAGCTCGTTCAAACGGCCCCTGGTTATTGTCAAGTTCTTCTTAGACATGCAAGACATTGAAGGTAAAAAATTATACGATGACGAGGACCATGAATGTTATCCACTAGTATACGAGTCTCATTAACTTTTTGCACAAACTTGCGTGCAGCAGGCGCGGTGAGTGCTTCATTTCGGCCCAAACTTCTTTTGAAAAAAAATCAATGTTTGGGCTAACAGCACTCGCTTTGAAAATAAGTTTTCATTATTTCCCAAAGTTGTTCAAGTGTAAAGGGGACTCATTTCGTTCCGCGGAGGCATGATACCAACTTTCTGTCAAGATTTCGAGCGGGAAACAGCTGTCAGTGTCAAAATAAGCTATGATTTAAAAAGAAACCACTAGATGGCACTTTGGAAATAAGTTTTCAATATTTGCCAGCGTTCTTCAAGCGTAAAGCGATTACTTTCGTTCCGCGGATGTGTGATACTGAATTTCTGTCAAGATTTTGAGCGGGAAACAGCTGTCAGTTTCAAAATATTCTATGTTTTAAAAATAAACCACTAGATGGCACTTTGGAAATACGTTTTCATTATTTCCCAACGTTGTTCAAGCGTAAAGCGACTCATTTCATTCCGCGGATGTGTGATATTGAATTTCTGTCAAGATTTCCAACGGGAAACATCTGTCAGTGTCAAAATAACCTATGATTTAAAGAGAAACCACTAGATGGCACTTTGGAAATAAGTTTTCCAATATTCATTTCATTCATTTCGTTCCGCGGATGTCTGATACTGAATTTCTGTCAAGATTTCAAGTGGGAAACAGCTGTCAGTGTCAAAATAAGCTATGATTTAAAAAGAAACCACTAGATGGCACTTTGGAAATAAGTTTTCAATATTTGCCAACGTTCTTCAAGCGTAAAGCGATTAATTCCGTTCCGCGGATGTGTGATACTGAATTTCTGTCAACATTTCTATCGGGAAACAGCTGTCAGTGTCAAAATTACATATGATTTAAGAAAAAAAACACTAGATGGCCCACCCTTTATATAGTTTTTAGATAATTGCGGTCGTTAAGTGGTTAAACTAAGAACTAAGTATTTGGCAGCTTTATGCACCTAACTTATGTTCAACACTTCCATTGTCTCTTGATTCTGCTATCGTCTACTCGAACGACTGAAGGACAAACAGCTTTATCAGTTTCAAACTATTTGCTAAATTCGATTTAAATTAATTATAAACAATCGCAACTTGAAATATTCCCAAACGTAAACATCAAAACTTTAGCCATCCCAATTGAATCGCAACCTGCGCACCACACTGTACTATGTACATCTACTCGACATAACAATGCCCATAGAGACACATCACACTACACAGCTCTCAAGTATACTCATTTAACATTCATTCGAGCAGCCATCGCACAGTTTACTGTTGGAGCACTCTTTGCTGAGGGATGAGGGAATTTTCCAGGATAATAGGGAGCAGTGTGCCACATACACTTGTATGCACATAGGCATAGGCCCAGCTACGACACTCCGGACCTGTGTCTTGACGTGCAGTATTCCTCTCGTGTTAGTGGGGTCGATATCCCCGTTCTCGAATTTTGACGCAGTGAGATAGCGGGATAGTTGTGCATATTCATACGTACATGCGGCAGCAACCAGAAGTAATTATATAAACATCCTTCCGGAAAAGTGCTCTCGCCTAACGCGGCGGAATCGTTCATTGGCAATCATTATCTCTACACAAGTGTAAGCGGGTTGTGCGTGGTTTCATTCATCTAACTCGCAGTCGCTCTTGAACGTTCAAAAGCGAAAATTAAAACCGGACACTTGACTTGAAGCAGCACATCTTTTCGTCGGTGGAAAAGTTCCCATCATACAAGCTTCCATCCTTCCGATACCCATTCAGTCGAGTGTGCGGGGAGAGATGACAAAAAGAACGAACGAATTTTAGATTCCACGTCACATCCGCGTGAAAAGATATAGTTCTACTTGAAGTTTACTTATAGGGCGGAGGGTTGTACATTTAAAAGTTGCCGGGCTCTATGTGACGTTTCTGTTCTTGTGAAGTACGAGTATATATCCTTCCTGGACGGGGATTTTGGAAAAAGAAAAATTGCATCGCAGATGTGCTGCTCAAGTACCTGCGGATTATGCTTTATGTAGATTTTATTAATGATGATGGGCCAAAGTGGCAAAGGCATTGTCGCGGTGCGCAGTGGTAGTACCTATTCTTGTGATAAGTTGAAATGACGTTGATGTCCCTTTCTGACGGAGACTGGGTGTGAATGAAAGTGCACGTGAGTAATTTCTTGAAGGATATACTGCAGCACTTTGTTAAAGAAGTTGAAACTGACAGAATGGTTAATGTTTTTCCAAAGATATTGAACGCAGTTGTCGAGTGAGAGATTGTTTACAGTGGTCTCAAGTTGAGTGAGTTAAGGTGGTTGTGAAAGGAAAGCCATCATGGGCGATACTTTGTCCTTAAAGCAAGTGAAATCGTTAAATTTCCTGCGGAAAAGACAGTTCACATGCAACCCGAACCAGTCCAAAGCTAGATTCTGACTAATTCTGTTTCAGGCTGTACCTAGACCCATACGGAGCAGACAAAATCATCAACAAACAACATCTCTATGCAGCTGTGTCGAGTTTCCTATTCACCTGTGCATCTTCAGTTAGAATCTTCCCTATGCTGCATTGTCATCATTTCAAGAACTAATCAGGGTAGTTCATAGTTGTCCATAGGGTCCACTTAAATGAGTCATTCAAGTTTTTGAATTGAAAGCGAATCGGTCGTTCGTCGGAGTCTGACGATGTATTTGTCATTGAATTTCCTCCTGTATATCCTTACTTGTATTGGGCGACGCACAAGGTTCAGGCCCCACTTGTCGATAACTTTTGACCCGACTTAGTTTCTATAGATACTAGGAAGCTATCTGTTGTTATTCCATCCGCTTGGTGGGCCTTAGTTTGTAAATGGCTACCTGTGTTAGTCGGGGTAAAAAAAAAAAAGCATTGACCATCATCCTTTATGTCGAACAGAGTACTCTAGCTGATAGCGAGTTGTTGGCAGTCTCCGCCGATAAATTAAATAAATAAATATATAATTAGTTGGCGCACCAGGTCCGTTGAGAACCTAGGGCTAGCTTTTCACAACCATTCGTATTGTGTGAGTTTTTCATTTTATTTTTTGGACGAATGAAAGGGATCTGCAATTTTATACCGATTCCAAAAGGTATAGAGAGAAAAAATCAAGATAATCAGTGTCAGATCAAGCCTATCCGTTGACGAAAGTCTGTTAAGCTCGGAAATTCTTAACCCAAGTGCAAAAATCTTACTTTGAGTACGTTTTTTGATTAACCCACAATTCTTATTTTAAGATTGTTCTATAACAGTTTAAGAACGTGTAAGCTTAAATTAAGCCGAAAGTTGTTTCATTTTAAGGATGCAACAACTTGATTTCAAATCATTGTAAAATTAAAATAAGCTTATTTATTCTTAAAAATAACGCAAGTAAGAATATATGAGCTTAAATTAGGCTCAACATCACCTTATTTTGTATCTATTTATCAGGTGTATAAATAATTAAATTAACTTTCAAATATTTAAATAAGAACAAGACATCCTTATATTCAATTTTTTGGAATGCTTCAAGAATGTCATATCCTAATTTAAGATTGCAAAGTTTTATTTGTCGAATTTTTTATCAACTCCGTCACTTTCCTGTTTAAGAAATTAAACTATTAAATTAAATTAAATTATTTTTTTTTTAAACATATTTATTTATTGTAAGAAAAACGCTTAAAAGGACTTAAATCTAAAATAAATCTTTCCATTATTTAACGGATGCAAGCGAGTGGGTGGCCTACTAAAATCAGAAATGACTGTCAAACCCGCGGATAAGGATTGGTTGGCACATAACCTAAATATTTTCATTCTGAATAACAAACAATTTTATTTTATACAGTTCACAGCTATCTTTAATGTCGATATTATGTGGTCAATTTTATGATTAGATATGAGAAGACTAGCAGTTGAGAATTTTTTTAAGCAATTGAAACAAACATACATTTTGTGACCAGTGTTATTAATTACTATTTTTGATAAGAGAGCTTATTTCGATTTAAATTTTGTTTGAATTTTAATGAAATAATTTTGAATAAAAAGCCAAGGTTCCTGGCATGCTAATGGATATTGCAAATAAAGAGTTTGGACAATTTTAAAGCATGTGTCCAAGCTCTCGAGAAGTGAATTAATTTTTATGAAGTTATTATCAAAATAAACAATGTAACCTCTGATCTGCATCTGACAACCCTTCCACGATAAGAAATGGTTGCACTGTCAACCCAGCTGAATACTAGCTATTTGTTAATGACTTCATCAACTCGCCTTTTATAATCGTTTGTTGTCATTAGACGCAAAGCCAAGCTCTCTTGTGTATCCACTATTGTCGCCTTTTCATTTCTTTTGCCAGAATAGTTCTTAAACCTAGCTGATGATAATAGAACTGCGTTAAGGAGTATAGTGTAAATATAGTTCTGAGCATCTGTGGGAGAAACAGAGAGAGGATTGTAAAAACAAATTCATCAAATAAAAATATAAATGTTGACCTTTGTTATTTGACGATGAAGCTTGTATGCAAAAGTTCTTTGTAAAAGTCGTTATGAATGTTCATTTCGTAATATTAACGAACTTTTGTTTTAAATATTTCCCATTTTGAAAACATTAGATGTTCCCTTGATGGGTACATCAGGTTAAAGTCGATTTTGATCTGAAAATTTTAGAGTTAGTTTGGAATTGAAGGTGCCAGCGTAAGAACCGGACAACTCCACTTTTCCTCAAAATATGTTTTTAAATGCAAAATTGTTAATAAAAAAATTCCGCATCGTTTTGTCGGGACATGCAAATGTTTTTGTTTTCTGAGTATGTGTGCCTAATGATTTTACTCATGCAGACACCTCTGTACATGGCAGAGCTACATGTACAATGTACATGTATGACGAGACTATCGGAAAGAAGGGTCCAAATGAAGTAATTAGCTTTTTACAACACTTCATTGAAAACTTTTTAAGTAAAGCTGTTACAAAAAAGTATTTATTTTCCGATAACTGCGGGGCCCAAAATAAAAACAATACCTCCATGCTCGTTTAAAACAGACAAATATAAACCTCATTGTATATCACTTGCCTGAACCGGGACACAGTTTTTTACCATGCTATAGATCTTTTGGTGTTATTGAAAAAAAAAACGACGACGAGTGGAACGCATGTATTTACCAAAAGATTGAAGAAATTTAGTGGACAAGTGCTCCAGCAGATTTCACGTTGTGCCGGTGACTATTCAAGCGATATTTGACTTTAAGAGCAGCTTAGCTCCATTTTACAAAAAAACTGTTACCAACAAAGATAAACTTAAATGGACGATTTCCAAATACCGACGATTTAAGTATGAAAAAGAAGAAAATCTTGCAAAACTATCTGCTTCGATTTCTCACTTTGGAGAACTTACAACTTACGATATCGAAAAAAAAATCAAATTTGCAAGGTGATCCTTTCAGGCCTGAGTATTCAGAGTATAGCAGCTCTAACAGTCTTCCATTAAACTCCAAAGAGTACGACGACGTGATGGTTTTGGCGCAAAAATATGTTTCTCAAGCCGATATGGCCTTTTACAGTGATTTGAGGTCCAAGCTGTCGTTCGAGAAGCTGAAGACTCCGAGTTGGAAGATTTTGACTAATTATTTTTTTTTTTACCAAAAACGGTGCAAAAATGAGACAACTCCAAAACTTAAATATGTTTTTTTTGTACTATAAAATTTTTAAAATGTTTTTATACTGGAAAATACGTTTATTTTGTTTTTATGTGAAATAAATTTTTGTTTTGTCAAAATACGTTTTTTTTTCGAATTTTCAGTCAGTTTTTTTCAGTGTTCCCAACATTTTGAAAAAGTGGAGTTGTCCGGTTCTTACGCTGGCACCTTCAATTGAGGCAAATGAATATAATAATATCCAGTAATACCAAATCCGGGGCTCTTAAATTTGATACCTCTGACCAAGTCTAAGCTATTCAATTCCGTTATTTCGGGTTGACGTAAATGGTATGTTTTCTTTCAATGCTTTCACACTACGCTCCAATCAGCACTATCGCTGTTCAAACATGTTTCAATTGCAACAGCAATTTATTTTTGACTCATCGATTTCTACATGTTGAATTTTAATTTCCTGTAAAACATAAGATGGTGATGGAGTTGCTCTGCTGCCGGTGCAAAGTGAAGTATCCAATTTTAGTTGTTTGCTCCTTATATTACTGTACTTCGCGTAAAGCTTTCCGCTTGGATTTGATTTCCATTTTCTTGGAATATAATAAGGGTCCTATCAATTCATAGTTTTTTTTTTCGCTTAGACTTTAATTAAATTACCTGCACATCGTTTTCTTAAGGAAAAACCGAACAGATTTCCTGCACCAAGTGAGGAAAGTCCTTTCCAGCTTTGAGTGCAACATCATTGGCTTGTTGCAATGCGTTATTATTGCTAGACACGAGAGTTTCTTCCGCGTTGACCAGCAAATACTCATACGACAAATCACTGTTTAATTCATCCATTTTTGTTACCACTTGCAGTTTTTCAAATTTTTCACTCTTTTACTTTCTTAGGAGCACTTAATAACGAAAACACGTGAACTGCACGAGAGATCAATCGGAATGAATGAACTTTCTTTCTCCATTCCATCCTGCAAGTTTTACATTGTGCGGCTTGACTTAAGAATACAATTCTTGTATCGGTAATAAGCCTGATCGGACTAGAATTTAGCTTGCGATATTTTTA
The DNA here is from genome assembly GCA_916610125.1 of Cheilosia vulpina. NCBI lineage: Eukaryota > Metazoa > Arthropoda > Insecta > Diptera > Syrphidae > Cheilosia > Cheilosia vulpina. The sequence continues at coordinate 11,481,119 of OU744276.1, read as the reverse complement.
TGAGTGTACCTAAGCTCTTTCATGACAGTTATACTCTCGGATGTTAGCGAGAGGTGGCGCAGTAGAAAAAAAACTTAAGATGGAGTTTTTGTGTTTTCCGTGGATCGAACTTAGTAGTCCAACAAACTAACCACTAAGCCACTGCCGAGAAGTCTTCCTTCTAAATGCTTAGCATTAACTTGAAGTACTGCATTTGTCCGTTCATAAGTATGTAGCCTTCTGTTGCTGACTTGTATGATTGGGTAGATCGTTTCAGACTCTGCATATCGGTTAGCGCATTTCTGTTGACCTAAGTTGTCAGTTTTGCCATTGAGAGATGATGCAGAGAAGATAGGTCTTTTATGAGCTTTATGAGAGTAGGTAGGCGAAGCACGGTATGTCATATCTACGACTTGTCTCTAGTATAGCTTTTCAAGTCTTTTTGAGTATCCTTTCAGGCTTTTATGTGATGAACACCCGCATCTGAACTTTTGTCACGAGAGTGACAATTTGAACCTAGGTAAAAAGGGTTTACCTAGGGTTAAATTGCAATTACTCCACTGAAAAGGGTTTACCTAGGGTCAAATTGCAACCACTTGTTATGCAAAGATTAAGCGATTTATTCGCATAAGTGAATTCCACTATACCCTGGGTCCGTCATGGAAATAATATTCTCGATGCTTTGTTCTGGACAAAACAACCTAAAGAAATACGCCTCATCACGGCAACACAATTTCCATTCATCTTTTCATCGGAAAGAAGATCGCAAGCTTTGGTTTTCCCTCCAAATTCCAACCTCTAAGATGTCGCATGGTCTACATAGACATCTTCTTACAATTTGTAATCACGCAGTCACGATCTAACATTTTGTCGAACACCTTTAAGGGCTGTCCTGGGTCTGCTTTAATAGCTAAGTTACAAGTTCTTTGTGTCTTGCGGTTTTAATTAGCGCAAGTTGGTCAAGTGAATCCACACCTCCTTCTTCTCTCTGAATCCTTGAAATATGAAAGCCGAGCGTTTTGAACCACGCAATTCTTAACTCACCAGCAGCCGTTATACATCGGAGAAATCGGGGGCATCAGGTTCAACCATCTGCTACTGCTGATTTAAGGACCACCATTCTTACTTGACAGCTAGACAGTTTTGAATTTGTAGACACCTTTCAGATGCCTTCTACGAATTTCTCCATCATCTCATCGTTCTTAAACCCGTCCCACCTTACTCGTGCAACCAAAAAAGGTATACCCTTTATCAGGGCTAGAAATTTTAATCTTTAAAATAACAATTCAGCCCAATGCAACAAATTATGAACATCACAATCATTTTAGAAGAAGACCGTACCGCTTAGAAACACACACTTCCTTTAAAGACTTTCGCAGTACCATATATCATCGTGTCTAAAAAAAAAAAAAAACAGGTCCGTATGGACCCAAGCCTAGCTTCTCACAACCATTCGTCTTGTGTGAGTTTTTTTATTTTTGGGACGAATGGAAGGGATCTACAATTTTATGCCGAGTCCAAACGGCCAATTGAGAAGCTCTTTCATGACAGTTATACTCTCGGATGTTTGTCAGACGTTCGCGAGAGGTGGCGCAGCGAAAAAAACCTTAAGATATCATCGTGTCTGCAACCTTTAAAAGTGCTGCATTGTTTCATCTAAGAAAGCTGTGCACTTCCACTAGAGATTCGATACATGCTAATCTGCTTCAGCATTAAGGCTAGAGTTGACCTTTTAAGCCTAAACAGCTTTAAGATCGGAACTCTCCCCCTTTTTGGTGTCCATTGCAAGACTCTACCTTCTAGCCAGAGACTTATGAGTGTTTCCACATCCGCCTGAGTGGTCATTTAAGGCACTACACCTATTATGAAGAACTTAAACCCATCCGCAAGATCCACAGTTTTGAAACATCATTTGCTTTGCTGAGAAAACACCAACAAAAAAAATTATTTAACAGCCTTCTCAACAATCTTCTTGTTTTTTTCTGTGAGAAAATTAATGCTCCATGCACCTATCCTAAATGTCGTTGAGAAGATATTATTTAAGTCCACTCATTGCTGCACTGCGTATGCCTTGATCTAGCCTTAAAGGGGGACCAACTTCAGTAAAGTTCCAAGATTGAAGCCCGTAGCCGTTAGAGAGGGTTAAAGCCGACCAAGCGTGGCACCCGATCACCAGTTTATTCTAAACTAATAAACTAACCCCTTCAAGTTTGAATCCAAAGGTCTCAAGAAATTTCTTGACAAAAGTCGAGGCTGACTTTATTCGTCTTCATATTTTGTGTGTCTATTTAGACAAGTTGGAGTAAATCTAGCTCCTTTTTTAATTGCATCCTTCCTAAGTATAAGAATCTGCTTAAAAGATCTACCGACTTAAATATATACAGCTTACATCTTCTTAACACATCCCTTCTCACTCTCTCTTTTCAGATATGTCATCAACATAAAAATAAAAATGGCAACAACTTCTCAACACTCACTTTGATGATCGAAACAGAACGACAATTCCAAGTGCCATATACATATATAAGTGGAAGTACTCCACGGTTCGGTGTATAAGTTGTAAAAAAAAAACGTATCTAAAACCGCAATTCGACTAAAAATGACGATGAATTCGTTTGCCAGAGCATTCTCGTCAATTGTCGTCAAATATCCAACGAACAAGCTGAAAATCGTGTTCGTACTGATATCGACTTGGTCAACAATGTTTGCCAGGAGAAATTCCTGAAAGGTAGTGAAACGCTACAATCAGCACGATACTAAAAATTAGGCCAATACAACAACAAAAATTAACACAAACATTATATAATTGTAAATATTTAACAATAAAAACAAAAAAACTTAACGAAAGAACCAAACAAACAAAACACAAGAGAAAAAAAAACAGACCATCGAACAAAAAAAAAAAGAGGACAAACTTTCGCCAGTAGAACACTCACACACACAAGTAAAAAAATAAAAAAAAAAAAAACTGGAGGAAACGACACATAAACGCAACCAACAACAACAACAACAACATCAAAAATGGAGGACATGCCAGATTTGTCACATCTCACACCAAATGAACGCATGCAAATCGAAAATGTCCTCATGCGACAGAAGCAGGAAGAGGAGAAGCAGAACGAGATTATGAGGTAACGTATACACTTTTACATGCGACGACGAAGGAAACCCTTCGCCTTTCGTTAATTTGACATTTTAAAAGTGACACTCTTGCATTTCGTGTATATGCTTAAACCGTCATCATCGTTTTGTCCGCTACCGTTTCTTCACTCATTTCATGGCATTTTTTGCATTCATCTAGACGTAAACAAGATGAAGTTGTGACACTCGAGAATGCCATCCGTCAGAGGTCGGAACAGCAGAAGAAGGCTGGCGTTGAGCTAGATGCCACTTGTCACATATGCCTTAAGACGAAATTCGCCGATGGTGTTGGACACATTTGCCATTACTGTAACATACGATGCTGTGCCAGGTGTGGCGGAAAGGTCACATTACGGAGTAACAAGGTAAGTTTGCGGGCAACGGTATACGTATGTCATTGACGTGCGGTAAACTGAAAATTTAAAACGGTCTTTTAATTTTTAATCTTTTGCGTTTTCAATTGATATACATATATTCTTGGCGTTGTAGTCGACATTGTTTTGCTGCATGGCGGTAACCCCAATTGCATAGTGGGAGATTTTTTTTTTGAGAGGCAGTCCACTCTGACAGTGAGTGTTCTGGATCCCTTGTTTCGTTTTAAAGGGCTTGGCAAAGTCGAAAGAATATTGTAACTTGTCACCATGCCAAGGCTCAGCGCTGCCGCTGATAATGTTTAAAAAGACGCCAGAGCCAAAAAAAGGAGATCCACCTTAAATACTGGGGTATATAAAAAAAGCAACAAAAACATTTTTTCAATAAAGAATAAAATCTTACTTAAACTGGAAAAGGTGCCATTTCGATCATTCTGAAAAAAGAAGGGGCCACGGGTCCTGATGCTCAAAAAGGGAAAACACTGCTAAGGCTTCTATAGACGCGAGGTTTGTTGGAAGGCGGTTCGAGGTGGCATAGTTGACCAGACCAGTCAGAAGTAAGCAAACAAAAAGCCAGCTGTGGACCTCTTTAGAAGACTACTTGCCGTCAAGATTGTAGTTGACGATAGGATGTTTTGTGGTTAGACGGTATTGGACATTTTTAGTTCTAGTAGTGAGCTCTACAAAAATGATGAAGGGAAGGATGAGTTGCATTGCTAATTCCTAAAGTTCGCTGCGGTGACTCTTTAGAAGGCCATCAGCAAAGCCTCCGACGATCTCAGGTGTTTGACGTTCTTTTCTACTTCTTTGGGTCCACTTTAACAGTTTCGATTTTGAGGCTTGTGGACATATTTAAGTTCTATGTGTTAACTTAGGTTTGCTGGCGTGTAAACAAAGCAGACCTCACGTTATGGACCCACTGTTATGCCCTTAATTGACCTTATTATGTCTTTCTTGTGGTTATCGGATGCTGTCCTGCCATCCTGACGATACAGAAATATAAAAATATTTTATAAAGAGACGTGTTTAAAACAGACAAGGAAAATTAGGTGTTCTGGATATATGCTGTCCTCCTCGACTTAAATTGCTGGGTGCCTCAATAAACCAATCAATGAACGTGGGTCCAAAAGGGGTCTGTAACCCAAAGATTAATACCTGAGTACAGATCAGGGAGCCAAGAAGGAGCCCAACGATTAAACTAGTTTTGGGTGCGCTACGAGATGCGATTTCGATAACATGGATACTAGATGATGTGCGCTACGAGATTTCGATAATATGGACAATGACCTTGTGCATACAGCTCAGGAAACAAAGGATTTTTGAAATTGGCAAACGCACATGTGTGTGCGCAAAGCATTTTGAGTTAAATAGACACAAGATTATGTGCAAATATGTCGGAAAACATTTGATTCTGTTAGCCAGTTGAACAGATTTATTTTTTGCTATCGCACATTAAATGTGCGGCTAAAAAAATCGTAGTTTTTAGAGTAACTTGCAGCAATATTGGATTTGATGATAATAAGGGTGATAGCTTTATCAGTGGGGCTTACATTTTGTTGCGCACATAGGTGTGCGTTTACAAAACAGGAGTTAGCATATTCTTCCATTAGAAAATACATAGCTTCTGACGCATTGAAAATGCCTTATGAGCGTTGGGGGTTATAAAACCAGCTATCGCGGCTTCAAATAACTCAGGATGTCAGAAAGCGGTCCATGGACAAAGCATAGATATGGCTCCTGGGCGTATAGAGGTAGCCCTCCAACCATCCAACCCTTGGCTCGTATGACTTTTGCGAGCGATTCAAACGGAAGGAAACGTAGAAGTGCAGATTAATCCGAACGTGAAACAAGGCGACAATGTGCGGAAAAAAAAACACTTTTCTTAAAAGAAAACTTTGCCCTAAAAGTTTTAAAAAAATCGACCAAAATCAGCTTATGTAGGAACAGTTTTATCTGGTACACTAGATATCATTTGAAACTAAGATCTACGGCCGTTGGAGATCTATTTATACCACCAGATTGTCATACCCAGTTCTTATGATTTTTTTTAGATGATTGTAGCCGCCTTACACGAACCTCCGTTTGACTTGATAGGGCTCGATACAACTTTTGGCTTTAAGATGGAATAGCTCAATACCGTCGATGGCAACGTCATTCGCTTGTATGAAAACTACTGCTGGGCTTTGAGCCCATTCGACAGCATCTCATTTCTACCATTTGACCCTCAAAAGCGCGATAACTCCTCGTCTTGAATATTTAAAATACCTTAAAATGTGACACACTTTATGACGTGTATAAAGCCAATGAATTAGCCTACCGAGAGAAAGGTCTGCCGCCTCCTCTCATCAGATGCCATCAAAGCGCCTACAATTCCCCAGGGCGAGTAAATATATTCATATCCAATGATGAAGTGGTCACCCACGTCAAGGCAAAAAGAGGTCCTTCTTTACTTATATCTGTTTGTGACAAACTCAAGTCGATTGCCTCCCTTAAACAGCTACATAATGGATTAAGAACTTCTATGAAAGTCAAACAAAATTGGTGCCAAATGTATCGACAAAAAAACAAACACACACATCCTTCACACAGAGGATTAATTGCCAACTTTCACGCAGTTCCATTTCGAATCCAAGCATGACCTCGATTTCCACAGGATATGCGTCTTTTTGACAATAAATTACCAATCCGCCCAACCGAGTATCTTACTTTGAGAGCGTCTCCCAAAAAAAAAAATACCAACCACAACAACACTGCAACTTTTTAGGTAGACATATAGTTGTTACGCAGCCATTTCCAGTAATGCAAAATTCACTTAAAGTTGCAATAAAAAACACAATCCCTCTCCCAACAAAAGGCCAAAGTGTATGCTTAAACCGCAGAAAATGTGTTTTATCTGGCCACTTGCCCACCCAGTATTGCTACTGGTGTCTGCCTCGAACTCGTTTCCTCGGAGACAAGGAAATTGAAAATTTTGAATTCTCAAAGGACAATCGCAGTTCACTTTAGCTAACGACTCCAGGCATTCTGGCGACCAAATCAACTACTTGCCTTACTATGGTTGCATGTTCCTCCAATAACTCATGCAAGTCCCACTTCTGCCGCCGCTTGGTTGTCACCGCACTCTCAGTGGATACCAGCAGCAGCAAATATAGTTTTTTGGCAGCTAAAATCCAAGTGAACATATTCTTTCGTCGTTTTTCACCGTTCTCCCCTTTTATTTCCATTTAATTGAAAAATGTTCCATTTTCTCATTGAAATCGCTTTTCATCGGAATAACATTTTTCGGTGTTTTTTGTTTGTTTTTTTATTTTGTTTTTTGGTGGCCAAACCGAAATGCATTGCAGGTCATATGGGTGTGTATATTGTGCCGCAAGAAACAGGAGCTGCTGTCGAAGACAGGTCAGTGGATTAATAAGACACCGAATCAAGATGGTTTCATACGGAGGATCGAACCCGATGGTAGCAGTGTGAGTACATGATTTATTGAAATGGGGGTAGCAACCGGTGGGGACTTGAAAATTGTATTTAATCGTTTTTTAGGCCATTGTCGAGGCTCACGATTCGACAGATAAGCGTCCGAAATTGGAGAGGACACGTAGCGCGGCGGAGAAGGAAAATCTACCTATCCAACGGACGGGTAGTGTGCTCCGGCGACAGTATTCGCAGCAGGAGCAGCCGAATAATCGAAGAATGTCACAATCGGATAGCGGCGTGGATGTTGTCAGTCCGGGTCATAGGCGGATGCAGGCCCAGAACCAACAGCAAATGTACCAGCAACAAATGCAGCAGCAACAGCAGCAGCATCCAGGTGGTGGGCAACCTCAGCGAGGGAATAATATGTACCCGGAGGATGACCCGAAGTTTTATCAGGTGAGTTAGGCGTTTTCACCGGATGGATATGACAGTCATACGCAAGCGCACACTTATAAGTCGTGCGGTTCGCAAACGCACTCTAATGTGCGCTTTGAAATTTAGATAAACTAGACAAAAGTTGCGCGTACATATTTCAGAAAACATGAGATTCTGGAGGTTGCCGAACGCACATTAATGTGCGCAATGCTATTTGATGAAACAGACACTAGGTGATGTGTATTTATTTATCAGGGAAAAGGAGATTTTGCGTATTATTTGAACAGCATTTATATTTTGCTGTCGCACATTATACGTGTGGCTAAAAAAGATCATACTTCGCGTGAGTTTTTTTAGTTACTTCCAGCAATAATGGATTTCTTTTATATCTGCTGTGAGAACTTACTTTTTTGCGCACATAGGTGTGCGTTTTAACAACACCAGGTCATAATGGGCAATACTTCACTACTGATGCATTAGGATTGCTTCTTTTTGTTGTGGAATATATAACCGGCCTATGCGGCTTCATTTTGCTGTCTCAGTCTCCGATGGAGTTTCTTATTTCGACGACAATAAAAAATGTTGGTACACATTGTCCCATTTACCGGATTAAAGTCTGTAGTGTCACCGAGTCCGAATATATAAAAGCAGTCCGCTGTCACAGTAAAATCTTAACAATTTGACATTTCAATTTCAGGCACTTAAAAACCACATTCTAACTCACCCATTTGTCATATCTCTTCCGCATCACCTTTAGGGCGAAATTGACGGCCTAATGCGACAACATCCGCACCTAGTTCACCCCCGTCAGCAACAAATGATGCAGCAACAACAGCAACAACAACAGCATCCGCAACACCAGCAACAAATGATGCGACCGCAACATCCCCATGGCCAATCTCATCCCATGCAACAACCGCATCATCCCCAACAAATGATGCAACAACGTCCGCCACGGCATCAGCAACCATATCATCAACAACATCAGTTGTCTGTTCAGTTGCCAACACCTCCAACACAACATCATCAGTTGCCTCAACCACCCATCAATCAACACCATCAGCCACAACAACAACAGCTGGGACCATATCCCCGACCAGTTGGTGGTCCCGTATCTGCTCCAACACCTGGCAATGGTGGACCATATGACCACCTTCAGTCTGGTGATATGCAGAAAAAGCACAAACGTCCACTCGGTGGACAAGACTATGGATCACCACAGCAACAATCGTTTAGCAGTTCCGAAGAGGAGATCCATGGTGTTCATTCGGCCCAGCAACAGCTGGACTATGACGGTAAGTCCACAAATTTGCCAACTCTAAATGGAGCGTTGCTTTTCCGGTGTTTTTTTTCGAAAATTTTTTTTTTTTTTTATTTACCCTTTTTGTGTTTTTTCTATGTTTATGTGACTTTTTTATTGTTTTATTTCAATTTACTAATTCTACTCTAAGCACACTTGAACTTTTTTTATTTTTATTTTTATTTTGATATAATAAAAAAATATTTTATAAACATACAAAATTGAGGATTTCTCCGGGAGTGAGATGTTGAACACCGTTGAGGTAGGACCTAAAAATAATCGGTTGAAAACTAATGGACGAATTATTATTTTTACAAAAAAAGATCTTACGTTAAATATAAAAAAATATATATATAACTCCCTATAAGCTTCGAAGAAAAAGACTGGAATGAGATGGTAAAGTTGAAGCTATTGTTATTTAAATGACTAGTCTCTCCCCTTTCTGTCGTGAGAAAACTTCACGAGTTCATACAACAACGATCGACGATCAAAACTCAAATGAGAGTGCACTATGTTCTATGTTCGAATATTGTGACAGCTGTACAGTCATTTATTTCAAGGTTAGTCAAGTTTTTGTTTTTAATTTTCACCATTTAGTTCGGAAAGTCTTTTCTTAATTTTTAGAAGCCACCTCGTAAAGAAGCTTTTTCACGTTTTTATCAAAATCTCAAGGTTGTTAAAGGTCAATCCACAAAATCTTGTTCTATAAACACATACATATCAAGCACGAACTGGAACTTTAAAGGCAAAGGAGTCGAACATTTCTATTCTATCTGATCGCTTTTGGCGGTGGTGGAATTAAGTAAAAAAAAACGAAGCGAAAACGCTTTTCGAAAAACGAAAGAAATCCACACCGCCATATTAAAGACGGTACCTACTTTTGGCTTAAATGATTATTCCTCCCTGAATTTCACTTTTTTGCCACCCGTATATGTGAATAATATAAGTATTCGAAAAATCAAAAGAAAATTACCAACGTCAAACCAAAAGCTCTCGTTATTTGCACACGAAACGAAAATGTCGTTCGTTTTTTAAAATAAGCCGAAGCAAAAAATAGACGTATATGTAAATGTAGTAGCTTTGTTTTTTTATTTGCCATGGCTGGAAAGAAAATTTCTTTCGTTTTCAATGTTATATTAAGCGATAGTTAGTGTGTGTGAAAACGATTGAACGTTTTCATTTTGCAGAGTCGCAGCGCCGTTCGTGCATTGCTAATAAATTAACCTTTCTCGATAAATCCTTTGAAACACATTCGTTTGAAGAATTGACGTTTTCTTAGAGCCATGCAGAGAGTAGATATCCCGTGGTCTTGTCATCTTCCATGCAGAAGCTACATTCGGTATCTGAAATGACATTTTTTTGTGAGTGACGTCGAACGTTTTCAGATTTACGAACTCTCTTTATCTCCTATAGACGGTATCTGTTTAGAAAAGTTTTAGCTTCTCGGAGCGCTATAGTATGGAATCGACATGGGCTGCAAACAAAACTCCTCTCCGGTTGAATTGATCTTTAGCGAACGGTCTTTAGTTGCGCACTCCAAGTTGATTAAAGTCACTTTCCACTTGTGCACGTCATCTAAAGGCAGGGGTTTCTCTGTCAAAATGTCCTACCCATCTTAGAAGAATGATGCCTAATTTTTTAATTAGGTCTATGATGCTGTGCAGCTCGTATAGGTTATCAATAAATTTTTCTCTTCAAAGTCCGTCAACGCAAAACGGGACCGACAATTTTTCGAAGAATCTTTCTCTTCATCCGTTTTAGATAGGGTCTAAGCTTGGGTGCCATAAAACCGGACTGGGTTCATCAAAATCCTATACAGAATCTCCTTAAGTGGTCGGAATAGGACCCTACTACTCCATTGCCTTCTCAGTTCTATTGATAGAGGCTCTGAGGCAGTTAAAACTTGGACAGAGCCATTTCTTCAAAGTTCTAGGTCATCTTCTTTTTCATGCCCTGACTTCCAACAAACTTTTATTCACTTTTTGGGAATTAGTCACCCCGTGTTCGGCAGAATGGCAGATTTGGAGTGAATCGGGTTTACCCGGACGTTATCTCTATGAAAATAGTGTCTTACGTATTGTCAAATAAAACCCTAAACACAACTTGCTCCAAATGAACTAGCACCGCTTCTAACAGAAGCTCATGTTGATCAATGTTGTCATGCAGTTCTTTCAAGAAAATTTAGAATCAAATTATGAATCAGAACTTTGAACATGTTGGTATCCAGATCTGTTTCAGTCATTCATGCAGTACGCTGGCGAGGTTGGTACAGTCACCGGCTATCTTTCCATTCTTGGGCTTGACGTCAATCTCGAATTTTGAGAGCTCGTCTTGTAAGCCATTGGAGACGGTGTTTCTTTTTTGTTATAAGGTTTTTAATGAGCCCCTTCTGAGTGAAACTGCTTATACACCGACCGAACAAGGGCTCCTTTTTTGCCCAATGAGGGCAGGAGCTGCCGGAACTGCGGCTTTAACACACCAGCTGATCCCTGTCCTTGTGCGACAATGTTTCTCTTGATTTTTTTATGAGCCAGCATTAGGGTCTTAAAGTAGCTTTCCGATGTTTTGGAGGACTTCTTTCTACACGGAATCTTCTTCTCAACCCCTTTCCTCGCTTGATATTCTTTCTTCGTTGCCCCGTTTTGCAGTTAAGCCTTTTTCAGATGTGCACCTTAGAACAGCTTCTTCCGGTATAGACAAAGTCTAAGTCTTTGTTTGGGGGAGGTAGTTTCGACTACTTCTTTGAATATGTCGCAGATTTTGCGGACTGGTTTTTGGCACTTGTGGTATATGATTGCAACGTAGAGATTTTGTGACTCTAGCACGTTTTGGCTACCTCAAGGACATCATTACCCATTCCGCAATCTGCTCGAAAGAATATTACATCATCCCTTTGGCAACTGGTTCCAGTAAAATAATTCGAAAGCGGTCCTTCGAACCGCATCACCCTATCTCGGAAAAAAAAACCAACACGTGCAAACTAGCAACAGAAAAAAAAATCAAAAACTCCCTTCACGGCGAAATATTATCAAATTAAAATTAATAATTGATACTCTGTAAGTATCTCACTAATTATTTTCCACATCGATACGCCAGAAGCTATCTAATTCCCATTCACATCCGCAGTACACTACACAATCTGTGCTGTGACTTTCTCCTTAAGTTTTTGATTTGACTCCACCTCCGCACACATTACATGATCTCCATCGAATTTTAAATGATTTCCTAACGACCCCATAGTCAGTTGGTTTTTGCCAAAAAACGACTCAGATTTAACCCCCAATCTGTCTTTCTCTCTCGCTCCTCGAAATCAGAGTTCTTAGTATGCCAAGCTCATTCGATGACTGCTTCTGTACACTCCCACCCAACGAAAGCCGACACACAACAGTGGCCCACGCTCAGAGCACTAATTTCCTTGGCTGAGAGCCAACCATTTTTCCGTTTCCTGTGCACCCCCCTATGCCGGCGCACATTCACCAGTCAATGGGCAAAAAGATACTAATAGCAAAACTAGCTGGGCCCCACTAAATGCCGCTTCCAGAACAACAAATTTTCTTAAGCAATTATCAAGGGGCGGGGGTGACAGAGGCGAACAAAGAAAAAATATCTCCCGAGAATATGTTTTGTCCTCCTTAAGACAATGGGAACAAGTTTTTATTTTTCTTTCTCACTCTGAAAGTTTTCCTCTTTCTTCCCATCATAATATATATAGTGCAAGGAGGAACAGGACTCTTAGGAAATTTCTTCTTGCACTGTTTTGCGGTCTCGGAAACAAGGACAGAGCAAAGGCGAACTGGATATTGTGTATTTTTGTTTGTCCTCTTGACATCTCCAAGAACGGGGGCAACATTATGTGTTGCACATTTCAGCCGATGACTGTGAAAGCAATCACTGGTAATCAGCATAAATTTCTGCCACCACCCTACATACGCCGGAGGCCATCGCTTTGCCTTTCGCTCGAATGCGACTATCCTTTTCTATAATTGAGAGCATTATTCGGGACAAGCGCCAGCAAGAAAAAAACGAAAAACTAGGTCCTTGCGTTATGGTATTGCTGTTTCAACGCCTTTAGTATTTTTTTTGTAGCTCTTTCTCGTTTTTTGCGCGTCCTTTGGGCCATGTAGATGTAACCTAATTGCTGAAGATCCTTTTAAATATTTTTTCTTTTTGCATTTTTTTTTAGTCAAATTTAATGAGGAGCGAAATATTGACGCAATCACAAGAAAGTGTGAAAAAGGGGCTTAAATTACAAATGAGGTCAACTGCAAAACGCTTATCCTGCAATATTTGTCACTATCCTTTTCGGTTCGGTCTTAGTCATTTCATTGTTCGGCGCGCGAGGGACTCTTGGTAGTAAATCAGTCTTCAACACAATTGCACATTATGGTGTGTATCAGAATGGATTTCATTTTTTGTGTAAGGACGTAAATCCTGCTCGGCACAGCAGTTGATCATGTATATTTTGGAACGCAGCAGTTGCGAAAAAAAAGCAAAATGCAGTAAGTGCGCTTTTGGCGCGTTATAATCCTGAAAGTGACATATTAGCAGTTCCTGCATTAGACGCAAGGATTTGGTTGTTTTTTTTTTTCGAGGCGAAACAAAAGAAAATCTGCATTCTAAAGGACTGCCAGATTTGTTGTTCGTGCCGCACTACATGGGGGCTATAGTGTTGTGCTGCCAAACAATGTGTCGTCAACTCAAAATAAATAATTTATGAATAAAGGATAATAAAAAAAATGAGAACAGATTTTTATGGGAGTTTTTTTGGCATAGATATTGGGTATGGCTTTGTTCTCCAATGCAGTAAGGATAGGCATAGGATATACACTTATCGAGACAATGACACCCATCTCGAAAGGTGCCGGAGATGGAGTCGTCATTTGTTATACGATACTTATCGGTTTTGCTGCATACTTAAAAGGAAATCCTTGAAAATCCTCTCGGTTTGTGCAGGCGTTTTGGGCGGGGATTTTAGGTGAGAATGAGGAGGGAATCTTATTTTTAACTGTGCAGCTTGGTGGAACCCAATATTTGCCCAAATGTACAGAAAAGAAGAAACTTTGCCTTTTTTGACAACTGAGTCCTCCTTGGTTAGGAAAAAAACCGGAGGCTCTGCATTCAATTTACGACAGTACAACATCAAGAGCTGTGCTTTGTAAATGAGGCGGTAGCAGGTCCAGCTGAAGGTTTTCGGTGTTTTACGATTTTAAAACATGAAAACATTGTAAGCTTCATAAAACAAAAATCATCATTTTAGTCAAGCCCAGTCTTTCGGAACTGTTACACAATAACTGCATGTCTACGAAGGGAATTTTTAAATTTTCTAAATGATTGAGGAAGTTTTTAAAAAGCTTTAAATTAGTTCGAAACGCAGTTCCAAAGCTGCGGGCCCCTTTTTATCCCCTTTATAAAGTTTTTCAGTGGTAGCATTGTTTTCGTCCTGTGTAAACTTTATTCCCGATTTTGACTACGGTACGAAATAGAAACATAGCCTTCGCATCTATGTTGTCATTTCTCCAAGTGGCCTAAACTGCACCATCCACTAACCCTTCAAGACTCATTGGATACGGCTTGCTCTTCGACTTAAGTTTTTGAGCTATGCGTATAGTAATTTCTATCACGAGTCTCGTCATATCGTGCAAGAGGCTACCGCAGAAATCACTTCTAATTTCCATTGAATCCTATCCGACCCAGACAATGTCAAGTTTTAAAAATTTGGCTAGTCCAGCGTTTTATATCCGAGAACGAAGGTATGCAATACACCAAAGAAAGGGTGTTCTTTGAATATAGTTATTTTCACTGTCCCGTATATACGTAACGAAGATGACGGGTTTTTTTCACCTTTAAAATATCCCAAAAATTCTTTCCTATACTTGACTGATTATCGCCTGCAATCATATAATGTGTTCATGCCTTCTTAAAACGACTAAGTAAATAAAAGGAAGGGCAAGAAAAGCCTCCATAGCCAGCTTTGGTTTTAGGTCCTAGGTCTACCATCTCACAATCATTCGTTTGCTTTAGTTTTTATTTTAGAGACGAACGCAAGAAAGCAGCATTTACCACTTTAATGGGTTTAATTATTTGAACGTTCCACGTATTACTAGAATTGACAAGATTCGGTATTCTCACATAAATATGAAGGTTTATAATTTTAACTGACCTTTACTGCAAAATACCTTGTGTCCCGGTTTTGGTGGCTTGGTTGGCGGACTTCTCAACCGCCGACCGCCACATCTTTTGCTTGAGACTGTCAAAACTGTATGACTTACAAATTATGGCCTCATTTCGGTCTACAGTATTGAACATTTTGAAATAAAAAGAATAACTAAAACCTCTTGGACGTAGAATAGAAAATTTGAAATTGATTTGGGGCCTTGCTGAAATAGGCAGTGCGTTTACCCATTACCTAAGTTGTACAATTCCGATCTATGATGAGAAACAGACAGATCTAACTCGAAAGGGTTTCCTATTCTTAATAGTGCAATGGTCCGGTATTTAGGCACGAACCATCAAGGCTTCGGCTTAAGCAATATCGCCTGCCGCTTAAAAAATATGGCTCTTCGGAAAAATCCGAAGTCCGATAAAATGACAGATGTGGTGAGTTTTTTTTTCAATTGCCTCCACTATTCCAGTGTCAACCTATAATTTGAAAGCCGACTATTGATGTAAGCCCGCTTTGGTTTGTCATTTCATCAAGAGTATAGATCTATGATACCAACACCAGTAGCTTGAAAGACTAGTCGGATAATAGACATCCAGATTAACGCAAAAAGATTATTTATAGCTTTCAACGTTCTTGGATGCCTTTCGCGACGCTTTTCTATTTTTGACGCCTTTTTTTATAGTTTTCGGGGGAAATTTTTTAACACGTTTCATCACAAAACGAAGAAAAAAAATCCTAAATAAATATAAG
Organism: Cheilosia vulpina; assembly: GCA_916610125.1. NCBI lineage: Eukaryota > Metazoa > Arthropoda > Insecta > Diptera > Syrphidae > Cheilosia > Cheilosia vulpina. The sequence goes on along the minus strand of OU744276.1, from coordinate 11,465,566 downwards.
TTCAAATAACTTTGGTATTCTTTACAAATTAGGTCCCTTATTTAATTTTATTGAGTCTAAAATTAAATTGTTAACGCGATTTTGTTGGATTAAACAAAATTTTATTTCATATTCCTATACCCCAAATGAAAACGAAATAAAATAATCGTTAGGAACATATTGAATGTAAGACAGAAGCTATGTCCTAAGGGCCCTGGAAGGGCTTAACGCTTGCCATTTTGTATGCCCAAGTATCGTTTGTAACAATAAATAAAATATAAACTTCACACTTTCTGCTATCAGTTCAGCAATAAGACTCTTTCCAAGCTCACAGGCACTCACACCTTATCTTTTATTTTTAAATTGTATACGAGAATGTGTATAATTATGGTCAACCTGGCAGGAATGGATTGCCCTCAATCTCTAATTGCTATCACCCTTAACAGACGGCTAGAATATTCGCAAGGTGGTCAAAAGTAGTAACTTCTGTGTTTTTTACCGAAGGCTTCAACCGGGACCTATCTTTATTTCTGACGAAGCAATCGAAAATTGTTCAAGCCGAATATTCACAAAATGCATAAGATCTAGGGTTACCATACGTACCCCTTCAGGGGAGAGAGTAACAATTTTTCATCATAATTAAAACTACTAATAAAATAATAAAAAAATAAATAATTGGCGCGACAGGTCTGTAGGGACCCTAGGCCTAGCTTCTCACAATCATTCGTCTTGTGTGAGTTTTTATTTTTGGGACGAATGGAAGGGATCTACAATTTTATGCCGAGTCCAAACGGCCAATTGAGAAGCTCTTTCATGACAGTTATACTCTCGGATGTTTGTCAGACGTTGGCGAGAGGTGGCGCAGTGAAAAAAGCCTTAAGTTGGAATTTGGGTTTTCTCGGGATTCGAACCTGGGACCCCTCGCTTAGTAAGGTTCCACTTTGCCAGTTTTCTTCTTTTCTAAGGTTTTGATTTGCGAAGCCATTGTGAACAGATGCATTCGAACTATTATACAAACCTGACATATATCCATTTAATAAATTTATTAAATAAAATATTTGAAAATAATTCGTTATTTATTTTTTATTCTAAAACTAAGAGCAGTTTGAAGTTCGTTAGCATTTTTGTTCGCCCAATCTCAAAATTGCCGCCCTATAAATGTATAAAGTCCCCTTTTTCTCGTTTTGAAATCTGGTAACTCTAGGAAGATCGCCTACCTGGCTGCTAAACTTTACAGCATCACAGGAGAATATTATCACATTAGTTTTGGCCTGAGAGTGTTAGGATTTTCATTTTAAATAAAACATAAACGGCTTAGTTTTTAGTTTATTTTGCAGTTTAAACAATCTGTAAATCTGTGGTGTTCGAAACAAGATATTGTTGAAATGTGCAGGGACTTTTACATCGGCCGCGTAAATGTGAGATCGACCATTTCTCTGGAGAACAAACTTTAAGCACTAATAACCGAGATTAAGCCTTTGGTAGCAGTTCTAAACAGCTGAATAGTGATACTGTAAAGTATACCCAATATTATGACACCAGGAATGGCTTGAAAAATATATCAGGAACTTTGTAATTTTGACACAACACTAGTAATCTTTGCTGAAAACTATAAAAGCTTGTGGTATATGCCTTCCCACACTACATCCGATGCTAAACTAATCACAGATGAACAGCTAAAGAACTTCTACAACTTAAAAGCTTAAAAACCTCAAGATCGTCAATATCTTTCCCAGGCTCTGCAAATATTCTTGATGACTGAGCAGAAACAATTTCTACAGTAGCCATAGGAAAAACTAAAAAAAACATCTTTAGGCCTTTTAAAAAATTTGACAGCATCTCTGGATAACTTTATCTAGAAAGTCACTTTCTCAACAAACTCAAACCTGGTTTGAAGTGATCCTCGATGAGGCACACGTAGACTAAAATAGCAAAATAGGGCTGGGGAGGACTGGAAAGAACATGTAGGTCAGATTGTACACTCTTGAAACCGATAGCTCTTTTTATATGAAGCTATAACTACTCATCCTTCATCGATCAGATGGGTGAGGTTGAAAAATGGTGTGACCAAATGTAATATTCCTGGGAAAGGATGGTGGAGGGCAAAAGTTTCTTTTCCCCTTCCTAGTCTATGTAGATAGTACCGAAATCGTCCCGTTTTTTCGAAGAAAGTATGCAAACACCTGAACCAAACTTAGAAGACTGTGGGCACTGCAAATTATAAAGAACTTACCAAGTATCTAGAACAGGTCAACATTAAAATAAATAAAAATGAAGTCGAATATTAGTTGCCCCGAAAGTATGCAACGAAATTTGTATTTCGTGCCTGGCAACCCCTCTTATGCTAATTCTAGGTATACCCTCACAAAAAGCAAATACCACTCCCCAATAATAATCCAAAATTTTACAAGAAGACTCTAAAAAACCGAGATCCTTGAATTTCCGTGTGCCCAAGACAAAATTACCTGATACTTCATCAAGGCATTATGATTCAAGTCTACACACAAGTTCATTTCTATACACCCCAGCTCGAGCACACTAAATAAGACGAACCTTCCCTACAAGGTAACACTCTAAGGACATATGCACCCAGAGCTTTTTATCAACTGGCACATCTCTCGCTCTATCGTGAAACAGATATACCCGATTGTGCGCTGATATCACTCCGATAACAAGACTTTCATTCAGACGAAAGAAAATTTCCCAATTTTTGCACATAACAGTCACAACATTACCTGCCCTTGTTACACATTTTCCATTTACGGGATTTTCCTTTGTCTATATAGTTTACAAGGTAACCATGTCCATGGAGCGCATTCTCACCACACATTCCAGTAGGATATCCACCTTTGAAACGGCGCATGCACCTTTGGAAGGAAAATACTGGGAAATTTAAAAAAAAATTTCGTACTTACTGCAAGAACTATGCTACACATTCCAACGGATAAATGCTGACCGTTCACAATCGCTAATGGAATGCGATATGGAACACAAGTTCCACATCTACGTTGAATCGATTGCAATTGCAAAGTTGTTGTTTCTGTTGTAGGGGAAATTCCCTCGGAATCGGCACACACAGAATATCAATGTCAAGGGGGTGGCAAAACGGTTTGAGGCAGGGAGATGCAGTTTTTTCTTTCTTCTCTTCTGCCTGTTAGAAAACCTTCACTTTGGTTATAGTCTTCCCGATAACATATGGCAGTTCTCTGGATTGTCCCGCTAAAATGTCGACACTGACATTATTTTAATCGAAATGAAATTAAAGTCGTGCGCTGGATGTAGTTTTCACTGTGAGTCGAATAGTGATTTGCCCCACCATCTAGCAGTTGTTACTCGCTCGTATGTGTGTGTTCGCTGAAGAAGGGAAAATTATATTGGAAAATGCCATTTACATGCATACATGTACACGGGGTAGACTTTTCATATTTCCGCACCTCAATATAAATAGTAATCGAAGGGAAATTAGTTACCATCGAACTTTTAGGCCGTGTAAACATTTACCATCTGCCGGGCGAAGAAAAAAACTCAAAAAAAAAAGAAAAGTTTTTTCTTTAATAAGTTTTCAAGACGAAAAGTCGCAGATTGTTTTCCTCGCGAATTAGTTGAGGATTCAAAGACGCAGGAAGGACTTTTGCAAAGTGTGTGCGTTCAGCTGAATGCGGATTTTCCACTTGAGCCGAGGGAAAAAGTGCATTTCGATTTTTCAATGTGCGTACACCCATACACACTTTCCCTCGCGAGGAAAATGAATGAAATCCCTTGACCTAATGCTGGGATAGTTTTTTTTTAGCGAAACGTGATTATGAAAAGTTTTGTGTTTTGTTGAAAAAAAAACACAAATTTCTGTGCCATCGGGTGTTGTAAGAAAAAATTGCTTCTTGTAGACTTCCGTTCCGTTTTCACTTCGAAAGAAAAGAAAAGTTATTCGCGTGGTTACGGTGAATCGGGCTTTTATCGCTCGCCAATAAAAGGATAAGGTGCAAGAGTTCTTAGGCGAAAACCAAAGTCGGGAAATATTGTGAAACGTGATACGCTTTGCGGTCTTGTTTGTCCATTTTGGACGTTGAGTGTGTTTTTTTCTTAATTTCCTAGCACACTTTTAGTAGTGGTTACAAAGTTGTTTTGAATTAAAACCAAACGTGAAGAGAAAATCCTTATGAAAAGAATTCAATATGTCTCACAACAAATTGCGACCCAGGCCCTTTAAAAATCGTCCCTCGCATATGTGAAAATAAATTATAGTGAAAAATAAACCCCACAGTGCTTTTAAAAAGGTTCCAAATAATTCCTTAAATAGTGCATAGTCCATATGTGCGTGGTATAAAAATAAAATAAAGAAATCCCTGTGAATATCTAAAAGGAAATTCATCAGACCTATTAACGTTTAGCTGGATTAACTACCCAACAGAGCTCCCAAACTCTTCAGCAAGCTAGGAGCAAGTATTCGCACAAAAACGAGGAGGTAGGACAACCGTAGCTATAGCATGTTTAAATATACTCGTATAAAGATTTATTTTTTTATTTTTTAATTATATTAGAAATATATTTATGTATGTCACAAAATCACAAATGCTTTTGAGTTTGAGCCATCACGTGTTTATTTAAATTCAATTTTTTTCTTAGGAGCTATAATAATGAGCTTGATAATAATGAATGAATCAATTTTAATAAGCTTCGCTGTATTGCTACACTATACAGAAAAGAAACAAAAGAATTGAAATACATTCGCAAGACAACAGAACAAGAAAAAAATATGCAACACATAATGCACAATAGGAAAACTTTCTATTCATTTATCCAAGTAAAGTGGAAACAATAAAACACTGACAACAATTTAATAGGTTTGTCTTAATTTATTTATTTAAGAAACCGTTGCAGATCGATAATAAGATAAATTCCTTTTTTTTATAACTCACTGTTGAGGGATTTTTATTTCCCGTAGATAAGCTTTTCAGGCAGTCAGTTTCGTAATCTGAAATTCAGAAGACCGTTTCGAGAAATTCTTTGCGCTCTAAACATTTTAAGTACGAAAATCCGTCCGTAGTTACTGTTTAAAAAAAAAAAACCTTTTAAAAATGTTGCAGCCTTTTTCTAAGTTTGAAAAATAAAATTTTATCAAACTGGTTATTGACACCTGATGGACTTTTGTAAGCAACTCAATTCATAACACATCACTGTTTAAGTGCACAACATAACTTCGCATTAAAGTTGTTGCTCCTTTTGTTATTTAACTATATTCTGTAGGTAGCTAAAGGAATTTTTAAGTTTTCATATTTATTTCGTCGATATTGTGAAAATTATTTTTTTTTAATTTAATATAGATATCTAATGACTAAGAAACAAAATTTGGGTATTTCTACAATTACTGAGTTTGATGGTTATTTTATGACTGTTTTGTTGCTATTTAAAACAAAAATAAATATTGCGGGGGATTCTGGTGTCTTTAGGCTTCTTCTTAAGACAAAATTACTCATACATAAATTTTTTTTTTAATAATTTCAATGCAGTTTTTAGGAAAACCAGATGACTCAAGGTAGAGAAGGAGTTAGCCATGCAGATCACTTGAGGTTTTAACAAAGTCTTAAAGTCTTTAAATGTATTAATGTTATCTACATCTACATAAATCATTAACATTTGTGTACCGAATTTTCTGAACTTCATCTGGCTGCAACAGAACTCTTTAATGCAAAGAAATTGCATTAAAAAATTGATGTACGAAAATATTAGCAAAACCTATTTGAATTGAATTACCGTATGTGCTGAATTAAAGCAAGGTCTAAATGTAAATAATAGGCACACTCCGCGATACTATTAACCGTTTTCAGTGTCCAGGCTAAATTTTTCGAACTCACAATGGCGAAATTTTCCATAGAAAATTACATATTGTGACCTACAAAATATTAAGTGTGGAGGTTGAATATGATGATTACTATTGCTTTTAAACTAATTCCATTTAAAGCTGGAAAAGACTGAAGTCAGGACTTCAAACGCGAACTGGAAGTTCAAAATTAAGCAAAACGTTCTTACTTTAAGAACTAAACAAAATTAAGGAGAAAGACAATACAAATTCATGTGTAGTCTGACGACCTAAAGTAATAAACCCACATACTGAGAAATAGAATACCCACGACTGAGTCGCTTCAAACTTTAAAGTTCAGTGAAATTCAAATTCCGTCTCAGATCTGAATCAGGAACGGGTGTTACTTTAATGGTGGTTTTATTGTATTTGGTAAAAAGGAGGTTTTCAAATCATCGGCACTCAAACTCAAGTGTGTCCAGTCCCTTAAAGTGTTATTAGCACTCTCTCTTATTTTTCCCACGAAGCGTGGTAATTTTTCCCTTTTCACCGTAATCAAATTCCCTTAATATCTTTTTGTAAGATATTCGAATTTTTAAAAGTGAAATTTGTTTAAATCGGAAAGAAAATCACTTTAAACAACTTTTAGTATAAAAATCACAGTTTGTTTTATGATCATTTTCTGTACTAGAACATTTTTCTGATGTAAATATTAGTTCTTTTTTATAAACTGAATGTTGAGAATTATATGTTGATAATTATATGTAAATGTTTTTGCTGAAATTTCAGCAAAACTGTGTAGTTTTCCAGTCAGATTCCTAAAATTCCAACAAGTTCGCTGATTTTTATTTCCATTTTCTTACGAAAATGTTTTCGGGTAACGAATTTCTCATGGAAAGAAATAAATCCCACGACATAAAAACACTGGATATTGTTTTTTTTTTTGTTAAAGTAAGTGTTGGGATTACGAGCTGGCTATCGATCAGAGACAATACTGAGACCACCAACTTCGGCCAATTTGCCGTTACCTGCCTACAAGCTATATTTTTATGGGGCTAGCACTTAGCCTGGTATTGTTACATAGAAATTCGTATTGACAAATGTCACGTAAGTTCAAAAATTTCGACTCACAAACATTACTCGCACCTTGCATTATGCCACTTCGGCTGTGGGCAAAATTGCTGACAGCGTTCATAGAATTTTATGCGTTAAATTTGAAATTATTCGTTACGTGTGGATAATATTTTTTTTAGGAATAAGTGTACATTTGCTTAAAATATTAATAAAAAAATGAATAACAAAGATTGATTGAAGGAAAATAAAAACAATTTGAGCAAATTTTCTAAGAAAAATCAGATCTAAGAAAAATTTAATCATGAAATCGAAGTTAATAATATTCAAAAGCGGAAAATACTCAACCCTGATTATCCTAATAAGTTTCTAGTATATTGTTATATAACTTTCACTATTTACTCTAACAACATATTTTCCATCTTGCTACTCTTGCCTTTTTCTAAACAAAAAACAAGAGTGCAAAATCAAATTTGACTCAACTACTCTCTCTCTAAATTTTCTTCATAGAAAGATAACGTTAGAGAGTCGAGCTAGTCACGACTAGAAAATAAGTAATTTTGCATTTTAAAAGCCTTTGACCAGAGAAGACCTATTCATAATTTATAAGAAAGTTTACAAGTATTATTAAACAAATAAAATAAATAAATAAAATTATAAAACTTGTAGAAATATAAAAGTGCGGACAATTTGTTTTTTTTTTCTCTTAATAATAAAAGATAATAGACTAAAATATATCTAACTATATAGAACATCTCCATTAGATAGTTTTATTGACCAACAAAATCGAAATTTTCGCCTTTTAACAATTTATAATAACTAACCAATGGCATTCAGTAATGTAAAAATGTGGTATTCCCGAACGCTAGCACATTTCCCCACGGTTGCTGGGGTTGGCAGCATTTATTTTTGTATGTTTTTGCATGTCACACGGATTCTTTATTGACATAACACCTTTAGGAAAACAAAATGGCGAATTTAAACAAAAATTAGGGGGTGGGCAGCGGCAAGAGGATGGCGAGTTGGAGGTCTCAGTATGATTTGTCTATGCTATCGATAAAAAGCGAAGACAAAATATTCTGCGGCTGAACTTGTAGGATAAGAGAGATAGATATGGCTCTCTACTTATTCCAAACGCACTGTTTTTGGTTGATCAAAAATCGGATGGTAGTTCGTATTTCAACTCAAAAGACACGCATTTTAGGTAGCTTCTTTTTGGCCTATTTGGTTGAAATGTAAGGCAACCATATCGCTGTTAAAAAAAAGCGTTAAACGTGATTTTAGAGGAAAACCAAGCAAACAGTTACGTTTAGAACAAGTTCCTGTTCGAAATTTCTACTGTAAGCGAAAAAAAGAATAAAATAGGTTCTGAGCGTTGTTGAAAAATATATCGTTTTTTATATAGAGGCTTGGCCAAAATATCTAATTTTATTCTTTTTTAAAAGAGGATTCTATTGCAAAACTATGGAGGACACAATAATGTTCTTTAAAAATGAATGCTTCCTTTTTTGGAGAAAATTAACTCTATTCATGAGCCACTTAAATAGATTCCGCTTCGTTGTTTCTTGAGGAGCTTTGAAAACCTTTTAATGCTCTTTCTGCAAGGCCAATTCAAACGTGGCTAAGAATTAATATTTATCTTCTTTTTTTTTTTTGTTAATAATATGATTTCCCTGTAGAAAGTTCCAATCTGAATCATTTGAAATATTCTTTGGGGACTATTACCACTTGCAGAGCTTAGAATATGTCCATATCCCCGCAACAGGGTGTTTCGCGCATACCTGCTAGCCCCTGCCTTAACCGATTGGAATCAAATAACCTGCATAGAAGCCAAGCCATAGGATTTTACTAATGACCAGCGGGGTGGGTCTGAGTTGGTAAGTCCAAAGTTGAGAAATTGTTATACGGAAATAAAGTCAGATGTATGCACTTCTTCTAAAGAAAGTCCTTGAAAATCGGATGCAGTAACTTTCGAATTAATTTTGAATTAACGGACCCTTTATTTGGCGCGAAAACACAATTTTGTTGAATGAAAAATTCTGCATTTCTGAACCAAAAGTAGCCTAAAACCCGCACATATCTAATTCATACATTTTGAAAAATTAAACTTCCAAATCGGTGCACTGGTTTGGAAGATTTTCGCGGACATACAATTTTGCCACTCAGTTTTATATATATATATACCGGTTGTCAAATTCAAAAATTGACTTCCAAAGCGCTTCACGAAAACCAAAACCGTAAACCGAAACCTCCATCCACCCCGAGTGACAATAATGATTTTTACAAGTGCGTTTATTTACCAAAGGTAAACACAGACTGCCCTTGCTAATCGGCAAGCAGAACTCAATAATTGGATACATGAAGCTTAAATTGGTCAACAATGATATTTTTTTCACGCTCTCTCTCCTCTCTCCGGTCGGTTTGCCTTATTGGCACCCTTTTGTGTTCAACACTGTGGGTGCGGAGGATGGTAGCTATACGCTGACAGGAAAGGGTGAACTGGATAAGGGTTGTTCAAAGGGAGGGTGAGGCACATAATGTTAACACCACTCTATTGCCTCATTTAAGGGTCAATGTCACTGCAATACAATACACACTTAAAATAACACAGGGATCATCGCTTTTTTTATGTTGAATTCTTTTTTTTTTTCTTTATACTCGTACGTCGTATCGAAGTAAGATTTAGCCACCCCCGCAGCAGCAGCGTGAGTCTTTCTTGCTTTCCTTCGCTCAAACGCACAAGAACGAATAGAAGACTCTCCATTAAACAATAACTCAATGGGGTTTCTTTGCAAATTGACAATTGATGGTAGACGTACATTAGGTATATATGTGGACATTGTTTGCTTGCGCCTTCTAATGCAGTTGACCGTTTTCCCATTTCTCAGACATGGGTATAAAAAAAACTGGAAATAATGGCTTTTCGCATTTTATAGATATTTTCTGGTTGCGGTTGGGGGAGGATTTCGACTGAGAAAATTGCAAATCTGCTAGAATTTATACATGGCTTCTTGGGGAATTAGCCAAATTGATACCTTAGCCAGTACCAATTCGAATTGGTTTGTTTGAATTTCAATTAAACTTGCATGGGTGACTGATGGGAGGTTTTGCAGTATAAGTAAGTAGGTTTCGGGATAAAAGTCTGTAAATTGTTTTTATCGGAGATGTTAATCTAAGGGCTGCTGGATCAATTGGGCATGGTTTATATAACTAGTAAAGTTCTCAATGTTTGGAAGTAGATACATAGTTATGTAAACTGATGACATACCTTCAATTGGGAATACATACCTTTTACTACCTCTCAATGAGACTGTGCTAATTTGCATGAACTATGACTAGGACACTCAATGAACTAAAACCTGAATAGGATTAAACGTTGCTTTAGTTACTTTGCGATTCACTAAAATTGGCGCCAAATAACAGGGCCTAAATTAACTTTAAATGTACGACAAGTCACATAAAATACATTCAAAATAACACCACAGTCCAAGACTGTAGCAGGCACAAATCAGGACAGTCATTCCGTAATTTTTCAGACGATTATCGTCGAAACGATAGACTAACTGACTACTGACCACTAACTGACAAAACTACGAGTTTGAGACCTTAATCCAATTCATTATCCACAAATGTAATGAAAGCTGACAATAATGAAACAAATTCGGAATATAACTTCTTATGGCCATCAAAGTTTCAAAAGGGATATCGTCCCAACGATTATTGTTATACGGAATCTGCTCCCAGAACTTATATCAATAGAGAGATGCGCATGCGACCCAACGTGGAGAAAGAAAAAAGGCTGCAGATTTTATTTTTCCAACTGAAATTATTTGAATATCCCGAGTTCACATCCGCCGAGTTAGTGTATTGGATACTACATAAATATTCGTACATCTGCTGGCAGGTAAAAAGACCCGAAAGACATCTGTCAACCCATCTAGCAGGACCCAACTTATCATTTACTTAGACTGGGCATCCCATACAATACACAGAGTAACAGTTAATATTAGTTAACCAAAAAAAAATCCGTTGCAAGACTAACTAGGTTCAGACAATGATCTCTAGGAAACCCCTTATTCTAATCCTTTGAACAAGTCTAAAAAAAAATATTCTAGAATTCTAAAAGGTCTTTCATCAAGGACTTGACAACTTCTTTTTTAAATAAAATGCAAACTACTTGAGATATCTCAAACAAATTTTATTGGCTTTAATTACTACCAAAGCATTTATGAATGGAATTCGACTTCTTTCATATGTCCACCACGAGAACGTCTGCAGCGTTCGATACGTTGAACGTAATTTTCAATGCGGCCGAGTCGCACATTTCGATCGATACGGCCTCTATTTCTGGTTCAATATTGGCTCTGAGCTCCTCTAACGTTGCCGGCTTCTTGGCATAGACCAATGATTTAATGTAGCCCCATAAAAAAAGTCTAGAGGTGTTGAATCGCACGATCTCGGTGGCCAATAGACGGGTCTGTTAACACGCTCACCGATTGGAGAATTCAACTCGATTGTTGCACCCTCTGTGTGGGTTTTTGCGACCACCGACTCGGAATTTGAAATTTGAATTATTACTTCAAAATAATGAAAATGTTTATTTTACTGAATATTTTGACATTGATAGTTCGGTAATCGGTTCAATTTTGCGATCACAATGCAGTTTGAAGTTTTAAAGTTGCTGAAAATCCCTTTACAAGATCTAGACCGTCCTTGTTAGTAATTTGAACAACCAGCTCAAATAGCATTAACTAAGACAAGTCAGTGATCTCTAGGGGTTTCCTCTGCTCCTTTGAAGTTTAAAAAAATATATATTCTAGAGCTTCGTCAAAGTTAAATGACCGTTGCTTGAATTTCTAACCACATTGCACCCGCACCTACCAGGACTTACCATGACCCAACGTAGATGCTCGAGTCAACACCGAAAGTCATGTACAGGTGGCGCAAAAGTAATCCTCCTATCAGAAAATGCTATAAATTTTGCGATTGGACCCTAATGTCAGTTCTGTTTTGACATTTGTGTAGTAAACACATGCGAAATACACGTTAATAAACAATGTTACGCTACACTGCTCCAGAACGCGGAATATTGGTGACTATTTATTTGAGCAATAATCGGTCGGTGACTTTGGCACAACGTGAATTTCGTCGCAGATTTCCTAGCCGTCCAACGCCTACTGGTGAAACACTGCGACGTTTAGCCGCTCGCCTCGAAGAGACTGGCACAACACGAGATGCTGCCAGGCGTGGCAGACCCCGGAGTAGCCGTTCTGCAGAGAATATTGCTGCTGTAGCCGAAGATGTCATGGAAGCGCCGTCGACATCGACCAGACGACGTGCCACGCAAATGGGTATCAGTCGACGGTCTTTACAGCGAATTTTGGTACAATATTTGAAGATGTTTCCGTACAAAGTCCAGACGGTGCATCAGCTGTTAGCTGCTGACCGCCAATCGCGTCTAACATACGCTCAAGCCATCCTTAATCACCACCAAGAGGAACATGATTTTTTATCAAAAATAATCATGCGTGATGAGGCCCATTTCCATCTTAGCGGGTACGTAAATAAGCAAAATTTACGCTTCTGGGGCACTGAAAATCCGCGTGTAACCCACGAAGAGCCATTACACCCGCTCAAAGTCACTGTATGGTGTGCTGTTTTCGCTGGAGGAGTCATCGGACCTTTTTTCTTCGAAGACGTTGCGGGCCAAACGGTTACTGTGACTGGTGAGCGCTACAGAGCAATGATCAACGAGTTCTTTTTGCCGCAACTTGATGAATTGGGACTGGAAAACATGTGGTTCCAACAGGACGGTGCAACGGCACACACTGCACGTGCCACAACCGATATGCTGAAGGATGCATTTCCCGGGCGCCTAATCTCCCATTTTGGCGATTTGCACTAGCCCGCAAGATCGCCTGATTTGACCGCTCCAGACTTCTTTTTGTGGGGCTTTTTGAAGTCGCGGGTTTATGTCAACAAGCCTCAGACTCTTGCAGCTCTTAAAGACAATATCCGTCAAGAATGTGAGGACCTATCGCCGGAAGTTTTGGCCAAAGTGATGGAAAATGCCATAAAAAGGGCTCAAATGACAATCAACTGACACATATTCTCGACTTGATGTAAAAAAAATTAAAAGACCAAATAAAAATAATCCACAAGAAGAATCAAAGTTTTTAATTTTTTTTTTTTTAAATTACAGCCAAAAAACATCGGAAGGTTATTTTTGCGCCACCTTGTATTATTTTGACACGCTTAAGTCTGAATTTAAATATGAGCTTATCTAAAATAGGTTTTCAAATTTTGTTATTAAATTGCGAACCCATATCATTCAAGTAAAGAATGGAAAATGTGGAATTATCCACGTTTAGCGTTAGGAATATACAGACGAATGAAAATGATATTTGCTGTGAAAAATTAACTTTCGATTGATAGAATGAACTTCTTATCTGTTCGAATGTCAAAATACAGATTCTTCGAATTCGACACACCTTCGAAAGAAATCGAATCTCAAAATAAGCATGCATATCCTTAGATGAAGAAGGCCTACCCTAAACTTGACATGTATGCTACAAATACTCAAAATACTCAAACCAAAGCAATGGAAATAAGGTTTGGGACAGGGTACGACACAATGCCACTAACTACTTCCGCACCATCAGAGCCTCCTACTGCAAAAGTTTTCCCTCTCCAGCCGATATCTTGTCTTGATTTGTTACAGACCTTGTTGTGTTCCACTTTCACACACAATGAATTAAAGTGCGCCGTCGAATTTACTTTGTTTTGTACATAGATGATATACGTTTACCCCCTCAACGTATATCATCCCCTCAACCCCCTTCCCTTACTGAATAGCCAGGGCTAAAGAAAAAGGAATAAAAACGAAATAAAATAAAATACACTCACGCCTATTCACAACAAAGTATAGCCAAAGAACAAGTGAATAAGAGCGCCGAACACTTGCACAAATATCCCTGGCATACTTTCGGCACACACATATTGTGCACGCACACTTTACTTGGCATGCAAATCAATGATGGTCGATACGACATGTTGGGCGTGAGGTGGTACGGCGCCCGACGACGACGGGCGGTGCGGTGGCAAAGTCTCTCTTACATTAAGCCAAGGCTTTCGTATTCTACACTAAATCACTTCCGTTGGTTTTTTTTTTCTTTCTGCATTTTTGTCTTATCCTTTTGAGCGATGTTTTCGTATGTTCTTCACTTTGACGCGCTTCAATGTTTCTCAAACAACACTCTCCCACTTAATTTGTTCTCTTTGAACGTATCGTGCAGAATATTGCCTCTAACCGCAAGTGTATACCCACACAGACGTTGCACATATGTTGTTCCGATTTGTGCTGCTCTTCCTTTTAGTGTGGAATTTTTTTTTTTTCTTTCGATTTTATGCAAAAAGTACCTTGTCTCGTCGTATGCGACTGGCACTGGGCTCTCCCACACCCACACCGTACTTAGGTGCGATTATTTCGATACGATAGGGGGGGGGGGTGTATCCGTGTACCTATGGAAGGGCGATGCAATATCGCATATCGCGTTATTTACTCATTTCCTTGTTCCTTCTTCAGAAAACTGAACCGCAAGGGATAGAGCGACGAGTGGGTGTTTGCAGCTTAAGTCCCATTTACGTTTTTTACGCAAATTAGCATCTTTGGGAATGCACTCTTGAATGGCGCACTCATTTCGTTGTGTGCGCTTTTTCGTTGAAATATCCTTCGCACACGCCCACTGACTGTCTACTGTTTGGTAGACGGATTTAGGTTGTTCGATCTTGGAGAACTACAATGCAAAAGTAAGTGGGACGAGAGAATTTATAAATAAATTGGAAAACTGAGAGGAGTATAATTTGAGAATATGGATTTCTTTTCCGAGCGACAGAATCACACATTTTTTAATAAGACAGAAAATCAATATACAAATGGGTCGAAGGAGAGTGGCTTGGGCTGTGCTTTCCTTGCAAGACGTAGCTGATGGGGCACTCAATTAGAGGTTAATGAAATTCTTCTTTTAAGCAACTTCGCTTGCTTTTACGACGTACTGTGTAGAAGCATCGTCTACAGAAAGGATTCTATACTCTGTTGGGGTTGGCCAAGTGCGGCAAATAGCTGATAGATGGTGCTGTGGTGATTGCGGCCTAAGAAGTCTGATTAGTTCGAGAGCACTATTGAAAGAGCCGACTTCTAGGCCTACTTTCTGGAGTGGAGTCTGCAAATTGCATGCAACTGTATTTGGAAGGACTAAGTTGGAAGTTTCAATACAAGACCAAATTTGGTTTTTGATCCAAAGCCGGTGTGACATTTTTTTTTTTCACATCACCGGAAATTCCCGGGCGTCCAATCTTGTCCGCACTGACTGCTTGCGCTTTGTGGTTTTAAGAAGCTTCCGTACATGAGTTCTCACCAGCTTTCAGCGACGTAGAAGCCGGGATATCCTTATCGACGGACAGTCGAAGACTGTGTGTTTTAACGTCTTGAAGTGCTCGAAGTCAAGTAGAGCTTGAAGAAATTCTTAAAACTATAAATAAAATAAAATTTAAATCAAATAATATCCTTACATTATTTAAAAATTTGATAGCACCTGTCTGCCTGTCTTGTTGGTATAGAGGTTTACTTAAAGAATCCTAAGGTTCTTAAATCCTATTTAATGCAATCTACATGTAGAAAAAGGTCAAAAGACTGAGTTTATCTTGAGGTTTGTTCACAACCGATAGAAGGAGGCAGGTCTGAGTTTTTCTGAAGAGTTGGTCAAGCTTGGTCAATTTTAAGAGATCCCGGTCTAACTGAAGCCGAAGCTTTGATCAAACTCCTACTTTTGGTCCAGACATGTGGGTATACCGACCGAAAGAAATAGATCGTAAGCTGTCATAGCCGTTAAAAACATTTCTAGCACCCATACAAACAGCTTTTAAAAGCTCATCAAATAGGTTGTGAACTTAAGTGGGAAGCTGAGTAAAGCCTAGTAAAATGATTTCAATACCCATATAGGTTAGGTAAAGACTTGGAGGATATCAAAGCCTCTTACAAGCTTTATGAGACCTAGCTTGTTAAATAACTTTAGAGATCTAGGAAGCTCGCACCTACGAAAGCCGCTTGAAAGCCGATAAGTACCTAAATATAGTCCCTAGCTTTTATAACACTTGCATTGATCAGAGAAACACTGACGAGAAATGAAAAAAAATGTCAAAAACTTCGTCGGTGTTTTTATTCTTTTTAAAAAAGTGCGTAGAAATTTTGGGAAAAAAAAAACTGACGTTCTCAGTACACAACACAGAACTGTCATGTTATATGAGCCAGAGCAACTGTACCCTAAGCTGTAATGAGTTAGAAGGACCTATTATTGCCTTTTGGCAGTTTTTGTACCGAAACGACTAGGTGACGCAGCTGATAATAGAGTTTTAAAGCTAGGCCGAGCTTAGCCTTGGTTAGGTAAGCTGTTAGCTATTGATACCCGACTCAAATTTCCTTCGTTAACAACCGCATATTTCAAGGCTATTGTACCGCCCTGTTACCTACAAGAACCCCGATTAGTTGATGACATCCCAAGGTATGGGTAAGCTTGCAGTAAACTGTGCGGATATAGTAAACAAGTTTTCGGATTTAGTACCAGTACCTTTAAAAATTTGTTTTTCCAGTGCAGTTCTGAATAGTTGAATTTACGTTAGCAAAGTTTTGTCAACTGAACTAACATTGACCTTGCATCAGATAATGTAAAGTCTTCAGAACCTCAATTGCTTCGCTATTTAATATAATACCCAACTAAAAGATTTCAAGAGAGAAGGTTAACTAAAGCATTTGAAACAGCGGCAAGTGTGGTGAATAGAAAGGCTAGGAGCCGGTGATATTTTTGCAGAAAATATTTTTTTTTTATCCTCGTTAGACCTTATATTCCACGAGACTGCTGCTATAGCTGAAAAAGAACTGTCTTCTGATGAATAGAATTTTTATGAATTTTTACGTGATCGTCTTATCCACACTGTGTCTTCTGGCTTTGCTGGATACGTACTCAAATGTTACAGACGTTGTATTTCTGTAATCTTATTAACTAAATACTTAAAGCTTGCCAGGATAAGTCGAACCGACAGATCTGGTGGTCTTATTCTCAAGTTTGGGATGAACTCGTATTTGTTCAATTGCACGATTGAACGATTAGAACAAATCTTTGTATTGAACTAGTTTGTGCATATAGTTCAATTAGTTTAGTACTAGTTTAGTACACCTTCAAAAACTGTTCAAACATGAGTCTGCGTGACTGTGACCGTGACACAGGTTTTTACATGTAAGTCGCATTAAATGTGAACCTCGACAAGTGATAAATAAGGATACATACCTTTGAACTTACTCGTTAGTAGGTACTTACCATCTCCAAAGCTTCCTGTATAAATATACCCTTTAAAGAAGTGTTTTATTTATTTATTTGTTTGTCAATAAGGTACTACACCTTTTTACACATGAAAATGAAGTTTAGATCTTCGACAAAAAAAAATATAACTCTCATCGTTGTAAAATAAGGTGAGCAGTTGAACTAAACTATGCTAAGTTCACTTTAGACGGAGAGCGCATTTGAAGTTCATAGTTCGTTCTTGAATCGATCAGAGGCTTTAAGTTGTTTTAAGAATAGTCGTTGGGGTATTCTAACTTCTAGGTCCTCGAAAAGGCAGCTTTCAATGAAGATCACAGGCTTTAAGTTGAAACAGAATTTTACAAGATTATGCAAGCCACTAGTGAAAAGATCACAGGCCTTAAGTTAAAATAGATTTTTACTTGGAGCTCACTACTATTGTAAAAATTGGTTTCAACTTAAAGCCTGTGATCTTCATTGGAAGCTACCTTTTAAAAGACCTAGAAGTTATAATACCCTAACAACTGGGCATTAGAAGCTGCCTTTTCGAGGACCTTGAAGTAAGAATACCCCAACGAGTATTCTTAAACCAACTTAAAGCCTGTGAACGATTCAAGAACGAACTATGAACTTCCGTCTGAAGTGAACTGAAGGAACTGAGGTCATAAATCCTTAGGGCATCACAATTGATCTACATTGGTCTTTCTTATTGGTGGCTACAAGTTTCTGTCATCTCCCCAACCAACCGACCCAACCCCACTTAAGTCAGTTCAGTGGCAAGCCATCAAAAAGACATTTTGTTGGAACAACCAACGTGAGTAACTGCGCAGACCAAACCAAGACAGTTCCTTCTTTTTATTGCGATTAATCTTTTTGTGTTCATTAATTGATTTTGTGTTCATTTGTCAAAGAGGAAAGGCGGCCCATAAGCCCCTACAAAAGCGACTGAAAACTGCGAATAATAAGTAGTAAACTTCTGTAAATAGCTACTCCTTGCGGTCTTCAAACTGCAGCCTTCATTGTTTGGTACATTCGTCAAAGGAAGGCGAGATAAAATGCATAAAACCTCCGTCGATACTTGACTCAATCTTCAAATTACAAAACACAAACTATATCCAATAACTCCACTTTACGATCATTTAATCTACTGGTAATCTAGGTCACTCCTTCCATGTCCTATATAAATTCCACATACGCTACATAAATCGCTCGGCGTTTACACTCAACTTGTACTCCGTATAATAAACTACTGCTGCTTGCAGTTTAAAAAGCTATATGTGTACCGCAAATGAATTGCAAATTTACCACTCCCCTCAATATAATCATTGTCAGAGAGAGTTACTCATACTCATATTATAGTCCAAGCCGCGAACAACGCCCGCCAGCCATATTACCCAAAAGGATATTTAAATATACGTTAATTAAAACACCCTAGATCCAAGCGCACAAACAGACAACAGAGCAGACCCTCGCTTTAAATAAATTCTCCAAAATTAGACTCTCTGAATGTGACATTAAGTTCAGCAAGCGCTCTGAATGTAATTTCCTCCTTCGGTACGTTACGTGGGTACATTTTATAAACAACCGAATGGCACAATAAATAAGTGACAAAAAAAAAAAACAGAGAAATACGCTTTCACAGTGTCCATGAGCCCGTCCGACAATTTCATTTCACTTATCAACGTTTTTGAAGCCCCATCGATTATGAATGCACAGCAAAGGATAGCGCGGCGTTGCGCGCACACTTACGGTAAAATGTGCTCCGATGTGGATATCCTGTCCGCTTGGAATCTATTTTAAGGCAGGTCAGGGAACTGTTGCCGGATATGATAGGCGATGGAGTTAATTAATAACCAACCGAGTGGGATTGAATTATGTTCTCTGGGTGTGGATTCTTGTTTTTTTTTTTTTTATTTAAGAGGTAGGTTTAACTCATGCATCCATTGAATGTGTCGCCGACTGATTAGCAGGAGATGGGACGTTGAAAAATTACCAGTGGTTGGTGTTAAAATTGGGAATACCTTCTTTTGGCGGGCGGTGAAAATCCAAATATAAATTTCGAGGTCCCAGCACGGTGGGGTATAATTAGGTAAGGCTTTTTATGAAGGATTACCAATTCGGGAAAAGAATTGAGATAGTTTTAAGATTTGTTGCTTATGTGGTTTGTTGTTGTTGGTTGGTTGGGGGCACCTTTCGTCATAAATATTTGTTAAGTACTTTCAGCCTCACCAATAAACTTTTTTAATTTCGATTTAAAATTTTAGTAATTCAAAATAGCTATATTTTCAGTAAAAATTTCCCAATTGTGAGCCTCCGTAAATTACAAAGTTGAGACTCAAATGTATTATTTGTAGGACGCTTTAAGAAGAACATCTGCCGCATATGCAAGTTGTTGAAGTGAGAAAAGGTTGGAAATGTCCTTAAACAGCACAGAAATAAATAGGCTTACATTAAGAATACAGCGGCTGTTTGGAATTATCCAAACTCGTTACTAAAAGTTTTCGCCAAAATATGACAAACTATTCGAAGCAAAACTGATATGTAAATTCATCTGCACATCATTCGTATTTGGCACAGAAATATAGCCTACGCTAACAAAGAGGCAGCTCCGTTTCCAGCCAATAAATATCAGTCTTCCGTTCATTCAAGTACGTTAAGTCCATTGCTGCATATATAAATAGCCGAAGAGTGCCTCCAGAAGCTCTTATTTTTGATAAATTTTTTGAAGATTTAAGGACGTTTAGAGTGCGCTTGATGGTAACCTTTAAGCCTGGGTCTACATTCTGTAAGGCGAAACGTTCAAACGTTTTCGTGTGCACGAAGAAATTTCCCCGTGTAACATAAGGAAAATTGAATCCCGAAAAAAACCCAATTCCAACTTAAGGTTTTTTTCATTGCGGCGCCTCTCACGAACGTCTGACAAACATCCGAGAGTATAACTGTCATGAAAAACCTACTCAATTGGCCGTTTGGACTCGGCATAAAATTGTAGATCCCTTCCATTCGTCCCAAAAATAAAAACTCACACAAAACGAATGGTTGTGAGAAGCTAGGCCTAGGGTCTCTACGGACCTGGTGCGCTAACTATTGTTTTATTTATTTTTAACATAAGGAAAATCATTCGTGTGTACCAAAACGTCTGATCGTTTACAGAATCGGACCCTTGACGTCGTCGACTGTTTTCAGTTCATATGTAGTTTAAATACCTCAACAGAAAATAGTCCAATGGCGTTTAATCTTGAACAGCGGGCCACAGGACCAAATGTGTTGTCATTGAAAAGTTTATTTTTGGCATATAGCACGCTCCTCTTCATTTCGGCCTTGACAGTGTTGGTGACATTTTGGTTTTCATATGTTTTAAGGAGGTCAATAAACCGCACCAATTTTTTTACAATAGCTGGTGAAGTTTTACCGCTCCAAAGTAAATAAACCGCACCAATTTTTTTACGATAACTGGTGAACTGTAACCCCTCTGAAATGTTGCTCCAATTTTGACCAACGCCACTGAGACAGACGTGAGCTGCATCACTGAACAAAATATGAAGGTAAAACAAAGGAGCGACTCGCAACTTTTCAAGTACTCAAGGCATGACTTCACGGCTCAAACAATGGCCGTCTGATGGTTTGCCAAAAAATCTATAAGTCTGCTTCACACAAAACTGAAGGAGGATATGTCTGATACAGGTTGACGTGGAAACTCCCGGACATATTTCGATTAAGTTTCTACTGAAATGCTTCTTAAGACTTTGAGAAAACTATAGGCTATGTCGTTCACAACCACGCCTACTTTTTGAGGGCGTTTTTGACCTAAATGGTTTTAATTGTTTTGTAACTCCACTCCGCGATACTAATAATCATTTTTAGTGTCTAGGAAATTTGTTTCGAACTCACAATGGCATAATTTTCCATAAAAAATTGCATATTGCTACCCATAAAATATTTAGTGTGAAGTTTAAAAATGATTAAACTTCACACTTTAACAACGAACTTATGAGTCGCTGCACCACAAAAACTATGAAGTAACATTCACCTCCCGAAAGACAGAAATGAGGTCTACATATATGCTATGACTTACTTTACTTTTGGTGGCCTCAATGAACTTCCTTCACCCAATAAGCAAATCACCGATTATTCAAAACACAAATTTGACTACTAAAATATTCCTACTTGTTAATTGTTGTATTACTAACAATGCAGTACCTATTTTGTTTTTTTCGTAAACTTTTCATTTAACAGTATTCTTTTTTTTTTTAAACTTTATTCTATAATTTACTTTTATTTAAAAAAAAAACTTTATTTTAAAGAATAAATATCTTTCCACTAAAATTATCCACATTTCTCGAGAAGAACACTTTTTTTCGTTTAATTTCAATTCCAAGTAACACGTCACATTGTTTGAACAACAAACTTCCGTCAAATAATACTCACAATACTCTTACAAGATACTTTCCTAAAAACAAATAAATTTCTGACATGCAAAATCCATTGTATTCAAACAAAAAAAAAAACAAATCAAATTTCTCAGCAGGTAGTGGTGGTGGTGTTGGTGTTCACTCAGTTGTATCCGGAGACATACAAATCCATAATGTAAGATACAAAGCAACATTTTTTTTTCTTCCTAAGATACATTTTCTATCAGTCAAATAAAAATAAAAATCCTACAATCGTCTTGGAATGTGATATTGCACACAATTTTTCTTTTTATTTTTCCATTGCGCATAATTGTTTCTTTTTTTTTTCTTAAAACCTAATGAATGTTTTACGTATATTCAAATCGAACGAAAAAAAAACACACTACTCGTACACCACTCTTGAACTACTTCCAGTACAAAAATTAAAATATGAATTATACCAGTATCGCTTAAGAAAGTCAGTATACGCTTTTTTTGTCGTCCTCTTTATTATTCTATTTTTTTGTTGGAACTTTAATAAATGTGTGTAAAACTCTATACAAGTGGTTTTTAGTCCTCTCTTCTTTTTAAGAAAAAAAAAATCAATAAACATCAATTTTGTTTATTTTTTTCATTAATTCATTTTTGAAACATCTAATAATTTTTTTCTTGTCACACTTTTATGCTTATCATTTTTCTTGAACAAATGTGGAAAATTTTTGCATGGACTCGTAAAGCTGTTTTATGGTTTATATATTTTTTTTATTTTGTTTTCTTATAGAATTATCCCTGAAATTAATTTTTCTATTTTTCTGTTTAATTTTTGTTATACAAAAAAAAAAAAAGTACAAAAGATATGGTAAAAATGTTACGCGGGTAGGTACATGCAATTTATTGCATTTTGTAACAACGATGAGAAAATTAGGATCTAGGATTTGAAGGCCAAAACTGTATACCAAATGAAATGGTCAATTTTATAAAATAATGTTTTTTTTTTAATTCATCTTACCAAATAAACAACGAAGTGACACTATCTACGACTGTTAGTTATATGAATTTCAAGGTTAAAAATAAAAAGACCTTATTTTTTTAACGGTCATGTTAGACTTATGATTGATTGATTTTTAAGAACGCTGCCAGTGTGAAGCCGCAAGCATCAACATCTATACTCTTCACCTTTCAACCAAAAATTGTGTAAGCAAAATGGCGAGAAATTCACATTGCATAAAGTGCACTATAAATAGACACTGCTCGAGTCAAGCTTCGCATGAATTGGGGTATATTTTTAAATACTTCAGTGTGATCGAAATATTTAGTATATTTGGCTGGCTGGTCCCCTAGCTTTCCAACCTCCTATACAGTTTATTTTCAAACGAGGTAAATTAAATCAAACTAAAATCTCAACCTACAATTATATGGTTCGACAAGACGTTACAAAACAAATGTGTTCCACTAATAAGCTTCTCAATTCAGGCTGAAAGCCTTTAAGGTTGAAACCGTTGCATAGCTCATTTAGTTCGTTATTAAAGTTGAACCTTTAAAATTTGTAAACGGGACCGAAAATCACGCGAAAAATATTGTCTCCGAGGCGACCGAGAAGAAATTCCTTCTCCTTCGCAATGACTATGCCTCTGCACTTTAGAGCGGAAATGAAATGGTGAATAACAGTCATAAGATTTCCTTAGAAGGTATAGTTCTGGGAAAGATCTTACTATTCAATTGCCGTCTGTAGTCAACGTAGCTATCGGCAAGCGTATTGCTTCGCATAAGTCACAAAGTCCCTCACTATCTCAATAACTGACGTTCCGTAATATACGTCGAAGCTATAGGTCCCTTTTTGTGACAGGTTTATAGTTGAATAATGAACCTTACCAATAAACATTTTTAGTTTCGACTTTAAAATTTAGTAGTCCACAGTCCGCAATACTAATAATAATTTTTAGAGTCCAGGCTAAGTTTTTCGAACTTACAATGGCGAACATTTCATTTCCATACAAAATTATCCATTGTGACCTACAAAATATATATTTTGTGAAGATTAAAAATGATTATTATTAAGGCCCAGTGTCTATAATTTCTATACGAATTTTAGCACTATGAGCTTCCGTAAATTAAAAGTCGAGACTAAAATTTGTTATTAGTACGGCGCAATGACTTTATTCGCCAGAAAAAAATTGCAAACGCGCCAGTGACAGTTTGTAGAATTCTGCGAGTTTTGACAATGGCTTTTGTAAGACTGAAAAATGCTGCCTCATTGAAAATTCCACACTCTAGTAAGCATAGATGGGACTTTGAATATGATAACGAATGATTAAGATTAAGACGATCTTTGTCCTCATCCTTTTTGGCATCAAAGTTTTCCGTGAGACTTTTCCCGACCTTAATAAAGCGGTACAATTTCGCCAACCGTTGTAAAACCTGACTGCTTGTCAGTGATTCCAGAACTGCACAACTCTCTAAAAGTGCTTTCATGTGCGACCTAAAAAATGAATAAAACGATGGTCAGTAGCGGACTTTTGCGCAGTGTAAATAAATATTTAGTGGACCGAAATTTCAGGGCAAAAGATCTAATTGAAAGAATCCATTTCTGTTTTTGACAGAAGGTGGTGTCGTTTATTATATTCCAACAACATAACAAACGTTCAGTCGTGTTAAGAGTTTGTTCTTTTAAGTCGGCAAGACTTTCTTAAGGAACAATCGAATTGCCACAAGACAGCTGATTTTATACTCACTTTGCCATTTTAACAGGAATTAAATTACGAAACATGCGTCTACATTTTTGCAGCTCTGGTAAACGGTGATTATGTGCATTCATTCGGCATGATATCGCCCAAACATTTATTGGAAAATTCTTAATGGACGCATGCTATCCACAAAGTCATATCCTGCCCTTAAAAGTTTCGTCAGGTTTGCCTTGTATTTAAATATTTTCCTAACTTGAATTTGGTTAGGTGGATGAAAATGTTTGGGCATCGTCATCCAGAGTGATTGGTGCATTGTGTCTGAAAACCGATCAGGCAGCTCAATGGTCTACGGAAGAGTTTCTCAATATGAGCCCCTAGTACCAAGACTTTGTTCAGATCTACATCTGTCCGGATATTTTTGGCCTGTCAAGTTTCTTTTACCGATTGGTAAAACCTACCGCAACTTGTTCCTGGAGAAGGAGCTGTCTCTTTTATCGTTAGTCCATTATTTTCCATTCAAAACAAGATTCTATTTCCTTCTCCTAAGACCGTGGAGCTCACGAGCCACTCTTTATGTCTATCGCCGCTTAATTTTTTGACGAAAACGCTCTTAAAGTTGCGTTGGCCGACTCGGAAATTCGGTAGTAAATTTGAATTATTTGTTCGTGTACATCACCATAATGAAAATGTTGATTTTACTGAACATTGACATTGACAGTTCGGTAATCGGCTAAGGGCGCGTTCACACTTAAAGTTTGAAGTTGCCAAGTCGCTAATGGAAGACCCTTTATTTATTCAATATTTATATTATATTTATTCAGTCGAAGGTCCACCTGAGAGTTTCGAGACAGAAAGCTCACTCTGTTCTACTATTTGCAAGATTTTCACTTTTTTTATAGTGAATTTTAATAATTTCAATGCGTTGTTGAAGCGTGTATCGTTCCATTTTCAGTAATGGCGTACTTTCTACTTGTCAAATGTCAAAGAATAAAAGCTTCAAAAGTGACAGCTACCGAAATAGCGGGTCATTAACAGTAACACCTCTCATTGGAAAACCTTTTAAAAGGGTAAAGTTTACTGATTATATTAGTGCTTAGTGGCTCTATTGTCTAAGGACGTAGATTCATACTGGGTTTCTAAATAGCATTTTGCCTGCCTCGTAGAACCACTACGTCAGATTTAACACAACTCAACCGTTTTATTTATTGCTTTAAATCATAAAAAAAGAAATCTAAAAATGATTCTTTTAAGAAGTTCAGAGGTACACAAAGTTTCAAACACAATTTAATCAATAGATTTAAGACTTTCAGTTGTAGTGGAAAAATTTAATCAAAAAACCAGAATCACTCGCAATATTCAAATGCAAATAAAACAAAAATAACCACAAACACATTGGTGCGACTATTCTCCGTCAACATCTCCTCCCAGGGCTAGGTGCAACAACAAAATTTCCTTAAATTACAAAATTTATTTATGAAAAGTATTTATTTGATTTTTAAACTTAAACTTTACCAACAAAAAATATTCTCTCCGGGCAAAACAAAGTTAAAACTTAACAAACAAAACCAAAAACAACCGAAAAACAAAAAAAAAAAATTTACTTGCGCTTTCTAGCAAACCGCGATCACTGGCCAAACTCCAACGAACGCGACTATCGACTGAACGGAAAAAACCGCCTGCATCAGTCGGATCACTACCCCGCACCACAGCCAACAGCACTAGCACCAAACTCCCGCTCGGCAACTAGATTAGATGTACAACAGCGCAACACATTCAATCGCACCAATCACGATCGATACAGTAGCGGAGGTCCAGCTAGCGCTCATCCTCCGCCACTACAGTCTCAACGTTCATCGATAGCCGATCGTGTTGCTGGTCAATTATTCCACCATCACTCGACCACGGCAAACTCGGCGCTCTACCAATCATCATACCATCATCCGAGGAGCAGCTTAGACGGTGTTGTTGTCGCTGGTGGTGTAGGTGGCGGTGGCGTCGGGGGTCCCAGTACCAACAGTAGCTACCATTATCCGCAAATAGTGATAGGCGAGCCGACCATTAGTACCTCATATGACCGTTACACAACGTCCTCCCTGCATAGCGCACACCATCATCACAATAATCCCCAGCAAACTATTATTAACGAGACTACTGCAACTACGAATCATCCCTATTGGGATGAGCATACCACGACGTCCGCCTCTGCTCAGGATAATCGCCGTTTCACGGAGCGCAGAAAGAAAACGGTCCGTTTCGATGGGCATGACGATGATGCCGACCTGGAGGTGGTTGCGCCACCGAACCTGATAACCGTTGCCAGTGCTGCTGTTGGACCGACTACTGGTGCTGCTATAACAACTGTCTTGGGCAGCAGCAGCATTGGCAGTAGCAACATCGGCGGCGGTGGGCTAGTCGGAGTTGATGATTGGTCGCGCTGGGATACGGAACGGCAAGGTAGTCAGGATTCAGCTACAAAAGACTCTGGCATCGATACGAGCAGTACTTTCACGAGTAGTGAAGACTCCAATCGTGGCGATGGTCCAAAGGTACCTTATAACAAAAACAAAAAAAAAAAACACATTCTTCCCCTTCACCCCCGCCGCCCATAATACTGCACAGAAACAGAATCTTTTCTTTTGACGTTTACCCTTAAGAAGATTGCCCTCAAGATTTCGCGATTGAAAAATTGATCCGAAAATCTTCATCACCATATAACACAAATTTTGTACAAAGTTTTTGTTGTTTATGTTCCGTTATGTTACGTTACGTTGATTTCTCGGTTTTTGTTTTTTTTTTTTTAATTTGTCCAACAAAGTCTCGTTCGGCCACACTAGGTGGTTGGTTGGTTCAGATATTTCGCTCAGAATTTGGATGCGTTACTGTTGTTATTGTCCCGACCGATTGCTGATTGGTATTGGTATCGGTGTAGTGCTTTAGTGCTATTTTGTTTCCCCTTTTGTGTTTGCAGTTATTTTTTTTTTCTATGATTTTCTTATAATATTTCTGAACATGCACATCGTAATGTATTTTTGGCCAGAGTCCAAAAATAATTAATGTGAAGAGTACTTTTGAGAACAGAGAGAAATATTCTGCCCAGCAGACGAGCTGGGGATGCACAGACATTTTTTTTGTTTTGTTGGCTGTACTACTCAAAGAAGTGGGAGAATTGTCAGGAACACAATAAACAAAAAAAAAATAGAAATAATGAAAATGATTCATAAAGGATGGGCCATCAAGGACACTTTACTTATTTGTTCAGTCTTTTTTTTTTGGTTATTCGTTTTTTTTTAATGATTTCCACAGAACATTGATTTTGTGTTTAAATTTTATTTCGTTATTATTGTAAATAATTATTAGTGGTCATTTATTTTAAGCTCTATTCACAGTAACTGCACTGTTGTTTGAATTTATCGTTAAAGTGCACCAAGCAAGCGAATTGAGAATAAAAATGCTGTTGCCATTGGTAATAAATATTGGAAGCGCATGTGGCTGAATATCGCTGACTTTATGTGTTTTTTTGCAAAATGTTGTTCAATAATGTTTTTTTTTTATGTCTACCTTTCAGATGTATGTGTGTTTGTTTAGCAATAAAATAAATGTTTTCCATATAACAAAGTTTTTAGCATGCTTTTCAGGTGAAATGAACGTGTTTAACAATTTGTTTTACTGGCATTTTAATTTTCTTTTGTACAGCAACACTTATTTTATGTAGTAGCTGTTGTCCACTTGAAAAGTACTTTTTTAACAGTCGGAGGTATTAAATTTATTGCGAAAACTGGCAGCACTGTAGGTATATGAAAGTCAAAGTGAATGTGTTTTTGTTTTAGCTTGGAGAATTCTGGAAGTGGTTCTATAATGGTGAGAGTTTCACGTTAAACCCCCAGTTAAACTCAATGGCTTTAACAAAAATGGGGCTAGGTGACCACAAAGAAGAGCCTTTCGCCAGCATATTTCGTTGGAACCAATTACAGCGAATCGAAGTACTAGCAGTTGCAATCAAGGATCTTGTCATTTTAGTCATATCAAGGTTATTCGATTGTGGTTCCAGAATGGCCGATACGATGAGTCCTTTTTCGGAACAGGTGGATTTATTTTAAAAGACTACAAGGATCGCCGCGGTCAACTCACTTTAGGTCCCTAAAATAAAATTTGGTGCAGCAAATCCATATCGGCACCCTAGGCCTACCTTCGTACACATACTCGTGTCCTGTGACTTTTTGTTTTGGACAAATGGGACAAAGGTTACATGCTGAATGCGAAAGGCTGAATTGAGCAGCTTTACTAGGACGGTTATAGTTTTGGATATTTGTTAGACCTTCGCATGACTTGGGGGAATGGAAAAAAAACCTGGGGGCAGATTCCGTCGTTTTTGACACTTTGATCACCAAAACAAGTCATAATCTGCTCGAATGTTTTTTGACAATCGTCGGTTTTCATTAAAATTTTGGGGAATGAACTGGATTGAGCTCTGAAACTTTTAATTTTAGCACTTGTTTGCTAGTTTTGGAGTTCTATCATTTCGACGATAATCTTCTGAAATGATACGGAATGAGTGCCCTGATAATGTAAGTTGTATATTTTTTCCTGGAACCGATCCTAAGACCCCTCATTCAGTTGTCCAGCTTACTATCGAGCCACTGAACCTATACAAAACCATCTTATTTCTAAGGCTTACTCTGCAATTTTGAGTCAGTTACTTTGCACGCAATGGGCGTTGGTTTTATTGACGGATAATAGTCTTATCTCTCATTGAGTTAGTGAGGTTTGTGAACGTAGCCCGGACACGGTTATCGAAAATAGTGTATTCGCGGGGAGTAATATAATAGGCATAGTAATTCTGCCTGAATTTAGTTAAACTAATGCAGACTCCGCGATAATTGGAAATAGTGATGCCAACTCTTTTTCTATTATTTGAGTTGCAGAACTTTTAACATCCGTGTCCTTTCCGCAGTCCGTAGGTCTGCTAGTGGATTTTTCAAACAGAAATTTCGTATTTGATTTTAAACAATTCACAATTCTTATAAGAATCTTCTGTCAAATCAAATTCGATATTTTTCTGTTCAACTAGATGGCGCTGAAAATTTATCTTCGCATAAAATTCACAGAAGTTTTTCCGTCTTTGTCTAGAACGACATTTGCCTGATGCAGTGCACTCTTGTTCTTGCTTCGGCAGAACATATACTAAAATTGGAACGATACAGAGAAGATTAGCATGGCCCCTGCGCAAGGATGACACGCAAAATCGTGAAGCGTTCCACATTTTTTGTCGAATTTTTTGCTTGCAGTTGCAGGTGACATATTTAAGCCTTTTCAGTAAGACCGACCTTTAGCTAATTTCCTTCAGTTGTCCGCTACTAATGACTTCAGTTTCAAATTTGAAATTGTTTGAACACCTCTTTAGCTTGTGCAAAGCAGGTATTCGTACAGGTTTTGATGGTTTTGTCTTTTGAATTCATGGGCGCACGTCAGCCCCGATATTAGCGAATTATGCTCGGACGTGAACTGTCATAAAACGTCACTCATATTTCTACCGCTGAAGACTGCTTGGCAGCTGGTAAGTACACATTTACTTGGCTTTACTTACTTGATGGCAGTAATATCTGGTTTCTTCGCTTATTGCTCGGCCGCTTCCGGCTTTTTCAGGGTCCAGGCGTGAGAGCAAAAGTGTCACTATACGAGGCTCTTACTTGATTTTTAGCCCACTTATCCCAACATCAGATATTCTTCCGTGATACATCTGTCGATCAGTTGTTCTACCATTCCTCTAAAATTGGAAAAATGTTTCTGGACCCAGCAGCTATTCAATTGACCCTTGTTTTGCTTTTCGCAAGGCAGTCCGCCTTTTCGATGCGTACGTGTTTTCGCAACCAGATCTTGTTTCTATTAAGTCGCGGTCACTCACGTTTTTCTACTTTTATGTATACTCCTGGCATAGGAAAAAATGCTCGTGCGACATTGGTCCTTAGACATTTGTGGATCGGCCTGTAACCATTAATTTATCTGCTGTACAATGTACATGTCCTCCTTTAGAGGGGTTGAGGCAAAACTTCATATTTTTGGATAGAGCGTTATTGTATTATAAGGTTTAGTCGATTCGCTGAAAATTTGCTAAAGCTATTCTGTCGAACTCTGACAGTCCAATTTCCGTAAAGTACATCTCTTTTCTTGAGACATTATAGTCCTAGAGCCTGTCGGGAAGTAGACCTTGTAGGTAACCAAACGAGTCAACGATCACAATACTCCAAACTTCTTAACGATGACCGAAATAGGAACCAAGTATATACATTTCCTTAAAAGGACTAGTAAGATATGAAATATTGGCTCTTATTATAAGGTATATAGGTTTGTAAATTTGTCTCCCAAGCTATGATAGGTATTCAGCTAGTACCTATATCTATAAATAAACGGCAATGTTCCCAAGTGTGTTCTACACTATTTAACTGGAAATTTAACAGCTTGTTTCTACCAGTCCCGACATTATTTAGGATATAGTTTGTATTAAATCCGATAGATGGCGCTGTCCGCTACCTTTTTAGTGGCATCTGAGAACCACTGAACCGATTTTAATGAGATTTTCACTGTAGAGGTATACATTTCTCCGACAATGTTTTAAAAAAGAAACTCGACTGCTTATTAAAGCTGAATATTCAAGGGCTGTTTGACAGAGAGCCCTAACTAATTAATGGACTACTGGATTTCTTAGATTCGTCCCTGTTTCCTTAAAGCTGCAATTGTTATGTACTTTTCCAAAGCCACAGCAAGCTAAAAATTGCCTTTCAATACAAATCTGTATTCTGCTCAAAAACATAGTACTTTTCAAATGGACTCTAGACTTACACTCAGACGACCAACTCTCACTTACACCATTAACATGCTTGGCTTTTAATTTCCTTCCGCCTCATTGCATATAAGAAAACCTCACACTTAATCACCCCAAAACATTCCATCTCAACCATTTGCCTGTAAAAAGTGTTCCAACTAAAACAAATCTATAAACAACATTTTTGTGTATGTGTTCTTCAATAAAACAAAAAAAAAAAAAACAAATCAAAATAAAAACAAAAGGTTTGCCAGAAACACTATTTTTGAAAACTCTGTCTCTAGCAATAAGAACGTAGCTGCGAAAACTGTGTCCTTTTATTTTATTTTCATTTTCGTTTCCATTGAATTGTCTCTTTGTATATGTTTCTCAAGTTTCTGTATGTCAAAGTTTGTACAATGTAACTCAAATGACTGTCAAAATGTAAACAAAAACTGTTTACCTCTGTTTTTTTTTTTATCCAACCGTCTTGTTTTATTTATGTGTGATTTATGTTCAAAGAAATATACAAAAGCAAACAGAACAGCTAAACTATATTGTAAAATAAAACCAAAACAAAAAAAAAAAGGAAACCTTCTTTGTAAACTAATATCTATAAGAAATATATTTTTTAACGAGTAAAATGAAAATAGCATAAAAAAACACTAAATGTATATCAAAATTTAGAACCCAGTTAATTGGCAAATATCGGCTGACAATACTCGAATGATCGGTCATATGATATTAAGAAAATACTATGACGGCGAGGATATTCTAGGATTAAAGGTTCTCGGCGGTCAGCCATTGGCATGTGTTGCGGGTAATGCGGGAGCTGCTAACAACGTTGGCAGCAATAACAATGGCAATGGCTATGGAGCGTTTGTTGATAAGGTCAAGCGGGGTTCTGTCGCCGATATGGAAGGACACATAAGGCCAGGTAAATATCTCATTTCGACAGATTTACATTTCATTGGTCATTATTTTTTAAATTTGTTAAAATCAAAAGTCCTTTTTGCTTACCATCGAACGAGCAATATTGGTGACTCGATGTTAGAGCAGTGCTTGCTAAAGGTGTAAAGCAAATATTTGATTTACATATATATTTTGTCTATAGAGTGTTTTGTTGAAGTTTTGTTTTACTTTGTTTTATTGTTCTAAATGTTTTAGCTGCTGTATGTGTTTTAATGGAAGCACTTGTGTTATTATTGCTTAACAACAGATAAGTACTACATTTGACTCTTTTCTTTTTTTTTGGTTATACAACAGAATTTTGTTACAAAAAATGTTTGGCTAAAAGTTTCAGTGAAATTAACGATGGATTTCTTACATCCATTGTTTGTATTGAAATAAGAAACTGCTGATTAAATTTGAAGGAAAATTTAAACTTCAACGATTGGATAAAAATGGGTTAAGTTGTATTAACGCGAAATTTTCTATAAATTATACGTTGTTATACAAGATTTTTCGAAAAGCTTAAATATTTTGGTAATATACTTTATGTTTGGACAGAAGTATTTTATTTTTTACGTCTATCCTCCGAAAGGCCGATTTAACACCTTTTAGAGCAGAATTGTATAAAATTTGTGGCCTGTTTTTGAAATTTTATAGCTGGAGCTACTCTAAATGCTAAATTATTCGGGAAAATCCAAAGTGAGGTATCCAATCAAAAACTTCCTCTTCTGCGTTGCAATTCCGGGTAGGAATGATAGCCCCTAACGGGTGGATCAATCCACTCTTCATATTCTACCCATCTTAGACGACTGATGAACAGTTTTGTTTTTGTCGTCGTCGACGTCGCTGTAGGTCGCTGTTAGTCGATGTACAGCTCGTACAGTTCCTCGATGAATCTCCTCCTCCAATTTTAATTTAACATTTTCTTACATGTTTTAGCCGATCGAGGGCAGTCAAGGTCCAATACAGAATCTTCTTTCTGGGTAAAAACGAGTTTAAGTCCTCAATTGCATTCTCGGTCTAAAGTAGCAGTGATTAGCAAAAAGTTGTTCTTCCTTGAAATTGTGCTTCTAGGTAACAGATTTTTAAATTCTGGAAAATTCAGAAAATTGTGAAAAATTCAGTCACTTAAGAGAATTCTGAAAAATGAAGAAAAATCTAAAACATTTAGAAAATTGGTTCTGACAAATTAGGAATATTCTGAAAAACTAAAAGAAATCTGAAAAAATTCAGATAATTAAGAAAAATCCAAAAAAAAATTCAGAAAATTGGTTCTGAAAAATTAAGAAAATTCTGAAAAAAATTAGAGAATTAAGAAAAACTAAGAGAATTCTGAAAAATTAAGAAAATTGGTTCTGAAAATTCTGAAAAATATTCATTTCCGAAAAACTGAAAAACATCTGAAAAAATTAAAATAATTAAGAAAAATCTAAAAAATTGATAGGTATACATAATTGGCTGCGAAAAATTAAGAAAAACAAAGAAATTTCTGAAAATCAAGAAAATTTTTAAAAAAATTCAGAAAATTAAGAAAACTCTAAAAAGAAATTATGAAAATTCTGAAAAAAAAAAAAATAAATTGCAGTAGACTTCCATTATAACGAATATCCGATATAGCGAATTTGCGATAAAACGGAACCTTTTCAGATTTTCTTTAGTGTCTCTATGTAACGAATGGTGTCCATCTACGATTTGCTATCCGATATAACAAACGTAGATATAAATTGGATTAAAAACCATAGAAGTATTTCAATGGCAGGACCACCATCAATTCAATTAAACATTAAATAAAAACGGTTAAATTTTTTTATGAATTATTTTTAAAAACAAATTAAAAAAAAAACGATCGATATAACGAAGTAGTGCTTGACATCAAACATTATATCATTCGTTTTACTAGACGTCCACTGTACTTGAGAAAATTCGACTTCAAAAAAGTACCATTGACCATTTGATTTCGTTCGTGATATTGCTTTTCTTTTATTTAGACTTCTACTTCATATTACAGAGCCGTGTCCCATCGCGTCCCCAGCCACAACATTTCAAGTTCAAAAACCAATTGAATTGCATAATTACTTTACTTATTGTTCAATATACGAAGCCCATAGCTCGTGGAACACAATCAGCTTAGACCTCTGTTTCTGGACTATATATTCTATGTTTTGATCGCAACATCTTGTTATGCAACTGCAAAAACTGGAGTCAATTTCCTGCAGTAGTTTTCGAATTTATTCCAGACAAACACCTTACAGTCGGAAAAAAATTAAGTAACCATAAAAAATATTTAAACCTCAATTGCTGAAAACATTTCTGCAAACTTGTTGACAGAGAATAAATCTACTATTTCACCTTTTTTTTGTAATATTTTTATTTAATTATTTAATTATCTTTCCTAATATAAAAACTGTAACCAAAGCTATACAGGCTAGTATAAACAAATATTCCCACTCTGTGGTAGTTGTGCGAGGCGACTTCAATAACAAATCACATACAGCAGTAATCCATTATTTTATTAAATATTTAAAATAAGAAAATATTATACAGCTAAACAAAAAATAAAAATATATAGAAAATAAATCTTAAAATTAATTAAAACAAAAACAACAGGCGACGAAATCATCGAATGGAACGGACAGAGTCTTCACAATAAAACTGCCGAAGAAGTCTACGACATAATTGCTGAAAGCCGACACGACACACAAGTGGAATTAATCGTATCACGTTCAATAGCGTCCAACAGTAGCCGTAAAGCAGCGCAAGCATCCTGGCGACAATCACATTCACCACCAGCCAGATATGGTCGAAAAGGTATAAACAAAAAATAAAATAAAAACAATTTCTCTCTAAAATACACTGCATCATCACTAAATGAGAGAAAGTGCAGTAATGATAAAAACAAATTCAATTATAAAGCTTCAGGGGGTGGTTTACTCTCAGTCAGATGGGAAAAATATAGAAAAAAAAATCCAAGTAAATAGGCAACAAAAAGGAGCAACAACAGCGCATAACGCAATTTGCGGTGTACACAAAAACACAAACATCTAGATACACACCAAGCTCTTACAATCAGATTCAGATACATTTCTCATATAGAGATTTATATTATAGATTATTTTTATTTTTATACAAACACACACATACCGGTATATTGATAGCATCACATTCATGGGAATCGAATTCAGTGTATGTCCAGTGTCCTCTGCCAGAATGACATCGTGGGTAGGCGCGGGCAACAAGGGAAATTTCAATTAAGTCCTTTATGCCGGGTACAGCAGTCAATCAATTATTTCATTCTTTTCAGTTCCGTTTTCCGTTGAAGTTGTGTATATTCTTCTTATTTTCTCTCTCTCTCTCTCTCTCTCTCTGTCTCTGTTACATTCAGTTTTGAGTTTACCTTTTGATTTATTTCACTTTTATACCAAAAATAAGTATACCTACCTCTCTATGTGTATGTGTGTGTGTATCTTGAGTTTAATAACGATTTGTGTTGATTAATATATTCACAACAAGATGTCCATTTGCTCACAGCTGTTGACACAATCGAAATTCATCGTGATAAGCCGAGTGTGCTGATAACATCGCCTGGTTCGCCGGACCTGCATGCCGCAGGTCGCCACCAACAAACGAACGCCGTCCCACCGCACCCGCCGAGAAGAACGGAGGCCGGCCACGTGCCAATACCACCGGTTAGCTTGCGATACAATCAGCGGCTGGGTCCTACGGCGACGGGTCACTGTCATCATGATTCAACTATCGATGGACGCCTGCAGCTGAAGCTGGGCTATGACCAGAATACGTTGCAGTTTATTGTGACGTTGGTGTGCGCCAGCGGACTAACGCTTAGATCCAATGGCGAAGCCAGAAATCCTTATGCTAAAGTGAGTAACTGACTATGAATGGACCAGTCCAAGATGAGGAGATAATGCTTTTGTTTTTTTTTTTTATTGCAGGTGTTCCTTTTACCCGAACGGGGTGCTAAAGCGAAGCGGCGAACGAAAACCCTAGCGAGCACATGCGAGCCTCGATGGGGTCAAACTTTCATATTCACCGGATTAAGGCGATGCGATCTGGCTGGGCGGATACTGGAGGTGAGTGTTTTTGCATAATTGCATTGTCAGACGCAAGTGTGCTCTTCGGTCGCTGTCTATAGACAACAAAGTTGCTTGTCATTAAAATGACCTCTCTTTGAAAACGGATAAATATATTTCCCTTGTGATATGGTGGACAAGAAGCTTTCATTCCGTGGGTCCTTTTAAACAAAAATACTAATCTATAATAAGGCTCGTATTTCTATTAAAACAGCTGACCTTCCAAGCCAATGTCCCTATTAAAGATCGACATGACAATCGGTCTTGTCGACACAGCTTTTGCTTATTTTTTAAGAGTTGGAAGAGACTTAGAGCGTGTGGTTGTGTATTTTCGATAGACGTCATAAATGAAAGCTTTCCTACATATCCAGTAGATTTGATCCTGTAAATTTGGGCATTACCGTGCTACTGCCTAGCTGCATAGGAACAAATTTAGGATTCTTATTCAGCTGGAAGTTTACTTGTGAAATGTGAATTGGACTTGTTATAGTAAAACATTAAAAGTACTCCCCCAATCCGTGTGGATCTCTCAGATGTAATAAAGGGCTTAATGGAGAAAGACATAAATTTAATTTCGTAACAATCGGCCTGCTCGTTCCGGAGAAATGCTAATTTAAAACTTATTTATTTTAATTAAATTAATTCAAAATTGAGTCACCTAAGGCACATACTTCAGTACAGCACAATTTGTCTACTTGGATGAAGTTGGAGCTAACTTCTTCTAACACACTTAGACCATTATAAGGTCCCTTGTGATACCATATGAATCTATGTATTTAATTCTTCCTACTCTTTGAACCCGTTGGGGTTTCTAATGAAGGGCAGGAGATTACGAAAGTCCGTGTTTAGATCGCTTAGGGCCGTTTGCTGATACGACTCATAGCGAATTTAAGTGCCACATAAGCTCTTATGTGACAGTTTATGTCCTGAAAAAAGTACCCCATAAGTATTTAAGTAGAACTTAAATCGTTAAGAGTCATATTAGCAAACGACCCTTAGATCACTGCAGCAGAGCTCTCCTAAATGAAGCTTTCATTTTTGTGAGAGAGCCGGACAAGTACAGCGAAGATGAAGAATAGTCTCAACTTCCTCCTCATCAAAACAGCTTCTGCAAAGCCTTTTTGCATGCCTGCCTATAAGACAGAGTCCTGTGATGACACCTATTGTAGTACTGATGTGTTTCCTATCGAGGGAGATCAGATGCCTAAAACGTTTTAGATCCAGCTTTGGCCAAATCTGTTTTGTCGCTAGGCATGTCGAGCCGGCTGTCCACCAAAGATTTGGTCTTTCGATAGCATCCAGCTTTATTGTGAGTTTACAAGTAGCGCTTGGGATACCTAATAATAAAATTAATAATAAGCGCAACAGCTCCGTAGGGACCATAGGCCTAGCTTCTTACAACCACTCGTCTGATGTGAGTTTTTTATTTTTGGTTCGCGTAAGGTGTGCGCCTAACAATATTTTTGTTTCTGAGTGACCTTCTATACAAGTATTAGACACCTAATGCTTTTTTTTTGTGTTGGAGATTAAGGCCGATTTTTATAATCGTTCTGTGTGAATCATCAACTTCCTATCTGGGAATTCTGTTTTATACGAGCAATTTTTTCAACAAGATCTCTTTGGATTTCCCAGGATACATTGCACAGCTGTCGAAGTATATTAGCTCCAGCATCAAGACATTCTTCAGGGCTTTTAAGTACTAGATAGGTGATAATCTATTGCAAACGAGTCCTCAAAACTTTTTTTTATATAATAATGAATGTTCAAGTCCCACGTGTTCATCTGATTTAAACTTATATTCGAGCTGCAGTTTAATGGCACATCTAGCATCCGTCTTCAACCAGCATGGCTCGGATCCATCGGTTTGTGGAGTCTTCGATACCTTTACTTCTGATTGCCCTGGCAAGAGAGTCATATTCGGTATTGTCAAAAGTAGACTCAACATCTAAGAATGCGTCTTCTACCTTTTTGACGAGATGGTGAATAGCACCTCCAGTGGACTTGCAATTTCCATAAGCAAGCTGACTAGAGTGTAGAGTGTTAGATATTATTACCTGTCGAATGATATGAACATCAATCAACCTTTCCATAGTTGTAAGAACAAAGGATGTTGGACAAATAGGACTGCCTGTTGCCATTTTTAGGGATAAAAATTACGTTCAACCGTCTCCAAGTGGAAGGAATGTATTCCCAATTGAAACTAGCTCTAAATAAAGTTATAGTTGCTGGCAGTATAACGTCAATAACCCTCTGAAAAAGGGCGGGAAAAATGTCATCACCACCAGGAGCTTTAAAGGGTTTGAAAGAGCCCTAACCTTATCTGGAATAAAAATCTTGCCAGATAAGCTGTTCAAGCAGAGCTCCTAAAATCAATTTCGTGTGAGTTTTCGTGTGATTCACGGATTTACCAACCGGAAATGAACCTGAAGTAAGGTTTTGATTGTTTCCGTTCGGTTCGTCGTGTAGGTTGCATCTGTTTTCTAAAGTAGGTCGACACAATTAGAATAATCTCAGACCTTTGTTGATACGAGCTGCCACTGATATTATCTGATATGTCCTCGCAGCATTTTCTCCAGGGGCCCTTTAAGATCATCTCAAATCGAAATTGTATTCTGTGAGAGCGGATCTGTGTCCGTCCCACATTTTGTTTATTTTTAAAAATGTGTGCCCCTTCTTTACATTCCATACTTTGCCAGATAATCAATGTATCGTTGAAGACTGGTATCTTTCCTTTCCTATGGAAAAATTATTTTATTGTACCAATATTAAAAGTCGGCGCAGTGGCTTAGTGGTTAGTGTGTTGGACTACTAAGCGAGGGGTCCCAGGTTCGAATCCCGAGAAAAACCCAAATTCCAACTTAAGGTTTTTTCACTGTGCCACCTCTCGCGAACGTCTGACAAACATCCGAGAGTATAACTGTCATGAAAGAGCTTCTCAATTGGCCGTTTGGACTCGGCATAAAATTGTAGATCCCTTCCATTCGTCCCAAAAAATAAAAACTCACACAAGACGAATGGTTGTGAGAAGCTAGGCTTGGGTCCATACGGACCTGTTGCGCCAAATTATTTATTTTTTATTTATTTATTTTTTTTTTAATATTAAAATCCGGTAGGAAATATTATACTCTAGAGGGATCGTCCATATCCCTAAACTGTTTGTTGAATTGGTGACATTTAAGTTAAAATTTTTTTTGTAAAAATTTAATTTGCATTAACCAACTTGGTTTTGTAAAAAACAGATCCAGTTTTACT
This sequence comes from Cheilosia vulpina, assembly GCA_916610125.1. NCBI lineage: Eukaryota > Metazoa > Arthropoda > Insecta > Diptera > Syrphidae > Cheilosia > Cheilosia vulpina. The sequence goes on along the minus strand of OU744276.1, from coordinate 11,426,199 downwards.
AATCTTCTCCTTTTTACAAATTTTATTATTAGGCGTTTATTAGAGCTCAGCTCTGAACTAAAAAAGAAAAACGCCCATTAGTGCGATATCTAAGGGTAATTAGGTCGATGCCTTTTACACTGATTTCAGAAAAGCGTTTGACCGAGTTTACCACAAGCTTTTTCTTTACAAACTTGAGCGTGTTTCAGGGTTTCTTAGATGGCTATCATTCTATTTAGAAAACAGATACCAATTTGTTAAATTTCGAGGACACTTATCCAAAGAAATCTTGGTAACATCCGGTGTCCCTCAAGGAAGTCACATAGGCCCACTCTTATTTATTTTATTCGTTAATGATGTTGTCAAATTTGTTCCACCTTGCAATATCCTGATGTTTGCCGATGATTTCAAAATATACTCTTCATGCATTGATTCGAATGGTTTTAATAGATTGAATGCACATCTCCAAAACTTCGTTTTGTGGTGCACTAAAAACTACTTGTACCTTAATGTTAGTAAATGTTCGGTCATTTCTTTTTCGCGTCGTACCTCGCCTTTCATTCACGCTTATTCCTTCGACGGTAATGTTATTCCGCGTGTATCTTTGGTAAAAGATTTAGGGGTTATGTTAGATAGAAAACTATCCCACATTTAAAACTGGGAATATATCACAAATAAAGCCAATGGAGCATAGGGAATGCGTTATGCTAGGGTGTTCACCGAACCATATGCGCTAAACATTTTATATTTAACGTTTGTTCGATCGCTGTTGGAATATGCGTCCATTGTTTGGTGTCCGTACTGCAATAATCATGTTGTTAGAATCGAAGCAATTCAAAAAGATTTCTTAGGTTGCCCTCAGACGGGTTTCTTGGTCTGATCTTAATAACTTACTCCCTTATTCAGCCCGATTACAACTTATTGGACTCGAGTCCCTTGAGGTTAGGAGAAAGGTGTCAAGAGTTGTTTTTCTCCACAGAATACTTATTGGGGAGATTCACTGTCCTGATATTTGAAGTCTTGTAGGTCTTAATATTCCATTACTTAATTTGCGTAGTAACAGATTCTTTTATATTCCTCATTCTCGTACTAATTACGGTAGATCCTCCTCTTTAAATGGTTTAATGTTATTGTATAAATAGCTGTACCCGCCCGTGCAAAATGTGGTATCAGAACAATTGAGGGAAACAATTTTTTTTTAAATTTGCTGTCATGAAGAGGACACAATTTTTTTTGATAATTACTCAAAGAAAAATCATCGATAGACATTGAAGAGGTACAACGCGAGGGAGCGGACTGGAGCCCGTATTAAAAAACATCCCAAAGACTGAGTCCACTCTGCCTTCATGGTATTGCAACAATTTAATATTCTTTGGACAATGAAAATGAAAGAAAATAATGTTATACTAGGTATTTAAATCACTTTTTTATTAATGTTACGCTTCTTTGTATACTATATTTGTTGGAACGATTTGGTACCAACCGGCAAGAACTGTTGTTAACTCCCACGACGTAAAAAAACCTTGACCTCGAGGCCAAGTTACAAACTTTATTCCAAATATAGTTAATACAATTTAAATTTCGTGTAATTATTTTAATTGTAATTATATTTACTTACAAAGTTTTTCTTCTTTTCTATTGTTCTTAATTTTTAACTCGTTCGGCAGAGCACTTTGTGGTGAGGGTAGCGTGCTACTCCAAAATGAAATGTCAAAAGAAAGCAAAAAAATCGAAGAGGCCGGAAGCGAGTAAAGATGGCCGTCTTGCACGTTCTAGTACCGCGGCAGGTGCCTACTGTAGTAGACTTTTCGAAGCGTTGCCAACAATATTAGAAGTTTTGTTTCTATCGGCTGAGATAGTGATATTTCCTGCATTATTTACCCTGGAGCACGCTACATAATTATCTATAACTGCCCGTGAATTCAACTCCCACTTTTCTTAAAGTTTGACCCTCTAACTTATTGATTGTCATGGCAGAACAAACATAGGAAATAGGAAATTGAATCCGTTTAAACTGAAATGGATAATTGCTGGGAATTATTTGTATTCTTGGTATAAATACCGTATCTCCTTTACCACGCCCAGTTAAAATTACGCCTCTATAACGTTTTTCTGTAACGCAATCGCACACATTCTGGTACCATTACGAAGCTTGGGGGACTCAAATTGCGAAGCAACATAATGGGAACTCCAACTTTTAATTCAATTTTATGAGCAAAAAGGCCATAGGCTGTAATGCTATTTAAAAACTCCACGGGGTAATTTACTGCCTCATCTTGATTGCATTTATAAATAGTACGACATGTATCACCAGGAATTTTCCCTAATATAAATCCCCTAATGTAATAATACCACGATCTGGTATCACTGGTACCTATACATATTTGCCATTTCTTTCTAGGCACTTTATTTTGTAAGCAAAGCAGAGGCAAACAAACCTTTCCTACATACTTGACATTTCTTTTGTGTTTTTTTCTTAGCAAACCACACAGCGTACAGCCTCTGTCTGTCTCCCTCTCCGTCACAGGAGTAAAATAGGGTTAAAAGAGATGTCAATATAATATTGCGCAGTTAGTATGTTTAATTTGAGAATGAATTGCATATCTGCTCACTCTTCTGAATATCGTAGAAATGTTTCAAATTTTGCCTTTTTATTTAAAAACCTTTTAAATTATCGAGTTATTGGATATCCTAAGTTGTACCTGCGGATGTCCTCTATAAGCTTGTATTTACTATACTTAAATGCTCCCAGTATTTTCAAACGGAAAGCGTGACAAAGAAAAAAACAAAACGAAATGAAAAAATAAATTACTCTTGTCCAATTTCTTCCGGAATTTATAGATATATAGAGTTGAAACAAAGTAGAGATTGTAACCCTGTGTAAAATTCACCAGATTTTTGCATTTAAATACATGCAGTCAAATTCAATCTTAGTCGAACAGAACTACTCCAATTTTATTTATATGATAATTGTGCATCTTTAATTAATTGATTTTATTAATATGACAATACCATTAGTAAAATCAATCTTGTTCAATTTTTTTCCATTTGTAATTGTATTGCTCAAAATTTTAATTTGTCTTGCACTTGCATTTTGTTTCTGTATAATTCTTTTTTTTTGTACATAATATTTCCACAATTTTAGTCTCTTTTTAACTTTCTCCATTACGTAGTAAGAGAAAGATATTGTATTCGTACAAAATTTCGAACTCGAGATGTTAATCAATTCTGACATTACGATGATAGACCAACTTTAAAAAGTGGGTGGCAAAATTTTATCGTCCATCTGTCTGTATGTCCCGATGCCTACAGCCTAAACGGCTACTCCGATTTCGTTCAAACTTCGGATTTGGAGTTTGGGGGCTTACAGTTCGGGGCCGTTTTTTTTTTTTGCACGGTAACCTTAATATTAATGGTACTTCCCGTACAAAATGTTCATACCAGTTTTATCTGTTCGAAAACGGCTGTAACGATTTCAACCAAAATTGATATTTAAGCTTTAGTGAGGTTACCACGACTGTATACTCGGTTTTCCGCTAAAAAGTCGAATAACGGTACTTTTGGAATTTGGACATATCTAGAAAACGGTCCATACGATTGTAACAAAAATTCATTTCTAAGCTAATATGGTCATTTCCAACGTATTGGCAAACTCAGTTTTTCTCTGTATTATCCTAAAATGGATTTTTGAAAAAAGTAATTTTTTAAAAATTTGGTTTTCTTTAGTTTACTTAAAAACGGCAACATCAATTTCGACCAAAATGCAAACGTAGAGTAAAATTGATATTTTCAAAATTATTGCGTCCTTAATTTTCAATTCGATTCACCGAAAACGTAAATTTTAAAAACTGCTCATATCTCAAAAACCCCAGTTTCGATTTAAAAAAAAATGTTAAAACCTAGTAATGCTTAGGGTAGGGTGCGGTAGATTCAACATATTTTTCGCAGATTTGAAATAACTTCTTTCGCAAATAAATATTTGAAATCTGCTTTTTTTTTGTTTCAAGGTATGATTATTTTACGAAAAGAATGTATAATTTCTTAAAAGTTAACTTCACCCTTATAATTTCAAAAAAATAAAATTTAAAACTGCCCTAAAAAGGCGAATCTGCCCCATCGTGGGGCACAATCGTCTTCCCGGTGGGGCACTTTCGACGTCAGTTTAGTTGACGCAATAAATCAATAAGTAGGAACGTACTGTTTTTATTTTAATTGTTAAACAAATCTTAAATCTATAAACATACAAATTAAAGAAGAGAAGAAATTCATTTTTAGATTAAAATTAAATTAAAGAAAAATATTTAAAATCACATTCGTTTTAAAAAAAAAAAATTGTTAAGTAAATAATAAAGGTAAAATAAAAGGATTTATTAAAAGAAAATCATTGCACGTTATATCCACCAAGATCAACGTCCTTAAAAAAAAAATAAGGTGAGAGTATCTTGACGATCCAGTTGGGTGTTCTTGCAATGGCCTTTTGCCGAAACTGCCCCATGTGCTTTTGTCGAAAGTGCCCCATCCTTTGCGTTAGTAAAGGTTATTGTTTTTCACAAAACTTATAAAAGTAATTTAATTAAATGTTATAAACAACTTAAAAATATTGTAAATCCAAACATTTGACACTCACAACCAAGGAATTCCAATAAGAAAAATTAAAATATCACTTACCTCGTTTACAGGAAAAATTGCAGAATATCACTGATATTTGATGAACTAGAAAATTTCGGTCGACCCAGTCGTGCACTTTATTTCACTTGTACTGCTACTTCTTTCAAATTCAAATTTTTCATGTCGAATTTTTCCTGTACCTTACTGACAAATAAATAAATAAGTAAGAAATATATAAAATATATTTTATTTAAGAAAAGAGTTCTACATTTTTTAAGTTGTGACGTAATCCAAAACCTTGACACCGAAACCTACCCTGCATTACGACAGCAATTGAAATGCACATAAAATCAGAAGATTATCGAATTGATGTCGCCAGCCGCAGGTAATTTTCTCGAGGGCAGGTCATGGCCCACTAGAAGAAGGCAACACTTCTAAAAAAAATGCGAATGAAGGCTCAGCTTTCAATTAAAGAGCTACATCAAATTCCTTGGTCTGCAACTAGATGCAGTTTGATAGGGACCCAGCTGTTTGGAGGGTATTTTCACAGTAAGTAGTTAAGCTTTCTGAACCCATCTGGAGTACCACAAGGTAGCTATGCAGGTCCCTTATTGTTTGTTCTGAAAATGAATGATGGCCGCGCTTTTAATTGATGAGCCACCTTAACGAACTGGGTGTGGGCAGTAAGCCTTCTATTTCACCCAGCATCTGGGCTGCAAACCAAATTCTAACATGAGCATAGTAAATTTATTTCATAAAATAGAACAAATCAGCACATAGAGTTCTTGATCGTGGATCTGCCTTGGGGTGGTGGCCGAAAGCACTGTTTGTCGTTTTCCTTGTTGGAGCGAAACGAAGAGGAGTGGTGCAAGGTGCACTGAAAAATATTCAACAGCGACAAGATTTTTCTAAGGAAATACACAGATGACTGATGGGCCACCTTTGCAAGTGGCTTTGTTAAAGGAAGTTTATATCAAGCATGTTTAAGATTTTACAAATAAAATATTCAAAGAGTGAATTGCATACGTAAAGAGAAGTCCTAGTCATACGGCGAATGCCTTTTCCACAATGAAGACGATAGTCGACTCTTGCTCAAAATGTCTTTCATTTACGTTTCACTCAGTTTAGTGCTCTGAATTCCACTCAGTGAAAGAAGTTCTCGAAACACATAGAGCTCTATAAGGTACCCTGCTTGTGTTTTTGATGAGAGTGTGCTTCTTGTTTAAGCCCTGGCAATATTGTATGAAAGTCAAGACCCCTCAATCAGCTTCACCGAAACGAAACTGAACTGTAAGTTATAAAGCATATGGCCCCAATTTCAGTGGCAAATGCCTTTGAACCAACACTTAGCAACCTCGTGACTTTTGTAAAATTTACTCATTTTTAATAAATAATATTCAACTTTCTCTATTACAGGTAACTCTGTGGGACTACCTCCGGTATGGTGCCAACGAGTTCATCGGCGAAGTTCTCATCGATTTGACCCATCACATACTCGACGATGAGGCTGAGTGGTATCCACTACAACCACACCAGGATCCAATTCATATCGTATGTTTCAACAAAAAAAAAAAAAATTCCCACTGACACTCTTTAGCAAGTTTGGAAAACTCTTTTTCTTCTCCTTTATTATTTTTTTTTTGTTTTACAAAACTACAGTAAAATATTTTTGCAAACTTCTTCATATTACGGAATAGGATTTCGTTTGAATTTCGGAGAATCCTGATTTTTATTATGAATTATTATTTAAGAAAACAACACAAAGTTGATAACTGCAACGGAAACCAGCGCAAGGAGTGCCTGGAATATCTTTCGACTGCCTTTTGAGTTTGGCTTTGAATGAAAATACATCCATCTTGAGGCTCATCAACTTAGAAACATCATTAGGCTTTGTTTCCTCCCCCTCCAAGCATACATGCATACATACATGTTTTGATTTTTTGAGACAACGCTTTACTTTGAGGTCATACGAAAATTTAACCATGATATTGAGCCTAATTCCAGGTGGCAGGTTAGGGGCATATTTAAGAGCTGTTCTATGTTTTATGTGGGATTTATTTCAATTTCTCAAAATTTCGCAGTCCGAAAGTCTTCTGTAAATTTCAGAAATCTGACAAAAGGGAAAAATGACTACGCTTCGGGGGAAAAAAAAGTGAGAGGGCTAATAACACTGAGACAGACCTGAAAAGATTCTGTCCAAGACACTGGATACTCTGTGTTCTTATATCGTAAGATGTATCCCTATTTTTGAAGATTTCGCGGTCCGAAAAGTCTACTGTAGGAATAAGGGAAAAAGCTGCAAAATCATGGGAATTTCAGAAATCTGACAAAAGGGAAAAATGACGTCGCTTCGGGGGAAAAAAAAGTGAGAGGGCTAACAACACTGAGACAGACCTGAAAAGATTCTGTCCAAGACACTGGATACTCTGTGTTCTTATATCGTAAGATCTATCCCTATTTTTGAAGATTTCGCGGTCCGAAAAGTCTACTGTGGGAATAAGGGAAAAAGCTGCAAAATCATGGGAATTTCAGAAATCTGACAAAAGGGAAAAATGACGTCGCTTCGGGGGAAAAAAAAAGTGAGAGGGCTAATAACACTGAGACAGACCTGAAAAAATTCTGTCCAAGACACTGGTTACTCTGTGTTCTTATATCGTAAGATGTATCCCTATTTCTGAAGATTTCGCGGTCCGAAAAGTCTACTGTGGGAATAAGGGAAAAAGCTGCAAAATCATGGGAATTTCAGAAATCTGACAAAAGGGAAAAATGACGTCGCTTCGGGGGAAAAAAAAAGTGAGAGGGCTAACAACACTGAGACAGACCTGAGAAGATTCTGTCCAAGACACTGGATACTCTGTGTTCTTATATCGTAAGATGTATCCCTATTTCTGAAGATTTCGCGGTCCGAAAAGTCTACTGTGGGAAAAGGGGAAAAAGCTGCAAAATCATGGGAATTTCAGAAATCTGACATAAGGGAAAAATGACTACGCTTCGGGGGAAAAAAAAAGTGAGAGGGCTAACAACACTGAGACAGACCTGAAAAGATTCTGTCCAAGACACTGGATATTGTTTAGGTAATTCATGGAGTTCTTTGCGTCTTCATTGGTGATTGATTAGACTTCTAAATTGGGTGGTTCTTGACATCACAAGACTGATTGATAGGTTTTGCAGTGGAAGTTTGTTTTCGCTCTTCGAACTACTACATCCAGATTCACGCAGGGCTAGTTTAACAATTTAAAATCCGGTATCAGATCAGAGATAATCTGCCACCTGATATCATATATTCAGTGGGTAGTGGCTTCTGATCCGTAAGTCGTGCTCATACATGCTGCACACTGAGGGGACAGTCTAACCAAGGTGTATTATTTTTTCTAGGGAGGCCGAAGAACGAAACTTGAACTTGTATGATTATGGAGGCAAACCTACTGACTTAAATTTAACCCGGCCCTTAGCCTCTTTGCCAGTTTCCGGGAGAGCTTTTTTTTTGTCCGCGTATTGGTCTTCTTCCGATCTTACTCATTTTGGAGCTCAGTTTTATTCATAGAAAATATGTCCCTCTTATATATTACTCAAGCTAATCCTGTCTATGGCTCAAAGTTACCCATTTGCAAGTCCCATCCTTTTCCTTCGGTCACTAAAATTAGTTAGGTACAGCAAGCAAAGCTCTCCTGGAAGCAGTTAAGATAGCAAGCTGTCAGGGCCTCATCTTGGCAGGAGAGGAAATCATGCATTAAAAAAAAAACTGTTGAACCAAACTATCATTTCAGATTCTAACTGACTGAACGTTCTAGTTCGTTGCTGGAATTTTTGAGTTGCGGGGCTGGTTGCTCTGTGACACCCGACACTTGGGTTATTACAAACTTTTATTGAAATCTGTAAAAATTGCTCTAATAGTGCAACTGTTCAAAATTTCTGTCGAACTGATGTTGGGTATTATGGACATACGTCCATCTGCCATCTTCAGTGGTCGTTGTTTTTGCTCTTTAGGCTAGCTGTCGATGCTACAGTGGCAATTATTTCTGTTGGACCATCCTACCTACTGCAAAGAAACAGAATCGTACGAATTTGATTTAAATATTGCAGTTGCCCTCAGAATTTTCAAATATACAGTTTAGTCAGTTGTCCTTCTGGATATGATTTGGTATTTATTTTATTTTTACTATTGCTAACACCCCTTAAAGGAGCAGCTGCAACCTTCTTTCATATATTGGCCCTGCAATGATCTACATCATTCGTCCTAACTTTGCATCTATGATAGAGCTGCGGTCCTTGAATTTTGGGTTTGAAGAAGAGCTGTTCTTATCTCCACAGCTCTTTTGCTGGTAATGAGTACCGCGTCCGCAGTTAAAGCCTCAAGAATTTTAGACATTCTGTTATGGTTCTGATCAGCTAACTATGCCAGCTCTTAACATCTATAAATATATTTTACCACATCTTCTCAATTTTAGTACATAGACTCCGAAACAGTGGAACTACCACAAAACCCTCTGTAACCCAGCCAGATATACGACGGACTTCCGGGGCTCATCTTCGGTATGCACATACCACCAGTTAGGAAGGTGATTTTATGGAAGTTCACCTGGTCCGTTCAGCTTTCTACCATTTCCTCGCTTCAAAGTTTCACCTGCTTTGCACATTCTGCTGGTTTGTACAACTTTGCAAGTTTTATCTTCCGCTTGTGATAATATTTTCCCCTCAAGTGGGACTGTTGCCAACCGCAGGTACGAAATGTTTGGTAGACAGTATCCTGCTTGACATCACCCCAGGTCGACACAATGGGTTCAAGATATTGGGAACACTTTACTTTTACTACCGATACTGAGTTTTTGAAACAATTTCCTTGGTTCATCACTATAAAAAACCGCTCTATTTCAATTAAATTGAATTGAATAAATATGAAAACTTGAGCCCATAGCTCTTGACTAGACTGTCATGTTGGAGGCTATTTTGAGCATGTACTTTTATGCACGTGACATGTCAAAGAACGTCTCTCTAAAGGCGTCACTAAATTTCAAATGAACTGTGAAGCGTAGGAAGTTGTTGATATTGCTGACACTAAAGTGCTCAAGGGGAAACTCTTCTGATTCAGCATTAAGCGCTTATATTATAGAAGGCCCCAACGAGCTAAATATATGCTCTTACTATACCAGCAGTTCTTTTGGCTTGTGAATAAAGTGAGCTTAATTTTTTCTTGAATCTCTGGGCAGTCACAATGGAGGTTATTATCTGAAAACATTTTGTGAATTACCTACCCTGCGGCTAACCCTTACAAGGTACATTCGGGACGTCAAAAATTAGCCACCATACGTCATTTGTTTTGTCGGCATAGGGACGGTTTTGTGCACATTACAATAAAAAATTCAGTGGCACTAAAAACCTTGTTTTTGGTCAACTAATTGTTCCATTTGAAAGGTAAAACTTTAAGGCTTTTCTGAACTAACAACAATCTGCAAGAAAACTTTATAAGTTCTCCATTTCCCAGAAAAGGGTTTAAGAAAAGTATACACCGTCTTCCAGCTCAATGTTACGTAAATTTGTGTACAAAAAATATTGGCCGATCATCGTTTAGTAACAGGCTTCAGTGGGAATTTCCAGTTTGTTCAAAGAGTGTATTTTTTTTTTGGATATAAGGACATTTTATAAACCGTTTGGCTAAACATCACAATATATTTTTTTTTTAATTTTGCACAACCTTACTTACTTCTTAGAAATGGTAATTTTACCAGTTCGATTTTGAGTTATAATATTGGAAGAGTTGCAAAAGCAATGAAGCCGAAAATTCCACTGAAAACGAAGGACAGTGCAACTCCCTTCAAATATAACTAAGGCATTAAAAACCATCCCAAAACTTGAAAATTCAACCAGGCACTGACGACCAGCCTTCTACTATACGAATACCACTTTGGCAACGAACCCCTTACCCCTGTATCTGCCCTGGAATTAGGTCCACTATCAAATCGCATCACACACACCTACCTACTCAATGGCATCATTTGATTAATTACCGTCCATCCTAATGATTTCACTTTCTCGGGGAGAAATGGAGGGGGTAATGGTGACTTTCAAAAAAGAAAAAAAAAATCTGTTACTTTTTATTTACCAATTCCGGCACTAAATTTATTTTACATAACAAAATGCACATTTTGCTATATACCAATGGTTTTTTTTTTATTTAAAAAATTTCAATTATCTCTATCTACAAGAAGATACAAAAAAAAAAAAACAAATGCAATCCAAATTTTATAGTTACGTAGAGATGACCCAACAAATGAACAAATGGACATGATCCTGACACCGACTGACCATTTATCACCGCCCAGTACCACGTCCCGTCTAAGTGACTCAGATACGACATCTGAATGTGACATCGATGGAATAACAACTGGCCGTGATGGCGCCAGTCTATCCTCCTTAGGCAGCTCATCCAGTCCACCTCCTGAGGTAAACCAAAAAAAATATGAACTAAAATCTAAACACCACCAAAAAATAAAAACCAACAAAAACAGCAACTCACAGACAATTATCAGTAATAAGTGTACAAGAGAAATGAAAACAGCAACAAAAATACATAAATCTATAGTAAAAGATGTCCCCTTGGGGACATTTTTCTATAGCAAAGAAGTGAAATATATTTTTCTCAGCTGTAGCCACATCTTTGAGTGGAAAAGTGGTGATGTCCTTTCTTCTTCTTCTTCTGTTTTTCTGTCACAAATCCTTGTTTTCGAAAAAAAAATCGATGTTGTTGTGTTTAATGGAAGCGGACAGTTTTACTTGATTTTCGTTTTGTCCTGTGAATATGTTTTTTTTCCCTCAATTTTTATTAAAATTGTTCTTTGTGTGCATAAATAAGTGACGATTTTTACTGACCGTTTAAAAATCGTTCCCAAATAAGTGGAGTTTTATATAAATATATTTTTTATTTCTTTTTGTATTTACTCTCACTGTGACAAAGTGTATTTTAATTGTAAAGTTTAAGAATATAAACATATTATTGGTGTTCTCTCTCCAAGCCGTCTCTATTTCTCTCTATCTCTCGCTCTCTGTCTCTCTGTACTACACTCAGTCATTCATTATGTGTATCAAATTTTTGGATCTATATGTGTAATTCTTTTTATTTTATTCTTATTATCACTGCATATTCCTTTTAGTCAAAGTGTTGTGTTTTTTTCTGCATTTGATTGGATGTGTTCATGGCCCTTTTATATGTTTTTGGTTTTTACTTCATAAATTGTCATAAATAACGCATTTTGTTTGAGCAGATACAAAGCTTAAACAAGAAAAATTTTTAAGAATTTAAAAAAAAATGGTCGCACGAAAAGTTCTCGATTGTTGAAAGTTTTGTTAAAACAATAGTCTAAAACTGACATGTCAGCAAGGTGTTCGTTTTTATCAATTTTATGAGGTAGGTTCCATAAAGCTGGGAAGCGAAATCCTATAAGATAGAACTTATGTGAATTTTAAAAGTTAAAAAACAGTGTAACGTGAAATTTTTCTCGAATTTAAATGCTTAAATAAATGAAAAATCTTTTAATTTATATAAGACCCGGAGTTTATAATTTTGAAAACAAATTCAACTAAAAGACAAGTACCTACTAGAGAGGTTGAGTACACTTTACGGACTCATACTGTTTTAACAGAATCTGCCGAAAATGTAGCTTCCTAAAAATAGTTATTTCAAAATGAAAATAATTGAAAATTATTTCATTTAAAAAAAAGTACACGACTGGGTTGCACGAAATTGTCTCTACAACTGTGAGTTGTTTTTGATATGAGTAGTTATTGCCAAAAAAGTAGCGATTGTTTATATTTTCGAGACTAAACTGTTGCTTAGACTTCTATCTTCTATCTTGACTAGATTCGCCGGCTACCCCTCGAAAAAAAGTCAAGTGAAACAGATTATTGACTATGAGTTGAATTTCAAAGTTCTTACTCACTTATAAAAACAAAAAACGTACGAAGGGAATTTCAAAAATTCTAGAGAATGACAAAAAGCGTCAAAAAAGCAGACCTCCCAAAAAAAAGGAAAATCTGTACTTTAGTCAATCGTTTTCGAACAAAAACTTGAAACGCAAGTTTGAAAATTTGTGTCTATGGCATTGTAAGCAATGTAAGCGAAAATTAGGGTAGATGATTTGATTGAGATCAGTCGCATTATATAAAAAAATTGGTTTTTATTATTAGCATTTTCTGGGTTTTCGGACCAGCTATAAGTCTTTTATAAAAGAATATTATTCGTCTCCTATAAGTAAATCAATACAGAAACACTTAGTGACATATTTTCATGCAACTCTGAACTTTACTAATAATCATTTTTAACCTTCACCTACTACATATTTATATTAGGTCACAATAAGTTAGTCTATATAGAAAATTTCGCCATTGCGAGTTCGAAAAACTTAGACTGGATACTAGTAGTAATTATTATCATCGCGGTCTGTCTTTTAATTTTAAAAATTAATTAAAAATGTACACGACTGCATCGCACTCTACTTTTTCCTTTGTAATATACCTAGTCGAAGTGTTGCCAGTTTCAGAGCTAAAATATATCGATTTGGGGTGTGAACCCAAGACAATAAGAAACGACATTTGGTGGAATTCTGCTTAATAATCTTTTTTTTAGTGTTCAGGCTAAATTTTTCGGACTCACAATTGAAAAATTTCGTATACAAAATTGCATATTGTGACCTACAAAATATTTGGTGTGAAGGTTAAAATGATTGTTAGAAAGGTCCGTTAAGGCTGCAGTTATATGTACACGTTGGGTCTTACAAATAATCATTTTTAACCTTCACACTAAATATTTTGTGGTTCACAATGGGTGATTTTATATGGAAAATTTTGCCATGGCGAGTTCGGAAAGTCTAGCCTGGATACTAAATACGATTATTAATTTCCCGGGCATCGTCTTAAAGCCATCAAAAAATGTTGGACGAAATCAATGATCATCTCTTGATTTCGTTTTAAAAATTTTAGGTCACAAAAAATATGTTTGTATTGAAAGTTTTGCCACTGTAAGTTCGGAAAATTTAGCCTAGATAGTCAAAATGATTATTATGTCCGCGCAATATATATTTAGCGCCAAAGTTAAAAAGGTTAGCACTCTTGCATTTTATAGAAATGAAAGAAATTAAATAAAATTCAACTAATTTAGTGATGCGATATTATTAAAATACGTATTGTGACCTACAAAATATGTACAGCGAAGGTGAACGCAACGACATAATTGAAGTGATTTTTAACCTTCACACTAAATATTTGGTATGTCACAATATGCAATTTTGTATCAATTTTTTCGCCGCTGCGAGTTTAAAAAAATTTTTAAATTTATCCTGGACACTAAAAATGATTATTAGTATCGCGGATTATATACAATCATGACCCGACTGGACCCCGGAAGGAGGGTAATGTTTTTCGCGCATATGTATGTCCTTCCCATTGTGATTTCTTGTAGCCTAAACGGCTAGAGGATTTTAAGGATTGAAGTTTCATTAGCTCCATATACTTCCCCGGAGCGTCACAGACTTAAAAGCTAAAAAGAAAAAAGTCAATTTAAAAAATCAAAGAAACCGACCGTAAACAAAGAACTTAAAAAGTGTAAACAAGACACATGCATGTATAACTAATTGGCAGTCGGAGGCTACGCATATTTTTGTTAGTTTGTGTAGGTAGCCGGTCGTCAATTATTTATTCTTCAATGTGCCTTGCTTATATCTTTTTCATTCTTTGTTACTGTCAGACGGGTTTCTTGATTTTTTTTTCAAATAAGCTTTATCAATCCTTTCCTTAAATTTAACTTACATAGATCACTGTGGCTAGTTGGATGTGTAAAAAGTTGATCAGTTCGAGTTTGTAAAACTTAAGCTGGACTCTAATGCACCTACGTGTGAAACTACTAATAACAATATCTGTCATCCCCCATGTGATTATGAAAACTACCTGCGGGCGAACTCGTTAACCTCACTTGCCAATCATTGTAACCGTCCCTTGAATATCGTATTATAAAATAAAGTAATTGAATTAATAGTATTAATTAAGGATCGCGAATATATTTGGTTGGTTTAAATGTAAATCCTGTTCGGACTTGTTCAGGTGTTCCAAAATATGAAACAATCTATTTAAAATTTTCTGGCACAACCACTGTTTTTATTTTAAATTTAGGTACATATCATTTCAAGAGAACATACATTTTGTTTGTGGTGTTTATAACACAACTGAATTGGTACCTAAAGATATTACTGAGGTACCGTATCAAGTTCGGGTGAATTTTGAAATGCAATATTCAAGCTAAAGATAGATTTTAGAAGCGCAGCTGTTCCCTATTCCAGCAAAGTTAAGGAACACCAGTTTTTCGGTACTACTTTAACCTTTTTGGTGAAAATCGTTAAAATAATTTTCGTGTAAGCTTTTAGAAACAGAAATTTCGAAACAATTGCTATAAGTTCAGAATTGTTGTGCAACATGAAGAAATAAATTGACTAAATTTATGACTCCACGAATCTGTATCTTTTTCGAGGGGCAATTGCTTCTTTGAATGATAAAATTACCATTTTTAGTCCGTCCAAATAATAACAAACACTTGAAACGGGAGCAGAAACAGAAACAAAAATAAACCATAACAGAAAAATCTTCTGTTCTGCAGTTAACTCTGTTTCTATTTTGTTTTATTGCTCGATCAGCTTTATAAAACTTGAACTGATTTAGAAAAAAAAAATTGGAATATTTTGTCAAATTGTATTTCTTATTTAAACATTCGTCATCACGAAATATTTCTTTTCAAAATATGGATCTATTTATTCGGCCCGTATAAAACAGAAAAACAAATAATTTGTTCTTAGAAACATGAGCCGACATTTCTGTCTTTTTGCACCAAAAACAAGAGCTGGAAACTTATTTCTGTTCTTTTTAGATAATAATTCTGTCTTAACTTAAGATTCTGTTAATAAAAAAAAAAACTGAATGTCTGTCGCAAATGTTCTGCATGCTGTTTCCGACTTTCTGTTGTTTGCCACAAGTTGATTTCACGGAAAACAACAACAAAAAAAAATTATGAAAGTTAATGTTAAGCTTCATGGTTTAAAATGCGATTCCCCGCCTTTCTCAAGTTGCTAGAAATGGGAACTCTATTTTTTTAAATGACATTTTTGTTCGATGCCATTTGTGTTCCCAGCCCAGACTTTGCTTTATTTTCCAACAAATCGGGACAATTAACTGTTTAGCTATTTACTAGTCAAAATGAGTTCCCAAATTTTTAGAAAATTGTAGACACCCGTCATGGCAATCTCAAGGCTTTTGGTAGGTCCCTAATTGCTTTTACAGATTTTTAGAACCAAACGCACATATTATATTTTCAGACAATTAAAACAGGGACAGGGATTTTTTTTTTGGGTTTTAGTGGAAAAGGAAACAATTTAAATAAGCCACCCCACTATAAGTTTACGCTGGATATTTTATTTAGTAAATAGTTTGATTTATTTATTAAACATTTATCTAATAACAACTTAATCCAAATTATTAAGAACAATTTGGAATACTTATTGATTTATCCTTTCCTAGTTGACCAGGAATATTTTAAAACTCACAGTGCAGTTTCGAGATTTCATTGTTCCAAGAATCCATCCCATTTAAAATCTAGTACCTTAACTTAATAAATATTACTCTATTGCAGATTTTATAGCACGGACTTCAATTATTTATTTTTATTAAATCAATATAGATTTGTATATAAATCACTGAGTATTTAAATAAAATAATATTGTAATGTAAAACGGAAGAAAAGTATAAATTTTGTATGACAAATGTAAACAAAATGAATAGGGAACACATACACGAAAATGAAGCACAATTATACAAACCGAATAATATTGTAAAGAATTCTTAAATATTGTCCACGGGCATACTAAATATTGTACACACCATATTTACGCCTATTTTTTATTTTTATTTTTATTGATCTTGTTTTCTTTTAGCGGTAGTGTTGCTTTTTGTTGTTCGCTTACTGTGTACTTAACTTGTAGTTTTACAAAACGACATACACAACTATTATAAAGACAAACACTGACAAGTCCTCAGACATTTCCTTATGTATTAAAAAACACACATCTGTATTTATTTATTACAAAAAAAAAAAAAAACCTCTCAATGGCTGTAATTTTTTAATTAAACAAAAACTATTTTTTTTCTCTCTCTCTCTTGATCTCTTTTCTTTTCCTCTTGCTATTTAATATAATATATTCCTTCACGTCCACTTTCTTAAACACTGCCTATCTCTATATCTAACCTCACCCACCTGCCTTTTTTATAAATCCGTCAACAATATCCGTTGTTTCCCACTTTGAAATTTGAATTTTCAGATTGAGTTACACGAACGTCGTTCGCGACGTGATATGTCACCACAAGGTCGTAAAAGAGTGGCCGGTATGGTAGCACGTGACTATCGAACGGTGTCTGGCATTGGACAGAGTTATCATAATCAGGTTTGAAATTTTGTATACAAAATTTTAGTTAAACAAAAAAAAAAAAAAAAACACAAAACAAAAATCCAAAATATGCAGTGCTGAAAGAGTAGGAACATTTTAATCCATATAAATGTGGTATAACCAAAAATAAAATCTAATGAAGGGAAAATCTGTAGAGTTCTGAGATTGAGTTTTCAGAAAACTATGTTTCTCTAAGAAGACTTACCTATGTTTGAAATAATTCAACATTGAAACAAAAATAGTCCACATACGCCCCAGTGATTTTGTATAATATCTAAGATTATGAAAAAAAAAAAATTAATAAAATAGTTGACGCAAGAAGTCCGTAGCGACCTAGGAGAAACTAGGCTCTCACATCCATTCGTTTTGTGTGAGTTTTAGGAAATATGTTCAAAAATCCGCGAATAACTAGACAAAATTGGAAGCACACTAATCGATGCACAGACATTTGCAGATATGAAGGATTTAAAATAACGTTGACCTTTAGTGCTGGTAAATTTAGCCAAGTAACTGGTACAAGGTATTGTTTCACCATTTAAAAAATTGTATACGAGGCTTCAAACTACAAACGTTGACCGAGGTATTGTTGTGGAAAACAACTTGGTCAACATCAATATGCTCGGTGCCGGGGCACTGAGTCGTAGAGTTCAGGAATTCCCCAAACATGAACAATATTCATCCACACAAAAGTTATCTTTAGATCTTTACAACCTAATTGTAGAACCAGATGTCCTTGAAACATTTAATCGTAGATATGCAAGTGGTACACATTCTTTCAACGAATTGCGAGGATGAGTTGGAGATTGAGGGTTTTTCAAATTTTCTCAATTTTAGTTATTAGAGTTGAAATTTGTGAGCTTTTCTCAAGAGACATTATAGCGGTCAATATGTGTCGGCATAGTGGTTAGTGTGTTGGACTACTAAGCGAGGGGTCCCAGGTTCAAATCCCGAAAAAAACCCAAATTCCAACTTAAGGATTCGGCATAAAATGGTTGATCTCTACCATTTGTCCTAAAAATTAATAACTTACACAAAACCAATGGTTATGAGAAGTTTGGTATATAGGGTCCCTACGGACCAACTATTTAGATTTTTATTTTTTAAAGTGCCACCTTGTGTCTAGTTCTAGTTATAATGCAGAATAAGAAAAAAAAACATATATATAGAGCCTAACCTTAGGCGGAAGCATAAGCATATTAATAGCTTGTGCCGGAGAACGTAAGGTTAAAAAAACTGCAGCTTTCAATCGGTTTTCTTTCTACTTGCATGAGCTTTGTCTCGTGTGCGTTAGTAAAAATTAAATGCACAACACTTAGAATACGTACCGCATCAGGGGAAAATAATCCTTTAAGTTGACTGCCTTTTTACAAAATAGCTAGGTAAAGCTAACATCTCTCTTCAAAGCTTATTTCTTTGCGTACATAAAAAGGTTTTTTTTTTTTGCAAAAAACCATACATGCATAATCACGGACATCTGGCCGTCACACTTTTTGGTAGCGTGAACCACCGACTGTAGATACCCCTAACGAAATAAGTTGTACTGCGTTGAGTCGGTCAATATATTCGACCTTCGTGATGGCTAACGCATCACGAGATAGATATTTGTGTTGGAATCAAAAGTCTTACAAATGTCTGTCATATAAACCTATGAAGAAAAATTCTTTGATGCTTGACACTATTACGAGGTTCCTTTTCTTCCTTTAATAAAAAAAAAAGATTCAAGGCTGCCGATGGCGCTCAATTTTTGTAGATGGTCCAATAAAGAGTCTTATGTTGATTTTACTTATTAGCAACCGATCGCCAAATAGCTTTCACTCTCGGATCATAAATAATCACGAAATCATTTAAATAAACGTCCTTGTTCAAAAGTTTTATTATGTGATCGAAAATGCTTGTGGAGACAAATTCGGATCATTCGAATACTTTGGCAAGGTAGCGTGAAATTAAACCAAACGAAATAAGGCCAAATTCAGTAAATCTGAGAATTATTTTTTTAATTAATTAATTATTAATTATTATTTAAATTGACTTTAATTCACGTCACTCTCTGGCAACACTAATGCGAACTTTGGTTGCCCGTTATCACCGAGCGCAAAAAAAACTTTAGCAAAAGCATGGATTTTTTAAGCATTAGCTACATTTAAAAAGCGAAAGAGGCGCTCTATGAGCGAAAAATAAGCTTTTAAAAGCTTAGTTAGCAAAAGCATGGTTTTTTTTAGCATTAGCTGCATTTAAAAATCGAGCGAAGCGCTCTTTGTTTTCGAACGGAAATATTAAACTCAACTTTATGAAATTTGGAACCATGTATGGGAAGTAAAGGCACAGAGATTCCACGAACCAGCTTAGTTTGATCTTTATTTCAAATCTTGGACATTTCGAATCAAACATCGTCTCAATATGTACCACTGTTTTATTTGCGCAGACGAACTCGATCGCACCAATTTTTGATCACCCAATACTCTGGTAAACAAAAATTGTTCAAAAATTTTCGAATGAATTTTAATAATTTGCAAAAGGGAGGCATTAAAGGTCGTATAATGAAACAGCAAATTATACAGAATATTTTTACCCCAGTAAGTAAGAAACAATTTAATTGAAGCATAATAAAGGCAAAGATTCTGTGATACCTATTGAAAGAGCCTTCAAAATCTCATTGGACTGATTTTACGTAGTCTTGACTTAAATCAATAGATATCATTTATTAACATTAGGTGAGTGCAAATCACATTTAACCCAAAATCACTGTCTTCACTGCAGCCATTACAGCATAACATAACAAACAGGAGGCACAGCCGCATAGACTTAGCATAGTTTTATCACCGCACCTACCGCTAATCCGCCACACGCAAGCATATTTATGTACCAAAAACACAATTCCAAGTATATACAGCTTCAATGCTGCCACTCTTTTCTTCCTCAATACGCAAGCCGTTGATATTGAAAACAGACCACAAAAAAAAAACTGCACTGCATACCTCAGAATGTTATAATTAAATTTTTTTTTTGTTCAAACTCTCTCTCTACTCAGCAAAATATCTTCAGCATTTCAAAAGCATCCTAAATAATTCCAGTGTATTCGATATAAGTTTTTCCATGTGTACTTTATATTCTAAATATTGCCTGATGAATTAATTGACTGCTCACGTGTATTATATTTTACATTTTAATTTTTTTCTTAAAGCCATTTTGTATGCTAGAAATGAGTCGAATATTTTTCTAAAAAATAAAAAAAAATATATAACAATTCCAAGAGAAAAAAATAAAATTAAAAAAAAAAATTGTTGTATCTTAAATATAAAAAATATTTCATTTCTAACACCTCTAAACGAGAGTTTAAAATAATTGAAATTTTTGGATATTCTTTTGTTGATATAGCAACAACAGCCTCCAGCGGCAGCGACCGCACCATATTCACGTCGCAATGGCGGTGGTGGTATGAGCCTCGGCCAGCGTAGTCATTCGGCGGCACCAAGTGATAACTATCATAACAGTTATTATCGTAGCAGTAGTCCGCGTCGTGGGTCGTTATCGCCGCCAGACGATCGGTATATAGATTATCCAGTTCTTCCAATTCATTCGTCATCGTACAATACTACGTCATCATCGTCGTCGCAACAACGTTTTCAATCGCGTTCAGCAACTGCCACACCAACAGGATCGCCCAAAAAGAGACAACTGCCACAGGTGAGTGTATGTCCTTGTTAATCGTATTCAGTCGTTTGTAGCCAAACGTGGTTTTGCTGAGATAATTCTGACATTTATCTGAAGTGTTGTAAATCACTGAGAAGAATTAAACCCTATTTTCATCCTGAAGTAAATCGGTATCGGTATCTTCCTTGCGAAGGATCGTTCACATTGAACATGAGAAATGAAAAAATTTTACTTTAACTTTAAGCTCATTAAACCACCTGGATACAGTGGCGAGTCCTACGGGTTAAAAATCTGCACTCCTAAAAATCTACACTCCTTCTCCATTCGCAGCATTTATTTTTAGGTTCGACTTATTTTTGTCGTACCGAAATCGGAGTCATTTCCCAGCCTAGTTTTACGAAATTTTAACCAAATTGAAGGTGTAGTTTTGTTGAAGCGAAGAAAGTAGTTTTTTTTTGGTTACAAATGTTTTCGCGAATGAAAAATACTAACAATGAACTGAGTTATTAGTTAACATACACAAAAGACGAGGCCCTTGCATATTATTAGGCTTCAGAATTTTCCACTGCTGGATTCATGAGATACAAATCATCCCCAACGGTCGGAAGCTGCAATGCGTATATATCTTCAAGGTACGATCATTCAGAAAAGGATCTGACTAAGCAGCAGTCCTATATTTGTTTTCCCTAGAATGAGGTAAAATTTCAATCGCACTGGAAAACAGTAAAAAAAAACACACCAGGTCCATTTAGAGCTGCAGAGACTGCCGCCAAATTCCACCTCAATTTCGAATGTACCGCTTCAGCGATTTGAATAAAATTCAATAAATAAAACAAAAAAAAACTCGCGATTGGGATAGTTTCGACATGGCTCCCAGTTTATCGGGCAGTTTCGGTTTTTCTAATTTTTACCCCAAAGCTGTCTTCAACCAGTCGTATGTCGCGAACCACTCTACCATGCTAAAAAAAAAAAATGTTGGCCTTTCCGTTTACAGGTACCACAAACATCGCGCAACGCCATGCTGCGTGATCGCCTTGGCCAAGAGTTCGACGAGCGTTTGCCCGGTGGCCGTTTTGGTCGCCATCGGTCACGCCAGCCGCACCATCAGGCGACATACCGCAGCACCGGCATGGGCGGTTGGGAACGTCACTACACCGGCCTATCGGACAGTGATCTACATTCGATGGAATCGAGAATACGTCCACGGCATTCACTGTCGCCTGATAAGGATTTCATGGGAGAATTCGGCGACTCCGATATGGAGTCTGTAGTTAGCGTAACCTCAAGTGCTTTCTCCACTCAATCGGAACGACCCAGAGGCTCGCGTGGATTGAGGTAAGTAGTCTGATGGGCGACTAAACGCTGCGCAAATATTTTTGATCTCAAATTTTTTTTTTTTTTTTTTGTTTCCTAAAAAATAAATAATTCGAACTATGTTACTGTTATAAATGGCACCCCTCTGATCCTTAAACAAAACCACAAACACAATAAATGTGAATTGAATTCTGTAAAATCTCGAAGCAGAAGTCTACCGCGAAATTGGCGCTCGCCGCAGGGTAACTTTGAACACTTTCGTGCGCACACGATTGCAGTTGATGATTCTGAATTTCTGACACCAACCTCACCCCAAACATTTCAAGCACCCGTACCACCACAGCAACAGCAACAACAACAGCAACCTCCTCCACCACCACTGCAACACCAACAGTCGCTTGACACAACAGATGTGTCTGCTGTACTAGCTCAAAGAACAAGTCTGCTACCACCCGATACCATCAACACCAATCCGTCGAATGGAGCTCAGTTCAATATGAACGGTCTCGACGACGCCAGCGGCGACAGCGGCGCTCACATGTCATACCATCACATTCCGAACTACTTCCTTCAGATACCCCAGTGTTCAGTTCATTTGCCGGAATTCATTTCGAACACCGACTTTCGCCAGATACCGCAGCGCGTCTTTCGCAGTAGTAGTGCCTTAGGCTATCCTCAGATTCCGCCCATAACGTTCCCCTCATTTGAGAATTTCAAAAGATTTACCACGCCTGTGGTGAATTTTTTTCGCAATGCCAATCATCTGTCACCGTCGGTGGCGTTTCTTCCATTCGCCACATACGCCAGCAGTTCGGATACCACCGCCAACAGTGGCTTGATGCAGTGTGGCCAGTGTCAGGCTATGGACGGTGGTCCACAGGCCATGTTCGATCCTCGCTGTGCCGTTGTAGCGTCGGCAAATGGTGGCGGAAGCCACGCTGGTGGTGGTATTGTCGACGCCATGTATCTGCCATTTGCTGATGATCATTTGGGTGTTTCATACATGAATCATATGCGTCGTCCATCCTTGTCCATGTTCCATCCATCGTCAGAGCCATCACTGCCAACTTTGGATCCGGCCATGTGCGGCGAATGCGCTGATCAGCACCTCGGTGGTGGCCTTACGCAGCCAGCGACTTTCCACCACCACCAACATGCGCCATTCAACGAGGTACATATTCCTAAGCAGTCGCTGATGCGTCTGCGACGCCAACTCAGCGACGAGGCCCTAGTGACCAGCGTGCCAGTGTCGGCGGCGAAAGCACAACCCCCGTCGATCCTCAAGAAACCTCGTCCTCTGGATCGACGAAAATGCTTTAGTGAGTCCCACTCCAGATCGCTGGACTATGACGATCTGCGCGCGAAGAACTGGTCGCGTCGCTATGTGCGCTACGAGGATGAGGTGTATCCGCCGCCGAGCCGTCCACTTAGGGAGTTGCCGCGAAAATTCAACTCCGAGACGAACATCCGGCAGTCGTACATGGGAGCGTCGGTTGACGCAACCAATCCGCTGAGTCATTCGCACTTTCTGGTCACCGACGACAAGATCGTCACGATCGTATACGACTCGGATGTGGGATGGACGCGGAAAGGTGTCGCTCCCTCGAACTACGTACGCAAGCGGGCGAATGACCGCAACAACCGCAACCACATGTCCCTCAATCTGACGCGCACCAGTCAGCAGAAGCTGGACGGACCAACACCGTCATACCTCAAGCGACGGCGTACCCTGCCGGATCCTCCAAATGCGCCGAATGCGCATAACTTCTCGCCGGTGGAGTACGCCGAAGACGCCGAAATGAAAAACGCACAGGGCAATACGGCGGACGGCGATCACCGAAGTGCAAAACCGCATTCGTCAGCGCCAGTCACCGAAGCTGAGATCACCGCGCAAGATGACGACGAGCAGAAACGATCTCGACCGGACGGTGGTATGTCGGAAGGACCACCTTCGTCGAGACCCTCCGATCGTGACTCGGAGTACCACCGATCATCGAGTAAAAGGCTCACGGCTTCACGTAGCAGTAGTAGACCCGCCTCCGATCCCCATCGTAACCGTAGCAGTCCGCCACCGCCGCAGATCGGCGGAAATAGTGATCGCAGTAATCTCGTCAGCATTAACGATCAGCCCGAGTACTTTGAGTACTACGACGACGAGGATTACTGCGATCGCAGCTATGCTCGTAGTGGTAGTGGTAGATACGACCGGGAGGGTAGTGGGAGTCCTATTGGTCGCCGCGGCGGTGGCGGCGCCGCCGATCGTAGCTATAACAGTAGAAGTAGTTCTAGTTATAATCGTGATTCTTATTGTAGTGGTAGTAATGCTAACAATGCTTCTTCTTCCTCTTTTGCAACAACAAAAACCAACTCCTCCCATCATGGTGTTGCTCTGCTATCCACCTCACCTAAACGTGCCTCATTGAAACATACAAATCCACAAACGACCTGTTCACCAACCACAACTACACCACCACCACCACCCACCACGAATGGTCCATCGTCTGTGGATGGTGATCGTGCTGATCCATCTGCCGGTGATGCCACCGCCAGTGAGTACGATGTACGTGAACGAGATCGTATGGCCAAGGTTCCATCGAATGATAGTGCTAATGGTCGAGGAGGAGGTAGTAGTGGCGGCGGCGGCAGCAGCAGGGGCGAAGGATCGCGCAGAGGCGGCCATGCCGACGGTGGTGGACCCGGCGAGAGTAGTAGTAGTAGTCGTAGTAAAGATCGCCAACTGCAGGAGGATCGCATCGATCGCATCGAATCGGGCAGTGATCGTGGTGACGACCTGAACAACTCCTTCAGCCGGAGTATGTCGAATGCGGACGGTACGCCGGAGGACAAGATCGGTATGATCGTTGGTGGCAGCTCTCCGATCGACCAC
Source organism: Cheilosia vulpina (assembly GCA_916610125.1). NCBI lineage: Eukaryota > Metazoa > Arthropoda > Insecta > Diptera > Syrphidae > Cheilosia > Cheilosia vulpina. Next base: position 11,401,284 of record OU744276.1, on the reverse strand, counting down.
TAAAAATGCGAACGTGTCTTCTCTTTCCAGATGGCAGTCTATCGGACACAGCTGTCGGCCTGCAGCAAACAGACTCGCAGCGACGCAAGGCCACCGCAGAGCAGCAACGATCGCCAAAAAGTGACGCTGGCGGCCGGAGTAGCGGTCGCGGCGAAGAGCGCTTCGGCTCCGGCATGGGCAAGAAGAGCAACTCGACGTCACAGCTCTCAGCGACGGGTGAGTTCAACTTGTGTTCCATTTGTGTTCCATTTTGTTGGCCAGTTTTGACAGTTGTTGAAGTTTGACATTTTCATTATCATTTTGATTTAGTTCTTCATTCCGGAGGGCGGTTGTTTGGTTTTTGAAGCCCTCACTTACATTTTTTTTTTTGAATTTCATTTGATTTTTATTTTCCCAGATTTTGTGTGTGGATTTCATTGATTCAGTTATAAGGATATGCATTTTTGTTTTTTTTTTTTAATTTAAAAGTAAATAACATTTCAATATAAAATAATAATGAATAAAATAAAACAAAGGTCGTAAAAGACGTATGGGCTTTGGAAAGAAGGGTAAGAACTCATTTACGGTGCACAGAAGTGAAGAGGTTCTGCCCGGTGAGATTCGGGGCCCACTGTCACGGGGTTCATCAGCATCCGATGATGGTGGCGAAGGATTCACTGAAGGGGACAGGTTCGCAATTTGTTTTAATTTTCTCTTTTTTTTTTCTTTTTATTTTTTTATTTATTTATTTATGTCTTTTTTTATAAATAAATTTATTTATTTCTGTTGGAGGGTGATAAACATTGCTGTAAAGTTGTAAAGCTGTTCATAGTTCTTAGCAATAAGGTTTTTAAACTTACTTAACGATTTCTTGCAGAGATTATTTTTACATATAAGTTCAAATCTAGATTAAGTCGACTCTGGAAGATTTATTTGTAACGGTCTTGATGAAATTTGGACTCCCTGGAACGTGTAGTTGAAAAATAAATTTGAGTTTGCTGAAGGCGATTGAGGTCCCTGTATAGCGGGTCAGAGGAATTCTGTGAGCTTAAGCTAATGTCAAAAGTAGACTTGACAGAAAATGTCAAATGTGAACTTAACCTAGCCTGGGAGGATTTATGTCAAGCACTTGAAATGAACTATCACATAAAATGAATGTGATAACTACATAAAGTTCGAGGGGTCGCACTTTGGCTTAAGCTAGACTAATCTTTCCTCTAGCTCTTCGGCAGTGTTTGTGCGGTGCTACTAAATTGTCTGGAAGACGCAGTCATTACCCGTAAGGGCCATAACAATGCTTGGTTTTAATTAGACAGGCGGATTCCCCAAGGCTGTGACAGTTCTGAATCATTACTGCTGACAAATTTACAGCCTCTGTGCTTTGAGAGAAGGTTGCGGTGATGGGTGTCAATATCTCAAAATTGCATGTTTTTCTAAGTTGACCGCGAAGCGGAGGCCAAGTGGAAGAGGAAAGCCCCAGTAGAGGAACTGAAACCAACCCGAGTATCAGTAAAGTATTGTAATGGGGGTCCACAAGAACTTAAGCCCTTATCTATTTTTTAGGTGACAAAAAATTTCAATTGAAAAGTCTGGCCATTGCGAGTTCGTAAAACCTAACATGGATAGATATAAGGATCAGGACTGCGCAGTATGCGTGCACCTTCCCCCTACCATGGTCATAGCCCTTCTAGCAACTAAAGTGTAGAGCTTGAGTGTTGAAAATAAACCAGTCGAAGCCTCGCTATCTCAGTCGTTGGTCCAAATAAATTTCAAACTTGCCATCATCAGAACTTGGCGTACAAAGTTTTCAGTTTCAAGAAATTTGGTATCGGTTAAAGCGTTTCCTTGGCGCGATTGATCCTACTCTTAAAAGAGTAGTTTATTAACAAGCTCTGTTCCCCGGGTCAGGTAGTTCCCCAGCCATAAACTTCTTTTAGAAGTTTGAGTCGGAAATTGAAAGAATAGATCCCCACTTTACTTCTCATAACCAAATTTTTCAGACAATGTTTTCCATTACTTGATTGGATCTTTGTTTAGATAAAGTTAGTCAAAAAAAGTTTAAAAAAATCTATCAACGATTCTCCTTCTATTTTAAACCATGTTCTAACCGTTTATACATCGAAGTAAAAAATTTGTTTAATAACTCTGATGAGCTACGTATGTTGTCCAGAGTTACTTACCTTCTACAGTTCGTAGGTACCAAGGCTTCAACTAGTTGATTCCCCGAACTTTCGACTTATTAAACAGTCTCACACTTGCAGCTCTTGCGTGAGAGTGATAGTAACTGTCCAAGACGCCCGTATAAAAGATTTGACAGATGATGAATGCAGCACTCGCTTAAAAGGCTACTGCGAATATTTTTATCCGTTTACAACATCCAGCCCTACCACTGACCCTTTAGAGGAAGTTCAGCGGTTCTCAGGGCCAGAGCGATAAAATTCATTCGCTCAATGTACTCTAAGCAGCTTAGCTGATTATATTGGAGCTTTATCACAAGGACAATTGTAGCCTCGTCTCCAAACTACTTCGATACAAACGGGACATTTCGAGTCCGAATATATAGTTCTGGCTCTCATTGTTGAACCATGAATTAAACCAACAAGAGCCTCAAGCCAGCACGGTAGGTTGTGACCATTTCCCCTTTACATCGCTAAAAGTGCAACCACAGCTTAAGCATATGTAGCTAAAATCGACCTAAGAGCGCATTTATTTACTTAAAACCTTTTAAGACAGAGGGTCTCAAACCCCAATCCTTACTCATCTCAATTTACACTGTTAATAGGAACTTACCTAAACTTTTGACACTCCACAGAGAGAATGTATATGTTGTATGAAATTGTGCATGACAAAGCTACTCATTACAAGACAAAACCGATAGAACTTAAAATGGTTGGGCATGAATAAGGCATCTTGTAAAAATTTCAAAACTAGTAAAAACTCTCGCTTATGCCACCTAAGCTTGCAGCCAAAAATTGGAAAAACCTACCTACCTACCCATCACAATTTGATTTCCATCCCTAAATTCGAGCTTCTCAACATAATTTTCTTTTTTTTGTTTAAACAATACCTACCCCAATAGAGAATGAAATAAAAAAAAAAATAATTTTGCAACCTCCAATAATGTACAATATTTCAAAATCAATCCAAAGTCGATACGTAGTTTTAGGCTTATTTGGAAGAAAAATATGGAAATTTATATCGCCGGGGTTCATTAGAAGCTTTGAGTTTGTACATTTTTATGCTGGTCATGTTGGGGAGCCTTAAATCGCTCGCATAAAAATGAAATTTTTAAAGCTTTTCACTGAGCTTCGGTCGCAAGAACTGGAATACAAAATTCTTATAACTCAAATACTTTTCATGCATTTTTAAACGTTTTTGGCGCATTTTTCGTAGTTGATCGCAAATCAAAGTTTACCGATACACATATGTTTTGTTTTTGTACTCAAAATAAGCTTGAAAGCTATTTCTAACGAAAGCTTCTTTGTACCATAACCTAGTTTAGTGAAATAAGAATTTTAACTTTTGACATAAACGCATCCAAAATCATCATGCGTTTGTTTTTGTTTTGTTTCGGCTTGTTTTTGAAAACGTTGTTTGTAAAATATTTTATTATTTTTAATTTGTTTTTGATTTTAAATAAATCTCAACTAATTAGCATGGTTTTTGAGCATTTTATTTATTTATACAGAGAATCAAAACAAAATATTGTTTATTTATTTTTTTTAACTATAGGTACACGAAATGCAGGTAGGAAGCGTGATGATTTGTTTCAAAAAAAAAATAATTAAATGTGAATTTGAAATTTTTTACGAAAATATGTACAAGCGAGTTGTATATTATTCTTTGTATATTTACGTATAAAAATTGAGGGGGGTTTGCTTTGCTTTTAATAAACATTTAAACGGCTATTGGAACAGATTTATTCTGATCGGCGAATTGAAATGTAGCCCATGGAAGTACCAGAAGACTTTCTAGTTTACAATTGGCATGTGTTCCGCAAGCATATTTGTTTACAAAATTGTACAATAACTTGATTGAAATTGATTCTATATCCCAGAAATTTGTTTTAAGCTCTTTTGAGTAACAAAGGAAAGACATTGCGCCGTAATAATAATACATATTAAGTCTGGACTTTAAATTTACGGAAGCTCACAATTCCGAAATTTGTATGAAAACTATAGCCCTTGTGAACTACAATTTAAAATCGAAAGTAAAAATGTTCACTCAAGCCCATTGAGTCTTACCAGTGAACACTTTTAGTTTCGACTCTTAATTGTAGTAGTTCACAGTAACTTTATTTTTTTGTAAAAATTTTGCAATTGTGAGCTTCCGTAAATTTAAAGGCAAAACTGAAATTTTTTATTGGTACGGAGCATTGAACTTTGAATTGAATTTGAATTTATTATCAATGAAAAATTTAAAAATATTTATAAGTTAACCTTAAACGAATACTTTAAATTTAAATACTTAAAATCGAAAAGAACATTTTGGAGAAGACGTCAGAAAAATTTACATTTTCTCGGAATTGTCATTTCCGGAAATTTTGCAAGCAGTATTGTCACTATTGACACAAGAGCTATCTGTTCATCAGCTTTGCCACGAAGAAAAAAATATTGAGCGCTATTTCCAAAAACTGAGGGCCACTACCCTTCAGAGAAAATTACAAAAAATGAAAATCTCTAAGGCAAGCTATATATAAAGTGGCATGTACAAGACAAAAAATACAAATTTGAATTATTATGACGGGAACAAACGAAAATGAAACGTCAGTCAAAATGAATGAATTCAGTGTCGCTTTTAATATGTGAACTTGGTTATTGCTAATTATTGTGATGAAATAAGATAATAATTAACTTAAGATAAATAATACAAAAAATAAGATATGCGGGCCATTTCCTGTTGGCCCCGGGCCAAGGGCCAAAATAAAAAACGGAGGGCCAAATGGCCCGAACGGGCACATAGTGGCATTTTTTTTATCTGGGTGCATTTTAAGAACCAAGACGAACTTTCAAACCAACTTTCATGGAAAGATGTGGCTGATTGTATCCTCATTTTATACTCGCGCTATCACGCTATCACGCTATCGCGCTAAATAATGTTTCGAAAGCACAAGTTTGAATTCCATTTGAAAAGCAATTTGGTGCCGGTACTAAAAATTGTCAAATACCAACGAATTTTGCTTGGAGTTAAAAAAATATTATTTACAATGTGATTGTGCTTTCGTATGAGTACATTTTTTATCAGGCTGTCAGGACAGTCTCCAATTGGACTAAAATAGGGGTTTTCTTTTTTTTATTTTACCAAAATTGATTTCCATAGTTTACAATAACAGTTGGATCTCGTTCACCTAATATTGGGCTGGTCTAAATTTTAATTCTAACTTTCGATAAAAGGATAATGAAGGTTTGTATGACAAGCCCAGGAAAACGACGTGTAGTCGTATAAAAACTTAGACTTTCAGCAGCTGATGTATCAAAAAATGTCCACAAATGTTTAACAGATAACGCTTGCAGACCCATAGTAAAGTGGACAACCCTGGGACTATGCCTATATGTATCAAGATAAGCCACGGGATTACCTCAGATCGATATCTGGCATGAAAAGCCATGTGTTGCTATTGTCAGTTGTTATTAAAATTGTTTAGTACTCCCCGATTAGTTGACCTGACCTTGATTAAAAATTCACTTGATATTTGCTTAAAAGAGTCCATTCCTATGAAGCCAACATATTTCCTATTGCCTTTTTGGAGCTTAGACCTTGCTGTCAAGCCCATTCAGTTAAAATTTATCTCACGACACGGTTCCCAGGATGTCAGAAACTATTTGGGTATCTCGTAGGGGCTACCGATTTAGCAGGAACCTATAACGCTATCTAACAGAGGCTTAAGACTAAGCTGTGATTTTCGAACATTCGAGGCCCTCACTAGAGCAGAGATCTGATGCTATGCACTGTTTTTACCTGATGAGAGACCAAAAGTCAAAACCTGCTTTTCGCGTAAGCTTTCTCTTCCCTGCAGTCAAAATAACGAAGTCTTCTTTTTAGTTATTTTTCTATTTTAGTGATGTTGCTTAAGCGATCAAAGAGCTCGTAAGTTAAGATGTACCGGGATATGTGAGACCCCTCATACGATGAGGTTTAGTCGAGCAACCGCGTGCCGCTTGCCTCTCAAATCCATTAAAATTGCGGCTTAGACTCACAACTAGATGGCTCCCACGTGATCAGAAGCTTTTTATTATAAACGGCTCACGCGTAAATAAGTACCCAGTAGAGCTGTCTCCAATTTGCGAGCATATCGGCAATGTCCATGTTACCATAATGGGTATGTGCTGGATCTTACTAAAAATGAATAGTACGCCACTGGTAAGCAAAGTTGAAACTAGTACTACTGACAGAAGTTCACTCACGAAACTTAAAAGCTTAAAGCTTATCCATCCGTTTCCAGTAGTTGTATTGGTTATTACCCTGTGCATTGGTAAATGAAATCACATCCCCTGACGGGTGTAAAGCCTTTTCTGTTTTTGAGATATGTTGGCGAAATACTTTCTTGCTTTTCTTTATAAGATTGTATTGACAGTTTCCTGCAAAAACCAGCTTCAGTCAGGGCAAGTTGTGTCATAAACGCTCCAAAAAATTATCCACATAAAATCTCAAGCTTGCGCCGAATTTAGACTCATTTGTTCTTAGCTTGGTTTTGATACAGGCTACTGTCCTTTCTTTCTTTGGCGCCTATCCAAATCGACTTTATAAGTTTGCGATTAGTTTAGCCGTATTGTAAAAAACCCTCGTGGTGACCACGTATTATTAAAAGCCAATCAAGATCTTCTAGAAGTATACATATACAAAAAGGTGTTTGATGAGTCTCAACTTATTTCAAGTCTTTTTTATATTGTACTAGATTTGAGGAACATAACCTTCTTTTGAGTTGATTAGTCTCAACTTATTTCAAGTCTTTTTTATATTGTACTAGATTTGAGGAACATAACCTTCTTTTGAGTTGTTGATTTTGAGTTGATGAGTCTCAACTTATTTCAAGTCTTTTTTATATTGTACTAGATTTGAGGAACATAACCTTCTTTTGAGTTGATTAGTCTCAACTTATTTCAAGTCTTTTTTATATTGTACTAGATTTGAGGAACATAACCTTCTTTTGAGTTGATGAGTCTCAACTTATTTCAAGTCTTTTTTATATTGTACTAGATTTGAGGAACATAACCTTCCGTTGAGTTCATTCGTTAATACTTAATACTTCTAGGATGCTGCCATATCATATAATAGAAACATTCGAGGTAGGTGTCTGAATCGAAGGTAATCACTGTAAAATTAGACCAGAAATTTGGGACTTTTGAGCAGCTTTTTGATACATGTGCCCCATGGAACAATGAGTCAGTTAGAGTTTTCTTTCGATTTTTACTTTCCTGTTCTATTGGTGATCAAACAAAAACGCCAGCTGCATTCCGACCAGTGTTTTAATATCGTGGGATTTATCCCTTTTTTGGTAATTTCGATATTCGAAAAGCCTTCCGTGGGATAAAGGGAGAAACACCAAAATCGTGGGAATTTCAGGAATCTGACAAAAAACAAAAAACAATTAAACTATAAATTTTAGCTGAAATTTCGTCAAAACACCTACAGTCCACCATGATTAGCAACACATTGAATGTCCATAAAAAGAGCTCATGTAAATCGTTTTTTTATCAAAATTTTCAAGTACCAAAAAATGCTCATAGTAATTTTATAAATGGCGGTTGTTATACTAAACATTAATTTAACGTGATTTTTTTCCGTGTAATACTTTTTAAAACTGGATTTTGAACCAAAAAGTATCTTGGGATTTTAAAAGATAATTTGAGTACCGTAAATAGGGAAAAATTTCCACGTTTCATGGGATAAATGAAGAGAGATTGCTAACAACACTGATTCCGGCATCTTTTAATGATACCGCACTTTACTGGCACTTTCCATTAAGCTTATTTTTGAGCGGTATTTTTCTCTCTCTCTCTCTCTTTTCTCCTCAGTACAATTTATAGAAGTCTGTAATATTAATCCAATCAGTTTTTCAAGTATTGCAATGTCTTTCCGTATAACAATAAGTCGATATCGTTTTTGAAACTTGATGACCCTAAGAAGTTATATTCTGGCCGAATTTGTTTCGTCTATCGTCAGTTTTCATTACATCTGTTTAAAGTGAATTGGATTAAGGTCTCAAACTCGTAATTTTGGCACTTAGTTGCTACTTATGGAGGTCTATCGTTTCGACGATAATCGTCTTAAAAGTTACGGAATGAGTGCCTGGGTCTTCTAGCCCAATTAAGACACAGCTACCAGTGGCCTTTAATCTGCTGTTTTCCAAGGGTGAGCATTCACCTAGGCGACCTATAGATGCTCCAACATCCCTTTAGCTTCCTTAACATTGGCTGTGCACTATCTCTGATTCAATAACTAAGACTGTCGCTAATTCTATACTATTCCCTTTAACCGAGTTTCAGGGAAGATGCGTTCGCCTGTACCGCTACCCAAACTAAAACCGTCGATATAGCCTGATGTTTCTTTTTCGGCGACTGTTTTTTTGTCACTTCCATCATAAGTTCCGAAAATAAATCGCCTATTGGACAGTGATCACCCTGCACTCGCAACTTCCTTACTGGATAGACGGGAAAATTAATGAAACTCATATAATGCGAAGCAGTTTTTATTTGTTGTAACTTTATTCGGCTTCTGTGGAAGCATATCCACACAATTTGACAGGGGACGCCTATCAAGTCCAAGTGCCTTCCCTCTTTTTACCAGACTGGGCACAGGGAGGGTTATGTGTTTCGCGCGTATCCTATGTCCGTTCCTACGTGACGCCCTGTAGCCTAAGCGGGTTGATCGATTTTGAAGAGAGAGGTGTCATTATATTCGTATTCTTCCCCGGAGTGTCACGGCATAAACTAAAAAGATACACATAAAATAAAGGGTTAGTTTAAAAAAAAAACAAAAAAAACCCGACTGACTGCTAAAAAAGAATTAAAAATATATGAATAAGACACATTCAAATACCTACGTAATATACCTAACTATTTGGCAGTCGGATGGTGCTCAGTACTCATATATTCGTTAGGCTGTATAGGTATATAGTCTCCAATTAGTTATGTAGGTTGGGTATATGTACTTGAATGTGCATTGTTCATATATTTTTAATTCTTTTTTAGCAGTCAGTCGAGTTTTTTAAATTAACCTTTTTTAATAGTGTGATTTATGAGTTTTTCCTACGACTCTAAAAGCAATAAAAAATTTTGAATTTGATATTTTAAACAGGTAAATAAAATCTAAAGGAACGGAAATTCCAATATATGTTTTAAATAATTATTCACTAATAAAGTACACATATTTTCACCATATCTCAGTAATTGTAAAATGTTCAAATTGTATTAAAAAAAATAAACCAACGATGGCTTTAGAAAATCACAGATGAATGAAAAATGTTTTCTCCTACTCACACAATCCATCAGACTGTAGTTCGATTTAAAAATTGCTTACATGACAAAATCCCTTCAGAACTACAACTTTTTCCCTCAAAATTTCTCGCATGCATGAGTTAACAAAAAAAACTAATCCTTAAGACTTCGCAGCACTGTTACCTATCAGAACATCTGATAAACTTTGTCACTAAAAAAAAAATCACCTCATAAAATAAGCAATGTTTATCACTCTTTTAATTTAAATAAAAGTTTCTTCTAATTTTTATCTATACCCATTTGCAATTGATTCGTCAGAATAATAACTATCTACGTCAGGGAGACATAGACATAACCAAAACCTCAGCAAAACAAACACGTCCACATCATCAAACATTAACTAATCATCTACGATCCGTACAACACAATTTGTTTAACACCAACCACATCAACACATTATTTCAAATAAAAAAAAAAAACAAAATAATATAAAAATACAAATTTTGTGATTTAACAACTTTTAGCTTCGATTTATTACAATAATTATTTTGGAATTATAGTTGCTTCTTTGAAAATATCAATCGACATTATTTTCTAATGGAATATTCCGTAGCAGAGTGAGTTCTAATTTGTTGACAAAAAAAAAACCAAAGCAATTTAATTTCGTTTCTCAAGAAATAATAATATTTTATTATATTTTTATTTGTTTAAATATTATCCCTAATTTCGTTGTGGAAATTTTATTGCTTTTTTATATGTAGACAAAACGTTTTTCTGTTGGATATATATTTTGTTTGTATATTTTACTTTGTCTTCCGTTGGTTGTAAATGCTAAAAAAAAATATTGAAAGGAAGAGGAGGCATAAATGTCAGTGTAGCCCGACGATCGGTCCTTATAAGCCAAATCAACAAAAAAATAATTTCTAACTAAAAAAAAAAAATACTGTATCTCTCTGTCGATGTATACTCCATCTATATGAGTATCCCTATTAATTTTCAACAGACTTGGGTATTCCCACCCAGTATCAGCGGACTAGTCGCGGTTCCTCTGGCAGCATACAGCGGTCAGTCGAAGTGACCCCATCATCGTCGTCCTATCGAGCTGGAAGCGTACACTCGATATCAAGTTCAGAGGGTTCATCGTAAGTCGTTAACAAAAAAAAAAAAAACAATGTCTCTCTCTTTCTCACACTCTGTCTCTGTTTCTTTCTCTGACTGTATGTTTCTTAAATATAAAAAAATATATTTGCATACTACACTGTTCTCTTTGTCTACTATCTATTTGTGTGTGGTTTCGAAAAAGAAAAAAAAAAATTGTTGTATCCATTGTCAAGTATACAACTTGACGGCTTTCTTTTTAGTTATATTTATTTTTTTAACTGTAAATATACATTAAGAGATTTTGTTTTTTTACTGAATTCTAAGTGTCTTAACTGTGAGTGGGTTAATGCTGCTGTTATGATTTTTTGTTTTGTTTTAGTTTCTACTATCCATGTGGTTTATATGATTTTTATAAATATAAAAATAATTAGAAGGTCTTCTTTATAATAATAGGCTGCCATTGTAAAAAGAGAAGGACATAGGTGTCAGTTGTAGTTGAATCGCCTCTTTCCTCTGAACCGAGTGTACAGATTACTGATGTTATGTATATTTTTTTATTTTTATATTTTTAATTTACACAAGTGTAAATATTTGTTTGTTTTGCAAATAAATTGGCTGCCATATTTACTTGTTTAAATTATTTCAATTTTTTAATTTTGAAATATTGGAGATATTTACAAGTTATAATTTTGTTTTGCTCGTTGTTTTGAATGAATGCATGTTTTGTTATTTTCTCTTTAGTTTTTACTTAATTTTATTTTGTTGTTAAACTTTTAATTTTTTATTAAGGTTAAATTGGCTACGGGAAAACACGTTGGGTTTTTTTTGGAAAACTTAAAGTATCACAAGGCATTTTTTTTTGCTAATCCCATGGAGTTTTTTTCCTGGGATATCGAATAACATATTCAAGGGGAAATGTTGGACCAAATTTGTGGTGGGGCATTTCTACGAAGCAATAAAATTTGGTTGGTTTTCTCGAACTAAAAAAAAAACACCCGAATAGAACATTTCTATCGAAATCAAGAATTTTCGTTTTCATTAATTTAAGTTTAATTACTACTGTAGAAAAAGCGATATAAGCAGAGCTTAAGTATGAAAGCTAAGCAACTTTTTTTAACATGTTCGGTCAATCGATTTTTTAATTTAATTTGTCAATTGGTATGTAAAGCATGAACCTGAAAAGCGTAAATTTTTGATCGAGGAATCAACTTATCAGCTTTCACGAGTTTATTGTCAATAAGAGAACAAGTTGTAAGACAGGGAAGAAGTTCCTCGTCATTTTTGAATATTTTTAAATTTGCAAAAATCGTGGGGTTATAACTCACGAGCAACACAATATTTGGGGTGGTGCGCCAAATGGCTTGAAATATCTTCTGCTGTTTTTAAGGAGTTTGAACAGAGAGCTGAAACGTTCGATCTGGACACTCAGCTGTCTCTGGTTGTCCAGACCAAGAGCCCCAAAAGCATTCTATCCGTGATGGCTTGATCTTTGAAACGAATATTCGTTCTTCTCTCCCAATCTTACTGTGTTTAATTTCCAATAATGAAATAAATAAATAAAAAAAATTGAAGGCTGGAATTCAAAAATTAAAAAATTGATCAAAAACTTTTGACTAGTTAAACATATTGGTACAGCTTTATAGTGCGCGGTTGTAAAGCAATTTTGCCTTCAAATTCACATAAGTGCTTCTCTTTATTATCGATCACACATCAGCTCATTACGTATCAACTGGAACTGAGTGGATATAGTAGCACCACATAAGTACAATTCTACGCCAAGGCTCCACATGGACAAGTAAGTAATTCATGAGGTCTAAGTTTACTCCAAGGAAGTCCAAACGAGCTTCTTAACTAACTTGAAGTTGCTTTTATCACCAGTGCTTTTATTTTGTCCTAGATAATGGACGGATTTGCATTTGCTTCCTGATAGCATACAAATATTTGATCATGTCCCCGTTTACTTCAAGACTGTCCAATATCGCCTTTTCCATGCCCTGAAAGCCTCTCAAGCCAGCTTGAAGCGACATTTGATGATAAAGTCCGCATACCACCAGCAAATACCTGAACACTGAACAGATCTTTGTACGATAGTGCCTTCCATATTGGCAACTGATGCCCACCGCACTCTCTGTTCTAAAAGGGATCAAAGGTGTCACATGAGAGCGCATCTCCTTGTCAAAGTTTGGTGAATTTATGAAATAGTTCAGAAGGACTTCTTCAAATTGGTGTTTTCTAACTCCTTGATCCCGATTCCAGTCATAGTTACCTAGAGTTTTTTTTTTCGATGGTTTTCAGCTCATTACAAAGTTGGCGAGCTTCAACCTGTAATGCCTAGGCCTCTTCTAAAAGTTGCCTCAATTTAAAAAAGATGGTCTATGGTCGATCAGGCTGGCAGAACCACACAATAGTAAACGTACCGTTTGCACTTTATGCTGGGAGTGAATTTTATTCACGCCATTTTTCAGAAGTAAACTACCGGGGATCTTGAAGGATATATAGGTTACCCTTTTTGTAGACGGAACATATGGCGGTATGCGCAATGGGCCGATTAAGGGCCTAAGTGTTTCTGTTACCGCGAGCCACTTTAACATAACGCAGCTCATCATCAGGTATGCTTTGATTCGTTCATATTTGGTTTAACATTTTGTGGATGCAAGAAGATACCGAATCAAATCTTGCGGCTTTCCTCTTTCCAAGCTTTTATAGCTAAACCGACATTTTTCATACCCTGCTTCTTCGTTCTCTGTTTCCTTCATTTAGGAAATGAAGTTGAGGGTTCGTAGACAAAATTTTCTTTGCTGTTTCGGAAAGCCTGCAATTTGGTCTTCAAGCCAGCTGCTTCCTTGTTTTCAAAAGATTCATTCAGGTATCGTAACAAAAGTCTTACAATAAATGCAGAAAATGTGCACTTATTTTTTATTTTTGCTAAATTTTAGAAATGTGAACGCATTTTTTCAAACAAATTGTATCAAAAGCTTACTTACTTATTTTCTAGTAAAAGTGGGTGTGAATGCTATTGAAGTAGAATTATATTTTGAAAGCTTTTCTGCTTTTATTTGTCCGGCTGTTACGTTTTTCATCACGAACATAAGTTATATTAGCAGGTATTTATCTCAACGGGTGCCATTGTCCTGCAAGCCTAGAATTTCTTTGAATAACACTGTTGCGTACAAAATTTTAAATTGACATGTTCAATCATCAGAATCATTTTAACTATTAATACCAGAACGTGTAAAATATCTGAGGTATCCGGTTCGTTCTCACTTTGGTCGTAGAATTTCTCTTCAAGCCAATGGCTGCACCAGGCTACAGTTTTTTTTTTTAATTATATAAATTAAAAGGAGAGGAATGGAACTTGAAGGTACTATTCAGTAGATATCCGTAAGGATATATAATATTTTACTGTTATTAAAATTAAAATAAAGTAAAAATATTCAAAAAAAAATTTATTAAATTGCAAAGCATTTCAATATAAATCACAGCAAAAATCAGTTTCCATATATATGAATTTGTTTCTTTATGAAACTAAAATTTCCCCAGTAGCGTATTTCAATATAAATCACAGCTAAAAACTAAAAACACATTTTTTAATTATTAAAATGACCATTTTTCGCTAAAAAAAATCGAAACTTGTGATACTTTTACTATGTAAAAAATAAGGGTTCGAAATTCGAAAACAAACGATTCTAATATGTTTATAAGCGGCATATACTTCTAAACTTAAAAATATTACTTCCTATTTAGAACAGAAAATATTTGTAAAATCACTGGACTTAGTTAAGCAATTATTTTGTATTTGCATGAGAGACCTTTTAATATTTCATCGAAATCAAATCTAAACCAAGCTCAACTATTCTTTTAAGAAAAAAATCCAACATAGACTACAAAATTAGCCGACATCTTCCAAAAATAAAAATAAAAATCAACCTCTTCACATTTCCCCATTATTTAGCTATTCGAATAATTTTTTAGCATGTTCCAAATAAAGAAGCAATTTTTTTTTAGACTTTTCTGCATGAGTTTCAACAAAATTCATATTTTTACACAAAAAAAAAATGTACCACAAAACACTCAACACACTTTCACTCTAATAACTCCTGTCACACTATTCTGAAACTACACTTGATAATATTTCGAAAATTGCACACTTTTTTCACAAAACTTTTGAAGGACTTTTTTCATGCATGAGTATTTGAATTTCGACTTTCAAATCAAAAAAAAAAAAACATAAATAATATGCAACATATACATAATGTCTGTCTCTATATCTCCCTGTGTAACGAAAAAAAAATTAAATTTTGAATCAAAATTGATTTTTGTTTGATTAGTTTACTTTAAAAAAAATAAATAAAATGAAATTTCTTCCGAAACTAATATTGAATTCTTCTCTTGCTCTCCCCACACTTATCCCATATGAATTTTTAAAACTATCCTTCCCCGAACGCTCCTAGTAGATGGTCACCCTCGTTGCGTATGAACGATGGCCAGCTGTCTGATTTTATTGATGGACTTGGACCCGGCCAGTTGGTCGGTCGACAAGTTCTTGGCGCTCCTTCGCTGGGTGATATTCAACTATCGATGTGCCATCAAAAGGGATTCCTCGAAGTGGAGGTTATACGAGCGAGAGGCTTGCAAGTAAGTCAAAACTTATATTGAACTTTTTTTGTGAATATTATGGAAGTTGGTAAGTGTATATCTACCCAAGTGGACGAGTATTCTGAATTGGCAAGTAGTCGGAATGTTATGTCAAAAACGTACTTAGGTATTTAAAGCAGCGTTTTGATTTTGTTCTGGTGTCTTTTTAATCGTAGTTCCACAGTAGTGAACTGTGCACTGGCGGTTTTTTCTACAAAGAATTTAAAACGTCTGACAAATTTCTATTCAATCAACTTTCAGAAGACGTTTCTCAGTTTAACCGCGTGCGTTGAGCGAAATAGTGCTGGGTTGGAAGCACGTACCTTGATACAATCGAGTTCAGTCGATGCAATCGAGCTCTGGCAGCACATAATTTGTCTCAATCGAGGATAATCAATAGAGGATCATCGATTGAGATAAGTTGGGTGCGTCCAGAGCTCGATTGTATCGACTGAACTCGATTGTATCCAGTTACATGCTTCCACAACGTGGATGCTGCAGCTGAACCCTAGTTTCAGGTATTTGTCGTGCGCCCGAATTATAGTTTTGGCACAAATAGAAAGACGGAAGGTCACTCGAATACAGTTTTTTTTTATCATCCCTATCCTTACAATTAAAATGCACGCCCGATTACCGCTAAGAACTTCGGCCACAGAAACTTTAATCGGTCTTACTTGTTGCTATACTACTTGTAGCAACCCACTTAGAGACGGCTATTCAGATAATACTTCTTTATCCGAATAAATATTACATGGCAGTGCGACTTATCGTCCAACTAAACTTGTCCTCCCTACGGAATTACTTTTCGTGTGGACTTGCGGTAGGCAACAGCCAACGCAGTTGCAACCACTGGCGAATTTTGTGACGCATAGTGTATACAGAGCATAGTGGCGTTTCTGTGAATGTTGTGTTACGACACTAGGCCTGCTGGTTGGCGACGCGGGTGCCTATTAGTGATCAATTAAGGTGAATTGTCTGCTCCGACTGGAGGTGGGAGAGTAAATGTGAGACGCTCCGGTTCAATCCTACCTCTATGGCACAGATTGAAGATCCAAAAACGGTCAGCGAAAACGTTTGGAACTTACATAGAGCTTGAAAAAGTTCAGAGATTGAATTACCGCTTCCGTAATCGAGTACTACGTGACTGAATTTCCTATATTTTTTTCTTGTAAAATCCCAAAAATTCAGTAACACATTCTACCAACTTTTTATTACATTTAAAACACCACCTCCATAAAGCCCTCTCTCCTCGTGGCTAGCACTTACAAATTTCTCGGAGGAACCAAGTGTGAATCAGAAATCACGAATGAAGTTAAAACCATTCGCTAAATTGCGAAATTGTTTTAGTGTTTTGTCCTCTAAAAAGATTTACACGGCAACTTGAATTCGCAGGTTGCGGGGGGTCAATCCGATGGACCGAACAAAGAAGCTATAAGTCCGGAAAAGATGAGGAAATCGGACGAATTACTTGCCATTTAGGCCTACAAACAGCACGTCGCTCCACCTAAAATCTGCTACGATGGCCGCTCTCACATCATATCTGGCACGTATGAGGTTTTTCTACGAGGGAAGTGTGAATTAGGAGTGCGAGTAATGAACTCAAAATCCGTCTATCGCTGAATCGGAAAATTGATGATAGCCGGGAAATGTTTTCCGGTTCAAAATTTGAAAGTGCAATGGCTATCTATCGGACATACTTTATCTAGCTAGCAAGCTCACGTAGCCCAACGAACGATTAATTACTGAAAACGAATTTAAAAATTGACGCTTTCCAGAACAAAATCGGAACCCTACTTAAAACCAACAATTTCAAATTGAGTTTTCGAAGAACATTAAAAATTTAGATTAATACTGCTCAAAAACGCTAAAAACTTATTTCTTGTAAATGTTCGCCATAAAACTACAGTGAACGCTCGATATGATGAACATTGGTATATAGTGAACATGCGGGAATGTTGCTCTTTAGAGCGATGGTAGTTATAATTCTGTTCTGATAAACGTACCTTCGTCAAACTGAATATTCATGTCCCAATGAACACGCTCGGTCTCACTATATCGAGCGGCTACTGTATATTTCCCCTTCAGTATAGAATAGAAAGTAAATCAAATTTACTTTCTAATTTTCAGCAAAAACCTGGTTCGAAAATGCTTCCTGCACCGTATGTCAAAGTCTACTTGGTTTCGGGTAAAAAATGTATAGACAAATCGAAAACATCGACAGCCAGACGTACCTTAGATCCGCTTTATCAACAGCAGCTTGTATTTAAGGAGCCATTCAGTGGATGTATACTACAGGTGAGTTCAATTTCACTCTATTTCTGTCATCTCTAATTTAATCTACTCCCATCTAGGTGACCGTTTGGGGTGATTATGGTCGCATTGAGAAAAAGGTTTTCATGGGTGTGGCCCAGATCATGCTCGACGACTTGAATTTATCAAACATCGTCATCGGCTGGTACAAACTCTTCGGAACAACATCACTGGTCAGTTGTCCTACAAATTTAAATCTATCTAGGCGCTCATCACTAACATCACTCGACTCACTTAAATTATAAAATCTCTACCTATAGTTGACATAAGACACACACAATATAGATCGCGCCTCTCCCGGAAACAAAATCAACATTCATTCTTCTGTAGAATATCAATGAGCAGATTTATGTATATTTTATTTTGTTTTCTTTGTTTTTCTCTTCGAAATGTCGTATTCTTCTCCTTTATTTTCATCTCTGTAGTATTTTTAATAGAACATAGTATAATGCACTTCATGAACCTAGAAACCAAAAAAATATTTTTGTGATCTTGCTTACGTTCGCTATAACAATACAGTATATAAAAAAAAACCTGATCCTATTAAAACAGAAAATAAATATTCTTATAAAACATAAATATATTTACAACAAAAGCTATATCAAAAAATACAAAACTCTTTCTAAAACTTAAGCTTACTTTCTGCAATTCGCTACAAAAAAAAAAAAAACAATCAAAAATATTTCAACTAAAACTAAGGACAAACAAAAAACTTTACAACCATAACTTGAACTAAACTCTCTTTCGATAAACTATCATTTTACTCATCGACCGGCTTTACACACTATCAGCGTAGTTTATGGGTATGTCCTGGTCACATTAATGCATGCCTTCTAAAAAAAAAAAAAAAAACAGTATGCAGTACTTGCTGTCATCCCCTGTGATGTGATTATCCTTCATACTTTGCCTTGCATTTACGCTGTTTGTTTTTGTCATAATTTTTACTCAATTATTTTTCATTCATTTTTTATACACATATCTTCATGTAAATTGGACATTTTATTACTTGTACCTATGTATAGTTCTTAGATTTAAATTATCAACTAGCTATAAATAACCATTGCAAAGTGACGACTTGTTAAGACTTCTGTGGCCCGAGTTGTAACGTCGAATTTTGTATTTTTAGGGAATGTCGAAGGCCAGTGTAGAATTGAGTGATGACTACATCTTCGATGTAGAACAGTCCCTCCCGGAATAAAACTCTAAGTATAGTGTGTTCTAGCGCACAATTTGGATAAGACTACACTAAACTTTTTCTCCTTTTTCCGAATATATCTTGGCTTTTTTTTTGCGTTGCTTATTTTATTGCAGTTGCCTAGCTTATAAATTGTTTCCCCTTACTGTTGTTACTTATATTCGCTCAGGCAGTAAACGTAGTTTCCATTTGCCTCCTTTTTTGTAAATGAGGAGGAAGTGTATTTGCAATCTATCGCTCTACTTTTCTTTCTACCTCCTCTTGCTATTTTGCCTAATGCTTCGCGTAGACTAGTAGGTACTCTGACGCTAGAAAGATTGTAATAAATTGGTTTTAGCTTTTAACTCGATTTTGGCCAGCTTTCACGAATAGGGTTACGGTTAGCTCTGAATAGATTTCGGGAGTGAAAATCGTATCCTCCAAAAATAGGACTACTGCAAAAGATAGAGAATAACAGCTGCTACTTTACTCTAGACTGAAAGTCTGAATGCCATTCACCTTACTAGTATTACAGGGCACTTCATTGGTAGCCGTCTGCCGGAATTTTGATTCCATTTAAAGGCAAACGTCTGTCACTTTTAGGAATAAAGTGCACGACTGGGTCGAACTTAAGTTTCTCGTTCATCAACATTTTTGGTGCAAATGAATTGGGAATTGCCTGAGTGTTTAAAATTTCAAGTTGTTGGATTTATTTTTAGGGTGCGTATTCAATAGGATTGGAAACAAAAACAAAGTAGGTAATATTAGCTAAAACGAAGTTTAGCGTAGCTGTTTTGAACTTTCATTGTAATTACTTCAAAAATATACCGTAGGAATGTGAGCACAGATCGAGATTTGGGTACTTATTTTTGAGAACTATTTATTTTTTTGAAAACTATTAGAATTTTTTTGAAAAAAACCTAAGCACGGGATCTTATTAAGAATACTTATATTATCTTTAATATGTATTTTGATCAAAATCGTTAGAGCGGTTTTATACCAAATATTTCAAGTTTTAGTTTGGAAAATACTATTACTTGACTAGCTATTTAGCTGAAAGCCGAATTCAAGTTATTGTTCGGGACGTAAGCGGTGCTTGGTGTTTAAAGTTTTATCGAAATCGAAAAGAGGGTTTTCAAGATATGAGCAGTTTTTAAAATTAGCGGTAATTCGAATTGAAAATTAAGGACGCAATGATTTTTGAAACAACAATTTTACTCTAAGTTTGTATTTTGGTCGAAATCGGTGTTGCCGTTTTCAGTTAAACTAAAGAAAACTACATTTTTTAAAGAATTACTTTTTTCAAAAATCCTTTTTACGATAATACTGAGGAAAACTGAGTTTGCCATTAAATAAGAAATTGCTATATTGCCGTAGAAATAAATTTTTGTTACAATCGTATGGACCGTTTTCGGGATATATCCAAGTATATTCAGAAGTACCGATATTCGATTTTTCAGCGGAAAACTGAGTGTGCAATCATGCTAACCTCATCTACTTAAGCTTAAATATAAATTTTGATTGAAATCGTTAGAACAAGTTTCGAACAAATCAAACTGGTATGAAAATTTTATATGGGAAGTGCCATTAATATTGAGGTTAATAATAATAATAATAATAATAATTGGCGCAACAGGTCCGTATGGACCGTCTTGTGTGTGTTTTTTTATTTTTGGGACGAATGGAAGGGATCTACAATTTTATCCCGAGTCCAAACGGCCAATTGAGAAGCTCTTTCATGACAGTTATACTCTCGGATGTTTGTCAGACGTTCGCGAGAG
Organism: Cheilosia vulpina; assembly: GCA_916610125.1. Taxonomy (NCBI): domain Eukaryota; kingdom Metazoa; phylum Arthropoda; class Insecta; order Diptera; family Syrphidae; genus Cheilosia; species Cheilosia vulpina. The sequence continues at coordinate 11,380,867 of OU744276.1, read as the reverse complement.
GTGGCGCAGCGAAAAAAACCTTAAGTTGGAATTTGGGTTTTTCTCGGGATTCGAACCTGGGACCCCTCGCTTAGTAGTCCAACACACTAACCACTAAGCCACCGTGCAAAAAAAAAAAACGACCCCGATTTGTAAGCCCCCAAACTCCAATATTTTCAATAAAAATCGTGTTTTAAGAAACGAGCCCTAAAACGTACAGAATCATGCCCGAAAATATAATACTGGAGTTTAGATTGCGAGCCACATCTTACACACAACCACGCGATTTAACTTTGACATTTCGTTACGTAGCCGTGTCCCGTACGAAGGTCGAATAGCAACAGTCACAAACGATGGCATTCCCCATTCCTATAATTAAATAATTTGGTGGAAAATGATTGCCGTCACACTGATTTTAAAATTATTGTTGAGTGCTATCCTTAAAAAAATCACTAAATTGTATGTGCCAAGAATGTGTGTCAAAGTGATTGCATTTAAATTAAAATACCCTGTCGAACGTATACTGTGGGCACTTGGAAATTATTTTTTCCCTTACTTAGAACTTCCAACCTACTGCGAATTTTAGAAGTGTCAAGTAGACTGGTTTTTGTAATTGTGTTCCTGATGCCATTTTATTTTACTTTGTCTGTCTATGTCAATTGAACCAGGTCTATATAGCTATTTATCACAACAAGTAGAAGTGACTGGGCAGAAGTAAGCTCATTCGAACACATTTTTGGTTAATGTTCACGTCTCTATAGTAAATTGCTATCAGCAGTTTTTGCAGTCAGGAACTAGGGAGAACTGGGAATCGAACAAAGTGCCGAGATACACAACAAAATATAACAATTTGTACCAGTTTATCAGAATATTACTGTTTTATTGAACATTTGTCTATTTAACTATACAAGAGTTCGCCCAGTTGCGGAAATTTCTCCACTCATTCCGCAACTTTTCACACGATTATCGACGAAATGAAAGACCTCCAAAACTAGCAACCAAGTGCTAAAATTACAAGTTTGAGAGCTAGCTCTAGTTCATTTTCCAAAAATATAATGAAAGCTGACGTTTGTCAAAAAATTCGAGCAGAATATAACTTATTTTGGTGAGCAAAGTTTCAAAAACGATATCGTTTAGACAATCGTTGATATGCACAACATTTTGAAAAAAAAAATACTCGCAGCATTGCATCTCTGCACAATACACCCAACAAAAAAAAAAGAAGCGTATATGTTGTGTTTAAGGCACTGAAAGGGGTTCTTAACTATTTGCCTTCGCCTATTTATATAAAAGATGCCTTTGCGTTCAATAAAACAGGCTTCGTAAAAGATTTTTTTTTGCGAGAAGAAGTCATGGAGCTAAGGTGGTGTTTTGGGAATGTTCTCTTGTCCTTTAAGAGAGGGCAATTTTTGTTTAATAACTAAGTAGGAACCTTCCATCTCAAAACTAGAAGAAACTCTAATTAAAACCAATGTTTGAACGTAGGGTCATATACGAATTTGTATTTATACATCAACTAGTTGTACCCGCAACGTTGCGCCCTAAATGAAATAAAGGTTATGCACAGTTTATATAGCTACGTAACTAGCTTATCTGATTAAAAAATTCAAGGAAAAATCTGCTGTCGTGTTGACTGTAAAAAGTATGCTACTGTAAGACTTTATCTTCTTCGAACACCTTCAGGGCAGAACTACGGTCAATGGTCATACTTTTCAATTTGATCGTGTTTAATTTCAGAGAAAATTTTCTGGATAACACGAAAAGCTTTTTGATAGCATAAAATATTTTTGAAAGTGTTAGCTTCCTAAATTATTATAATTTTTTTCCGTACAGAAATGTTTGAGTAAATGGCCAGTTAAAGGCAGTTAAGTCAAGCTTTAACAAAGAATACTGTTTGGTCTTTTGTTCTCACACACTTCTTTAATTTGTATTGTAGTTGTACACGTCCATTTGTTTGCAAAAGTAGGATTTCCAAGTCCCTGGCTTCAAAGTTAAGTACTGAAAAACTGATACTTTTCATAATCTGCGTTTAAAACTGCATTCAAAATCTGTTTGGTAAGGAGCCACCAATCTCTAAGTGGTTTTTAATCGATTGGTGAGGGAATCCAAATTCATGGGACCATGCTCTTAATATCGTATTGGGAGTATTTTTGAGTTCAGACTTGCACATCGGTAGGTGACGCAAAATGAATCGTATAATATAACCTTCTTTAAGACCGTGTACAGCTGGAATCTTCTGAACTTGCATACTTTGAAGATGATGATTTGTTACATCTCAAAGGGATTTTTAAAATCAATTTTGACTGAACAGTAGCGTGATGTTTGTCCCAAAAAAAAATCACACTAAACGACTGGTTGTGGAAAGCTAGACCTAGGGTATACGAACATGGGTGACATTGAGTACCTACCTATTTAAGTTCACAAAGGCTTAGCCTCTTTATAATGTAATTTTTCTTTTTCTTGTCTCTTTTAGGAGACAAAAAACAAATCAATAGCTTACGTTACTTGATAACTTTGCTCACTCGCCAACTGCCTATTTTCACTTTAGGATGTTAAACTAAACTCTGCATGAGCTTGAGTCTCCAAAATAAATGTACTCCAATAAAAGTCATTCGCCGTCAACATTCTGGTAGTACTCCATTCCACTCTGTTAAGACGTATTTTGGCGAAATTGCTTTTCTGTCAGGAAATTATTACCTCAATTACATTTCTTTAAAACTATTCGCCTTAAAACGCCTTAAAATATAACCAAGCTTTTGCAAAAACAAAATAATAAAATGATATTTCCAAAGTCGTCATTTTGCATATATTTAATTAAATTTAAATAATGCCCTCAAGCAAACAACAAATTTATATATCATCCTCTCTATTGCCAACCAAATGTGCTAACAATTTTTCATCTTTCCAGTAATCCAAAGAGAAAAAGTAGGCATGGATAAATCACACAGGATAACAATTGTAAATGTAACACCCTGAGACACTGCATTTACAATTCACGTGCTCTACGTCAACGTCAAACTTCAACCAAGAGATGAATACCAACTTCTTTCATTTTTCTTTGTTTACACAAAAGAAGTAAAACAGCATTTAATATCAAAACTTTGTGTAAATACGAAACGAAAATGAATTGCATTTACTCAAATGGAAGTTTTCAATCCAGGAGTCAACACAATGCAGCCACACAAAATGGTTAACCAAAAAAAAATTCAGAAATTCTATTTCAAGTTAAAAAAAAAAACAGTTCTCAACAAATCTCTACAGCAACCAAAAAGAGATTAATATGAAAAGACCACGCATTCTAGTTGTAATTTATTTTACTATTCTTTTTTCTATTTCACTAAATCAGAAAATTGTACATAAAGATAAAAAAAAAACTACTTACAAGACATAAAGCAGAAAGATGTTATTTAAAAAAAAATCACACACCCACAAATCATAATATGCCTAGAATAAGTAGACAACTACTATTAAAAAATATTTAAAACAAAAATCAGCAGACAACCCAACAAACCCCCAAGTAGGTATACATAAAATTGAATTAAAATAAAATAAAATTTCAAAAGCAACAAACAAATTTAAATACATTATTAAAATTACAAACCGAGATAAAAGAAAAAAAAAACAAAACATCGAGCCTTCCGACAAAAGTAAAATTTATTTCGAACTAAATAAAAGTTTTTTTTTTAAATACAAACAAAAAAATATTAAACGCGACTGCCAGTCTGCAAGATCAGTTTTTAAACAAATATCATGTTTGTTTTTTTTTTGTTGCATTAAGAAGAAATTTTCAAAGACGCGTTTGTGATTCAAAAACATAGAACAATTCCGCTTATTTTTAAATAAACATAAACATAAACCCAAGTAATGTAAATATCAATATTATGTTATATTATAATTTGTTGCACTAAATGTTATATATATATGTACGTTGTACGTGCCAGCCACAAGTGCGGAGAGATGAATTTTGGTTTTTTGACGACACGTACTTAATTCTGCCTCAAAATGCGAAAGAACAAAAATTTAAACTAACATAATTGAAACATATATAATTTTTTACATTTATATTTAAGACGAAACAAAAACCAAAGAAATGATGACGAAAAACACTAAAATAAAAACAGAAAACAAAATTAAGTACCTAATATAGAATGAGCTGTAAAAATGATACCTGCTTGAGAACACAAAAAAAAGTATATATCTATACATGAAAGAAAAAAGTTAATTTTGCTTAAAATACATTTTTTACATACATAATGAAAATTTATTTAGATAGCATTTTTGCATTAAATTTATTTTCATAAATAAGGGGATGAAAATTGTTTTGCAAAATATTTCGAACGCTGTACATTTGAAATTATGAAACTACATATCATGTTAATTTTTATTATTATTATTTATTATTTATCTATTATGCGTAAAATGAATATATTTTTGGTCCTACCAAAATGATTTATAGTTCATAGCATATAATATTTAAGATAACGTCGGACGAGCTGCTTTTCGCCCCAAGTATACCAGTAAACCTAAAAAATTACCACACCGACAAGACGACTGTTTGATTGCGCAGCTGTTCGATTGGTTGTCTGTTTACTGATGGCGCGCTACCCAATGGAAGCGCGGATTAAACAGTTCATGTGACGTTGGCCTTAAGGGCGAGAAACATTTCTTTATATGAGTAGAAACCTTTTGTTCAAGCATCAGGGCATTCTCGTTGCTTTCAAATATTCGTACACAAATCTCAACTGAGAACGAAAATTATTACTGTCCTAAATAACCGCTTATAATTCGTGTGTTTATCTCAGCATAACGAAGAATGTTCAGATCGGAATTGAAATAGTCTACTAAATAGAAGACTTTCCAGATTCATACTGACCCCCAAACGGCGTTGCCACAATGATACAAGTGTAACAAAAGTGTTACACTTTATAATTATTTTATAATTTTGTTACAACGTTACTCTTTTTCGCTTTGTTACACTTTTTCCCATTCAATTTGTTGTTTTGTATTCTCGTTAAAAAGCTGAGCTGGCAGCACTTTTTTCTTACGAACAAACTTCTACCAATTCCTGTCAATGTATTTGTTTGTTTACTCAGAGCACAAGTTGTGCAAAACGTCAAACTGCGAGTGGGTATGAGAATGCGAGGAAACGAGAAAATACAACTATATTTTTCTGTCTCGCTGTTTTGACAATGCTTTTTTTTCAGTTTGTTATACACTTTTAAAAAAAACTGCAGCAACATTGCCCCCAAACTAATGAAAGCTTCGTTAAGGTTATCAATTAGTTACATATCAGGAACAACAAATTTTTGTACCTTAACTGACGATAGCAGACGTCAGTGCATCTTGTTAATTATATCGTGAGTAACTATTTATCACAAGCGGTTTTTATCTTGACAGCAGCACTCCATATTGACAGTTTACTGGTTATGATTTCATGTTACTGGTGATATATTAATCCGCATTCAGTGTCATTTACTTAAGTCTAGTACGCAGCTGTTTCGGAACGAAAAATCCCGTGCAAAAGTGACACAACGAATTAATGAATGGAAAATTTCCCTCTCCTTTACGTTTTGCCGTACACGCTGGTGCCAAATGACTTCGAAAAGTGGGTAATTTTAGAAATTAGATTGGTGAAATACTCCACTCCTTTTTCGCACATTAATTGCTTGCGAAAATTTGACATTTGTACTACTTGTGTAGCAGCTGATGGAACTCTCCACAAATTATTTGCCGCTGTCTTTTCGCAGAGATTTCACTGTTTACTTGGAAACCACCGGAAAATTTTGTTCGCAAACAGCAGCTGACTAGCCTTTAGTGCGAGCGGGGCCAACTAGGAATCAAACTAAAAGTCGAGACACACATAAAAATATATCAATCTGTGCCACTTTTTCACAAATGGGACAAGAGCAGGCTCCTAACTTTGCTTGCTGAAATTGTTGCTCAGAAACAATATGTCACGTGTCTGCCATAAGTAACCTGCAATTCTTTTAGCCTCTTAAAATGTATATCAGATAGGCAAGGTTTATAAGCGGTAGCTTTCCTGTGCTTATCTGTTGACGATTTTTCATAAACAGGGGGTCACACTGGACCTCATAGCGTGCATACTTCTCCGTTTTTATTTATTTCCCCATTTCATTTACCCATCACTTGAAATTTGTTTGCCACAATATTTAGAGATTCTACCAAATAGAAATCACGTTCGAGATATTATTCCAAACGACAGTCCCATCTCCTTCGTTTATTTTACTTTCCAATTAAAACTAATTAATTTGGCACATACAAAAAACAAGATATTTTACTACAAAAAATAACAAACGTTTGCCACTATTATAATACCGGTACACTTCTCTGTAAATATATTTATATAAAACTAAAGAAAAACCAAAGAAAATATCTTCACAAAACAAATATTTTGTAAATTTAAACAAATATTTTGTAAATTTAAAACCGAAAAAAAAATCAAATCAAATACAACTTAAGATTACTAAAACAAATATAATTAATATTATAAAATAAACATGCTGTACATATAAAATTTAAGCAAAGGCGCTATATTTAAAAATATAAATCTAAACTTCTGTATAAAGATACCGAACAAGTTTTTACTAAATCGGCATAAATTTGATAACAAGAAAAAGGTTTATTACATTTAATCCATAAAAATAAATTAAACGTTAATTTATTACACAAAGAAAAAGAAAAGAAAAAACGTCACATGCCTACACTAAAAGACAAAAAAAAATTAGAACATTTATTACTATTATAAATAAAATTTATCAAACTAAATTTGAGAAAAAAAAACAAAAACCACACTAACAACTAAAAGACAGAAAAGCTTTGTAATTTGTAAGAAAACTAATTTCATATAATTTCTGTTGTTATTTTTGTTGTTAACTTATTTTAATTTTTTACATAAATTGTTAAACTTATCAACAGTAAATATATATTTAAATTATTGTGCTTGTACAAAATATAAATGCAAGTTTTTATATTTCTTTTTTTTTTTATTCAATATTGAATAGGAATGAAATTACATAAGAAAAACAATAGAGAGATTGTTAATTTTTGCCGAATATAAAATTGCGATTTTTTCGAAAAAAAGTTTTTATTATAATGCAATTTCTTAAGAAACCGAAACAACCGACTCTTAAATAAAACAAAATATCAAATAAAAGAAGATAACAAAACGAGAAATTAATTCAAGCATTTAATGAAAATGAAAACAATATGTATTACTAACGAAACAAAAACAGTATATATTATATATTCGATACAAAACAAGAAATTAACAAAACTTTTTTACAGCTTTCCAAAAGTAAAATTTACATTTTTAAACGATCAACAATACAAAAGATGAATAACAGTTAAAATCAATTTCAAACAAAAGGAAAATAATTTAAAGTAATAATTTCCTATATAAAGATAGAAAACGTAATAGTTTTTCAAATATTCCTTTAATCCATAATGAGTTTAGGTTCGAAATGTTTTTGTTAACTGATATGAATTGAATGCACCATAGAACAATGCGGTTACTGGTTTCTTCGGGGATGTGTTTGGCTTGCAGGTTTTGAAATACCCTTTTTTCAAGACTTGCTTTGGTATAAATACGCATCGTGTTCGTTAAAATAATAAATACGCGACTTGGTTGAGACCAGGTAAGCTGTTTTCAGTGGGATTAGCCTAATATTCAAAATATAAAGGTGGAGGCGCATTTTCGAAGGCCGTCTTTTAGATACTTATATGTAGGGTGTTAAACTTTAACATCTTTGTATTTATATTTTAAATTTAGCTAGAATCAAGAGAATTTTTAATCTTAAACTTTTCAATATTTTATGGTGGTTCTAACCATCTGCAAAAATAGGAACAGCCCCAATCCAATCATGGTGTGAAGCTAAATCTACAGTCCTATACGAAAATATTGCGCCAACTATTTTTCCTGATTCGAATAAAAATTTTGACCGCTCAGCCCATAGTTAGCCATAACAAATTGCTTAAGATCTACGCAACAAGTGTGACCAGACTCGTGCAAATATAAAGTGATCCCTTCTTACTTTGAATGACCACAAGTTTGCAACTGAATATTTTGAATATGAGGAGTCAGCAAGTTAGAGGACAGGTCTCGGACTTGATCTAACCTACTCCTTCTCGGCTTATCTAGATTTCGCCTTCCTGATGGGACGGGCTCCAAAGCACGCCTTTGAAGTTGGATTCCGAGTTAAACTTATTTCATACTTATTTTAATTCAGATAAATTAAAGTGACCAGCATAAATAGGATACAAATCGAAGTTTTTTTTAAATAAAATGCACGACTGTGTCGCACGAAACTTAGTCGATCACTGCATGATTGACTGGTGTTTCATTAAAATCCTCTGAAATGGATATCCTCTCGACTAGTTAACTTCGATTACAATTTGCTAAGTGGGGCTTAAAGAAAATGCGTGTTCATAAAAATGGGGTGACCCTTCCCTTTGGAATTGTTTTAAAAGTTTGTACGATTGTTTATACTTTGAGATTTGTTAAAAAATCTGTTACTTGAGTTGGTCAACTGCGTATTCAGTGTGGTGATCCATGGAGTTGATGCACGTGATTTATTATTGAACATTAAGCTTAATGAGAACATATGAAATCATATCAATTCGACCCAAAGTTCAGCAACGGCATCAAAGTTGGAACACTTCTTGAAAGTGATTTATTGAGGTGGCACCAAAAACGAACACAACTGGCAGCATTGGTAATAACAATGGAACTGACATGAGTTTATCAATAGTACCATTTTATTGAACATCTTACACCATTGTTTAAGAAATGTAAAGCAAAGTATAGAAGAAGATTGCGCAATAAAGCTGTGACTGGCGAATAGTTTGTCACTTTGTCACATTTGTGATCAAGTGGTATAAACATTTTGATGTTTGACTCGCATAGTCTGAACATATCTCAAAGATAAGCTGATTCTGTCATCTGAACACCTAGCTTGAGTGATGCAAATGTTGAGTGTTTGCTGAAGATTCGACTTATCTTTACTGAAATGGTATCTTCAATAAAACAATCCTCATGATGTTGTAGAAATGTCAATATTGACACTTCATCATAAAGCAAAAATAAAAATTGTAATGGACCGCGGACCAACGGGCTTTATGAACCTTTTTTTTTTAACTAATGCTATGATTTTTGGTGAATTCCAAAAATGTTTGCTAGCTACAAGAGTGGCTTCCAAATTTTTTAAATGGCTTGGAATATAATGTTCAAAGTCAAAGGCGCACAGCTACGTTGTCTTTTATTTAATGATCCCAAAGCTTTTTATTTTGTTAAAGGATTTCGAATCCTATTTGCTTAGAAGGAGACGTATAAGGTCTTCAAAAGTTGAGTAAAATTTTTCCTTAAGTACCTCTCAGAAGAAACCTTCGTAACAACGCAAATTTTGGCGTTACAACTTCATTCAATGTTCTGCTCGCAAGTGTTACAGAATTGTTTCACTGGCTTACAGCATTGTAAGTCCCAAATTCGCCATTCTGGACCTTGTTGTATTTTCAAATTTATTAGTATACCCATCGCGCAATAAATCAATTAAATTTTATTTAAACTGCTCTTACTCACTAATGAGTTAAAATTAATCTTAACTACGTACATTTTTACTTTTACTAACAGACATCAGTTAAAAAATAAATTTAATTACATTTTTTTTATATGGAATTCATTAAAATTAAATTCACAACAAACATCGTTTCCCTTATAGAAAAGTTACAACATAAACAACAAAAATAACTATGACAAAATACAAACAAACAAAATATGTAATTTAAATAAAACCTAAATTATTATTATTATAAATATCTCATAAACAAAAACAAAAAATGGTAAAAAAATAATAAATTATTATTACATATTAAAACAAATAAAAAAAAAACTAAAAGTAAAACAAAAACAAAATGAATCTTTACACTGCTAAAGATTATTATTATATTTATTATTATTATTATTATTATTATGATTATTATTACTACAAAATAACAAACAAGAAATGGAACAAAAAATTATTTAAATATCAAATGAAAAAAAAAAACAAAACAACAAGAACAAAAAAATAGTGTTAATATTACGTATTTTAATATCTCGACATTAATCGAACGTCGAGAATCGACAATAAACTGTGAAAATATATTAAAAAATTGATTTGCAATTTTGCTTTTAATTTGATAATGGTCAAGGAATTTTTGCAGAATCTCAATAATCTCTGAAGCAGGAATCCAAGAGGTTTTACATTTTATTTTGGCAACTAACCATACTTATAGTGTCGATCAAGAACTGAAATGCTGGTACTAAAAATGTAAGCGAAAACCCTTTGCAGACTGCAGAAATACAAATCCTGTTCATATGAGTACAATCATTTTTATAATCATAATGACGGCCAGCGCTCAGATGTGTTTCAAATGAAATCACACTTGGTTCGGAACATGTTCGGCGTGATCTAGTTCTGCCCTACTAAAGAGTGGGCAATCTAGTGGTTCCTTTTTAAATCAGCTGACAGCCGTTTCCCGCTCGAAATCTTTTGCAGAAAGTCAGTATGAATTGAGTCGCTTTACGCATGAACAACGTTGGGAAATATTGAAAACTTATTACCAAAGTGAGTGCTGTGAAGCCCAAACAGTGCGTTTTTTGCAAATAAGTTTTGGCCGAAATGAAGCACCCACGGCGCCTGCTGTACACGAGTTTTTGCAAAATGTTCGTGATGGTGACTGGTATACTAGTGGACAATACTCATTTAACCCCTTTGGACATTTTTTTGTGGGGAACCGTGCAGGACCGATGTTATGCCAACAATCCGGAAACGATTTAAGAACTTAAAGCCAATATCATCAAAGCAATCCGTGAGCTACCGCCCGAAACCATCAACAAGGTCTTGGAAAATTGGAATGACAGAACACTCTACTGCGATGATAGCCGGGGCACAATGGAGCAACACCATCAATTGCGTCATAACCCGAAGTCTGTGGCTTGTGATTGACACCAAAAGATCAAAGTTCCTAGTCTCCCTTAATAGAAGTAAGATCCGGATGCTCGTCGGGATTTTAACCGGACACTGCACCATAGGAAATATGGCTAAAAGGCTGGGACTTTTTGCAAATGACTTCTGCAGAAGCTGCAGAAACGAAGAGGAAATAGAGTCGGTGGAAAATCTTCTATGCCACTGCCCAGCTTTACAGGAAAGCCGCTCATCCTGTATGGGAGCAAGGTTCTTAGAAAGTTTGGAAGACTTGGCGGGGGTACCTCTATCAGACATAAAACTATTCCTAAACAGATCGAAGTGGTTTTGTTAGCCACATGTCCTTACATGTACAAACAGGGTACTCACAATGGGCCTTCACGGCTTCCGGGTGAAATTTGCATCGGCTGCAAAACTGCCCTCCCAACCTAACCTAACTAACCTAACCTAGCCGGGGCAGCCACTTGAACGACGTTGTGCTTCATAATTAATTTTTAAAACGAAACATGTATTTGGCCCACCCTGTATATTTAAACACTCACGACCGACGTTACACGCAAAAAACTTCGCTAGGCTTGATAGTACAGCTACAGAAGAGGTCGGCGAGTAGCCATCTCTGTGCGCCGGCGCGCTGCTGTAGATTTGATGTTATTGAGAAATCTGACGCTTGTCTCTGTATGCTTTCAACTCGCCCCAAGTATGTAGATCTTTAATAGAAATAGATTCGGAGGAAGAATGCTTCCTTCATTTGTAGCGTTCCTATGAAACTCCATCTGCAACAACTTGAGTCGGCCAAAGAAGAAAAGATTTATTTGCTTATTTTTTTGTGAATCTGTTAATTGCGATCGACCTTCCAGATAAAAGGAAACTCCATCTGGAACGGAAACTGGAAATTCATTCCATTATTCCAAACATGCCTGGGCATAGTGACATTTCTATAAATTACTATTTTGTTTTCCATTTAAAGCACAATACGGAGAAGGCGACGAAGACTACGAATACGAGGAACCCAGTTCATCTGACGAATATGGTGATAACCACGATTTGCCTTATTGTAAGTTTTCATATATTAGTCAGTTTTTCAACTTGGAATCGCACAGTAGCATTTATGAAGAAAACCACCAAGACCTGATGGAGATCGCATCGGATCAAGCCTTTCCTAGTGGATTTCCATCTGCGTTTAGCTTCGAGTGTACATTTCGAATTCTGCCAATTGTTTCCGAATCATGGTACCTCTTCCAGTTTACCGACGACATGAATGAAAACCTACTGAGTGTGTCAATCAATAACAGATCACATACCATTCAAGTAAATTTCCGCGGATATGATGGCCCAATATATATAAAGTATATCGTGTGGATCGCTGTAAGTGTGCCAATGAACGTGGTGGTGGAATAATTGTTGCTGTCCGTTCAACCCTCGGCTCATATGAAATGCCCCTGCCGGTGTCCGATGTCGAACAGCTTTGCATCCCAGTTAAATGGAACAACGTTAATCAGGACTGTGTTTTCATTATCGTTAGTTATGTGCCTCCAAATAGTAGCCTAGATGTTTATGAAAAGCATTTTAGTAATATTGATTTTATTTCAAATGCATGCTTGAGTTCAGACAATATTTGTGTGTTAGGTGATTTTAATCTCACTGATATAATTTGGAATTGGTCAGAGAGCGACAATATGTTGACTCCCCATAATATGAAAAAAGACATTGAATTCTTCTTTATTGATTCTCTTTACTCGCTCAATTTAAATCAAGTTAATCATATCGTGAATTCACTGCATAAAATCTTAGATCTTGTTTTCATCTGCTGTGAAGAGTTTAAAGTTAATGTAACAAATGTTCCCTTTTCACTTTTAAATGACTCTATTAATCATAAAGAACTTTTTATTGAAATTGATCTATATACATATTCAATAAGAACCAAGAGAACTGAGGAAAAATGTTATAACTTCTCGAAAGCTAATTTTTTCGAACTTAATATTGTGTTCAGTAGTATTGACTGGAATTATGAATTTTTGAATCTTAAGCTAGATGGCATGTATAAACGCTTCATTGAAATTTTAGAAGATGGTTTTGCTAAATTTGTTCCTTGTTTTTCCAAAAATAAATTGTCTAAGCCCCCTTGGTATAATAGACAGCTCTCAAATTTAAAAAATGTAAAGCGAAAAGCTTTTAATAAATTTAAGAAATCAAATAGTTCATATGATTATTCCGTTTTTAGTAAACTACGCAAAGAATTCTCCACTCTTAGTAAATTTCTTTACAAGGTTTACATCATGAATATTGAAAGTAACGTCAAATATAACAGTAAATCATTCTGGTCATTTATAAATTCTAAAAAGAAGTCGGTGGGAATTCCAGATGCAATGTTTCTTAAGGATAGTAAGTCCTCAAATTTGGGCTCTAATCTTGAATTGTTCTCTAACTTCTTTGAATCAGTTTACTCCAAATCAGGTTTAAATAATAACTCGATAGACAATATAGCATGTAAGGTTGATATCGGCTCACTCCAGTTATGCAATGATGAAGTCCTTTTGGCGCTTAAGTTGCTTAAACGCAATCCTATTGCTGGGGCTGATGGCATCCCAACTATAATTCTTAGTTACTGTTGTGACTCTCTCTGCTTCCCTTTGCTTAATATTTTTAACCATTCACTTTCTGAGGGTATCTTCCTTCAAGAATGGAAGACTTCATTCCTTGTTCCTATCCTAAAGTCTGGACCGAAAAATAATGTCGAAAACTATAGAGGAATTTGCAAGTTATCCGCAATTCCTAAGGTTTTCGAAAGCATTATCACAAACAAACTTGAGTTCCTCACTAAAGAGTTCTTATCAGTTGCTCAACACGGTTTCGTTTCTGGTAGGTCTACTACCACTAACTTGGCACTTTTCTCATCGTATGTTGTCAACGCTATTGAGAACAAATATCAAGTCGATACAGTTTATACCGACTTCAGTAAAGCCTTTGATTCAGTAAATCATGCAACACTATTGAAAAAGCTTGAACTCTTTGGTTTTCACTCGAAGATTTTATCATGGTTATCGTCTTATCTTGTTGGGAGAACACAAAAAGTACGCATAGGCAATGTTTGCTCCAGATCGATTCAATGCACATCTGGGGTTCCCCAAGGCAGCCATTTAGGTCCATTGCTCTTCACAATTTTTATCAATGATATAACTTTGGCTATCAAGCACTGCCAATGTCTATTATACGCCGATGATCTAAAACTGTATCTAAAAATTAAAAGCATAGATGACTGCCGCCTAGTTCAGTCAGATCTAAATTCTATTTCGGAATGGTGTAACCTCAATGACTTAAAGCTTAACATAAAGAAGTGTAATGTGATAACCTTCTCAAAATTGATCTCGATTTCACAATTTGATTACGTCATTGACACTAATCTACTTTGTAGGGTTGATAAAATCAAAGATTTAGGCGTTATTCTCGATTCAAAATTTTGTTTCAAAAATCATATTGACTATATTGTCTTGAAAGCGAATTCTGCCATTGGTTTTATTAACAGAAACTGTAAAGATTTTAAAGATCCATATGCCCTCTTATCTTTATATTTCTCCTTGGTAAGATCGCTTCTTGAGTATGCCGATGTCATTTGGAATCCGGCGTTTAATACTCTCTCCGATCGCATCGAAAGAATACAAAGACGTTTTACGAGACTAATATTCTTCAAAATGCGTTGGAATTTCCGCCCAGAATATTCAGCCAGATGCCAATTACTTGGAATTAAATCATTAAAATCGAGGCGAACTATTCATGACGTAATGTTTGTAAGAGATATATTAAGTTATAATATCAAATGTCCACCTCTTCTTTCAATGGTACCTATCTATGTACCTGCTAGATTATTAAGATCTAGAGATTTTCTTTTTCAAAACGCGCACAGAACTAAATATGGGAGTAACGAACCTTTATCTAGAGCAATTATATCTTTCAATGAAGCTTGCAGTAATATTGACTTATGTGTATCTAGAGATAAATTTAAGGCAATGCTTTTGGATATGTACTTTCTTTAATTCATTTTTATACCTCAAATATCTGTTAGCTTTAAGCGGCTTGTAGATTTAAATAAATAAATAAATAAATAAATAAATAAATAAATTCAGGTATCGTTTGCGTACCCTCCGTCTCAGGTAAGTGAATGTATAGCATTCGGCCAGAACTGTCAACATTTTCTACTCCTAGCTTCACGATGGTGAATGGCATAAAGTTATGCTGTTACTTACTCCAGACTTGGCCCGCAAGTGGGTTGACTGTGAGCCGATATTGAGCACAGACGGCATTAAACATGTTCAGCTGAATCTTTGGGGTAAAATCGATGCCCGGAATGGCTCTTTAAAACCACCACCATATCCATATGAATCTAAGCAGAAAGTACGTTTTTTTTTGCTGTTCGAATGTGTTTCTTTTTTTTAACTTTCCCTCATTTTTACAAAATAAAAGAACAAAGGGGTCGTCTTTAAGTCGATGGTTTTCAGCTGTGATACTATTTATGTTAGCAAGAACAACCAATTCCAATTACAAAAAAATCAGATTCAGTCGATGAAGAAACGAATGGTAGTGATAGTGGTCCAATCGGTCCACCCGGATTGCCCGGGCCGCCTGGTCTATCGGTTGTTGGAATGCACGGTAAACCCGAAGTGCCCGGTGAGCCCGGACAGCCAGGTCCACCAGGAATACCAGGCTCAAAGATGAGTGTGAAATTCATTCTTGCCCTAATGAAACACCCGTTAAAGGCGATAAAGGCGAGCGTGGTGATACTGGGATGACAGGTTAACCTGGTTTCCGCGAGAGCATTGGACCACCCGGTGCTCGCGGAATGCCTGGACAATACGGTATGCCTGGCCCACCAGCTCTGCCAGGCGATTGAACTTGTGACAAGCTAAAACGCGACTTTGGTTCAGAAGGTTAACCAACTTGTTGCTCATTCTCATATAATGTCTAATCCAGTTAGACCTTTTCCAGAAAAGCCAGTTAACGACACTGCCAACGATGAAAATAGAATGCGAAAAATTTGCGTGGCCGTTATAAGAGGTAAGTAGGTGATAGGTGCACTTGCCCCTAATTGATCATATGAGACTTTTTGCCACAGAAAATCTAAACGATATCAGAATGAGCTTGGATGAAGGTCGAATGGCTGGACTACCCGGGCCACCTGGTCCGAAGGGCCAAAAAGGTGAACAACTTCTGTTTAGTTCCGACTTTTAATCCATCAGAATATTTGTATTGCGTTGCAACAGGCGATCGGGGCATACGGGGAGGTAAAGGTAACCTTGGACTTTATGGTAAAACAGGACGCCGTGGAAGAACGGCCTTTAATGCCTGCACATCGATTTTATGATAATTTTCATTTTCTTTTCTTAAAAAGGTCTACCGAGTGAGGCTGTAGTCTGACCAGGGGTCGAAATTTGGTTAGCGCTAAATCTCTGCGCCAGTCATGGAAATTTTGCTTGTCAAAAAAGCGTTTATGAATAGCTTGTTGTTTTGTTTTAATCATGTATTGCACTTTTTGTCACATGGATAGTAAATACACATATTGACAAAAGTGTGAGACACAAGGTCTTAAGGACGCGGACATTAAACCGAAAAACTTCAAAGACGGATCTTGCGAGGGTTGCAATTTAATCATATCCAGCTCTAGAATCCGTTCCAGCTTTTATAAAATTTGGTCACTCGAACCCGTTTACGATAGGCCTTGAAAAAAGAGTACCAAACTCACAAATGGTATATACAGAGTGGGCTGACATCCTTGTCAACTTCCCCCGTCTTTGAGCACTCATGATGACGGCAGCAAGCTTGACAGTATCTTGACAACTATGCAAGGCATCATTCTCAGGCAAGTTTACAACTAAATATTAGGAAGGCTTAAAAACTTCAAAGAGTGAGTCTGACATCAATGAGGGAAAGGGTGTACTGTAACCGACACCGTTTTGTACCAACTATAAAAAATAAATACCTGTTACTGCCTATTGCCGACAGGCACACAAGTCGCTCACGAGAATGGATTTAATTTTGGAAAACTAAAATTTAAGCGACGGAAATGATTACTTTCGAAGATGTCCACTGGGTGGCGCGCAGGTAACATCAAAGGTCAGTTTAGCACATAATAATGTGCAAAATAAGATGCATAGAGGCGAATTGCATTTACCAAATATTTAAAAAAAATAGGGATTCAGGCAAGTGGGCGTGGCACTTACTTTTATAACAGATTTAACTTCCTTGACATTTATGACAGCTTTAGCTTCGTAATTGGATAAAAGTAATGATATAGGCTGTTGAAAGCATTTTTGGAAAATGTGTGCGGAATTAAAAAATAGGAGCAAAAACCGACAGACAAGAAAATTGTTTCTATTATGAATGAATTGCACGTAGAAGATCGAAATCGGGATATTGCTCTGGCCAATCATAATCATCATCGAAGGTAAAGGACACGCTTTGAAAAAAACACAGTCCACTCGATTCCATTAAATTTTACATTCCACCGTCTTTTATATTAGTAAGAGCTCTGCTACGCCACAAATCGTTATACAATCCACAGATAGGCACAACAATATCATAAGCTACGGCGTACGTTTTAGGACAACTGGTTTTCAATGACTCTTGTAACAAATTGACACAGCACAATCGAAAGCAACTTTGCAGTGCAAAAATGCTACCAACTTTGAGGTGACTTTTTCTCAGTTCTGTCAATGTGATGACGTGTGACATATTGCTGCGATACATTTACTTTATAGCACTGCGATTAGTTTTAACAATTTATAAATGATGGATTCAAACATTTTCCAAAATATTTAAAACGGCTTCTCCTGATGAGGCTGTTCCTGCTGTCAAAGTTGACATCGGAGAAGATCTTGGTATTCATCAGTCTCCAACTTATTGTCTTAAACTTAAAAAAAAAGGAAACATCAACAAAGGATTTGGGAGACAAAATTTGTCAAAACTACATATTACAAATAACTTTTAAAAAAATAAATGACATTTGTGCTTTGTCAAGCTGTCATCAAAGTTACTGTTGATGTTTCTGTTTATCGCTAAGTTCAACCAAAAATATTCCTTCGTAAAATATGTTTCAAAATCCATCATGTCATTTGAAATTACATTTTCTAAATAACAGCTCGCAAGTGTGTATAACTCCTTTTGACGTCTGTCACTAAATCGATCGCCGTCTTCATCAATGGGCGTGTTTTATTGAAAATCCATTTCAGCAAAGCAACGAAAATGGATGACAGTGCAACAAAATTGCTGCAATCATCTTCGGACGGACGTATGAATATCTTATTTTGACGTCTGTCAAGTACTAACTCGATTGCCGTCTTCATCAATAGGCGCGTTTTATTGAAAATCCATTTCAGCAAAGCAACGAAAAATGGATGATAGTGCAACAAAATTGCTCCAATCACCTTCGGACGGACGTATGAATATCTTATTTTGACGTCTGTCAAGTACTAACTCGATTGCCGTCTTCATCAATAGGCGCGTTTTATTGAAAATCCATTTCAGCAAAGCAACGAAAAATGGATGATAGTGCAACAAAATTGCTCTAAACACTTGAATAACACATTTGTGAAAAATTGTTATAAAGTGGTATATTTTGTTTTAAGTTTGATTCATCGATCTATTAAATTCCGTTCGCTGAATGTAAATGGCTCTGAAAGCAATCTACAAGCCGTTCATAGACACACCATAAGAAAGGTGTCAACATGAAGTGCTTCTGTCAATTCGGACTTCGGAGTGTGAATGACGGAAGTGTCCAGTAGAGTCTAGTTGTTATAATTACGTGCTTAAGGTTCTACCAACAAACCTTACAATACTATCCATCAATTTCGGTTTCTCCCACACTCTATACGTTGCCAACTGCAAAACATAATCTGCAATACCCTATACGTGTGAGAATATAAAAATCAATGTGACCACATAAATCTCTGAGTCAGACTGTGCTCTTCGGTAGAAAATTACATATTTCAATCGATTGGACATTCATAATGCGCTGATGACGTCGAATATGACACTCGGACTTCAATCGAACAATGGGCACCCCAGAAGCGAATATTTTACACAAATAATAGTGTGCCGGCAGATGAAGTGAATTGTATCGCTTATGAGAATTTATGTTTCTTTCTTCTTGTGTCCGCTCTGATAAGCGACGACGACGTGTCGCGTTCCGCCACCAGATCGCCGTAGAGTTGACATAACAGAGGGTATCTCTCTATGGGATGTGACATACAATCAGCAATCTGAAACATCTGTTAAAGAAATATATGCTTCCTTACCGAATCAATTAGAACATAGAACAGTGGAATCTCTATCTAAGGGGGTCAATACACATATTGACAAAAGTGTGAGACACAAGGTCTTAAGGACGCGGACATTAAACCGAAAAACTTCAAAGACGGATCTTGCGAGGGTTGCAATTTAATCATATCCAGCTCTAGAATCCGTTCCAGCTTTTATAAAATTTGGTCACTCGAACCCGTTTACGATAGGCCTTGAAAAAAGAGTACCAAACTCACAAATGGTATATACAGAGTGGGCTGACATCCTTGTCAACTTCCCCCGTCTTTGAGCACTCATGATGACGGCAGCAAGCTTGACAGTATCTTGACAACTATGCAAGGCATCATTCTCAGGCAAGTTTACAACTAAATATTAGGAAGGCTTAAAAACTTCAAAGAGTGAGTCTGACATCAATGAGGGAAAGGGTGTACTGTAACCGACACCGTTTTGTACCAACTATAAAAAATAAATACCTGTTACTGCCTATTGCCGACAGGCACACAAGTCGCTCACGAGAATGGATTTAATTTTGGAAAACTAAAATTTAAGCGACGGAAATGATTACTTTCGAAGATGTCCACTGGGTGGCGCGCAGGTAACATCAAAGGTCAGTTTAGCACATAATAATGTGCAAAATAAGATGCATAGAGGCGAATTGCATTTACCAAATATTTAAAAAAAATAGGGATTCAGGCAAGTGGGCGTGGCACTTACTTTTATAACAGATTTAACTTCCTTGACATTTATGACAGCTTTAGCTTCGTAATTGGATAAAAGTAATGATATAGGCTGTTGAAAGCATTTTTGGAAAATGTGTGCGGAATTAAAAAATAGGAGCAAAAACCGACAGACAAGAAAATTGTTTCTATTATGAATGAATTGCACGTAGAAGATCGAAATCGGGATATTGCTCTGGCCAATCATAATCATCATCGAAGGTAAAGGACACGCTTTGAAAAAAACACAGTCCACTCGATTCCATTAAATTTTACATTCCACCGTCTTTTATATTAGTAAGAGCTCTGCTACGCCACAAATCGTTATACAATCCACAGATAGGCACAACAATATCATAAGCTACGGCGTACGTTTTAGGACAACTGGTTTTCAATGACTCTTGTAACAAATTGACACAGCACAATCGAAAGCAACTTTGCAGTGCAAAAATGCTACCAACTTTGAGGTGACTTTTTCTCAGTTCTGTCAATGTGATGACGTGTGACATATTGCTGCGATACATTTACTTTATAGCACTGCGATTAGTTTTAACAATTTATAAATGATGGATTCAAACATTTTCCAAAATATTTAAAACGGCTTCTCCTGATGAGGCTGTTCCTGCTGTCAAAGTTGACATCGGAGAAGATCTTGGTATTCATCAGTCTCCAACTTATTGTCTTAAACTTAAAAAAAAAGGAAACATCAACAAAGGATTTGGGAGACAAAATTTGTCAAAACTACATATTACAAATAACTTTTAAAAAAATAAATGACATTTGTGCTTTGTCAAGCTGTCATCAAAGTTACTGTTGATGTTTCTGTTTATCGCTAAGTTCAACCAAAAATATTCCTTCGTAAAATATGTTTCAAAATCCATCATGTCATTTGAAATTACATTTTCTAAATAACAGCTCGCAAGTGTGTATAACTCCTTTTGACGTCTGTCACTAAATCGATCGCCGTCTTCATCAATGGGCGTGTTTTATTGAAAATCCATTTCAGCAAAGCAACGAAAATGGATGACAGTGCAACAAAATTGCTGCAATCATCTTCGGACGGACGTATGAATATCTTATTTTGACGTCTGTCAAGTACTAACTCGATTGCCGTCTTCATCAATAGGCGCGTTTTATTGAAAATCCATTTCAGCAAAGCAACGAAAAATGGATGATAGTGCAACAAAATTGCTCCAATCACCTTCGGACGGACGTATGAATATCTTATTTTGACGTCTGTCAAGTACTAACTCGATTGCCGTCTTCATCAATAGGCGCGTTTTATTGAAAATCCATTTCAGCAAAGCAACGAAAAATGGATGATAGTGCAACAAAATTGCTCTAAACACTTGAATAACACATTTGTGAAAAATTGTTATAAAGTGGTATATTTTGTTTTAAGTTTGATTCATCGATCTATTAAATTCCGTTCGCTGAATGTAAATGGCTCTGAAAGCAATCTACAAGCCGTTCATAGACACACCATAAGAAAGGTGTCAACATGAAGTGCTTCTGTCAATTCGGACTTCGGAGTGTGAATGACGGAAGTGTCCAGTAGAGTCTAGTTGTTATAATTACGTGCTTAAGGTTCTACCAACAAACCTTACAATACTATCCATCAATTTCGGTTTCTCCCACACTCTATACGTTGCCAACTGCAAAACATAATCTGCAATACCCTATACGTGTGAGAATATAAAAATCAATGTGACCACATAAATCTCTGAGTCAGACTGTGCTCTTCGGTAGAAAATTACATATTTCAATCGATTGGACATTCATAATGCGCTGATGACGTCGAATATGACACTCGGACTTCAATCGAACAATGGGCACCCCAGAAGCGAATATTTTACACAAATAATAGTGTGCCGGCAGATGAAGTGAATTGTATCGCTTATGAGAATTTATGTTTCTTTCTTCTTGTGTCCGCTCTGATAAGCGACGACGACGTGTCGCGTTCCGCCACCAGATCGCCGTAGAGTTGACATAACAGAGGGTATCTCTCTATGGGATGTGACATACAATCAGCAATCTGAAACATCTGTTAAAGAAATATATGCTTCCTTACCGAATCAATTAGAACATAGAACAGTGGAATCTCTATCTAAGGGGGTCGATTCTATTCGCTAAAGCTTGGCGTGGTTTCAGTCTTAGAAAGAGCTCGACTCGGGTCGTGTACAGTGTGCGATACAGGAGTTTGAATTAGTCAAGTGCGAACTTCTTTTTTTTTTTAAATATATAAACGGAAATTAATTGTAATATGAAATAAAAAACAGCCATTCAAGTTAAAGTTGAAAATGGAATTTTATCCGAAAATTTTGACGATTTTTGTGGCAGTTATTGGTGGATTACTTGTTCGTGGATACCATCCAGCTGAAAGTAAGAATATCTGGTGTTCGATTGGCAATATACTAAGAATAACGTTGATATAGCGCTCAAATTTTGGACATAGTGATACACTTACGATTAAGGTCATCAAAGTTTAATTGATAACCGCAATTAGAACATTCGAAATATTAGGAAATAGGAAGAGGAAGCAACAAACAAAAGTGTGACCATAGTCGCTATTAATAGTTGGGGAGAGGAAATAATAAATTTGTCAAGTTTTAGGACTGTCTGTCTGCTTTCTTACTAACGGTGCAATTTTGTGTATTTTTATCCTTTAAATCAGTTTGCCATTTTTGGCTAGAGAATTTATGGGAAGAAGTTACTTAGGCAACGAGCGCACATGCATTTTTCGTCGCATTACTTTTCAGTCGCAAAGCAAGCACACATATGACAGCTACCAATCGCAACGTTTAAGTGCGCCTACTCGATTGAAGTTGCAGTCAAATATCTGCTGCTTACAACTCCACAGTTACTGTCATTCTATGACATTATTGTTATTAATCTTTTGTTCGACTAGATGAGATCACGTCATTATGCGCTTTTCTTTCTTAGTTCAGAGTTGAGCATTGATCTGAGCTCGAGCATTATGATCGCGCTTTTAATCGAGCGTGCTCAGATTGTTTTTTAACTATCCTGTTTTTATCTTCTGTCAAAAGTGACTGTAGCCGATTTTCTTTCTTAGTTTAGAGCAGAACCTGAACTGTTATACAAAAAGTTCGTATTTCTTTTTAGCTCAAACACATCAGAACTCAGAATTTGTGTTTCGTTTTTCGTTCAGAGCATGATCAGAGCGCGCTCTATGAGCTCAGAATAAATTTGACTGATTGAAAACCTGATTACACACCTACAGTCACATTTGACAGAGAAAAAAAAACAGGATACACAAAATAATTGAAATGGCGGACGAACCTTGTTGCTCTGGAACTGAAGGTTAACCAATTTAATAAATTCAAATTTATTTATTAAAAATGACAGCTATGTGTTCCATAAATACATCGGTTCAGAGCGCGCTCATAATGCTCGAGCTCAGTTCAAACGCCTTGTGAGTGTTCAGGTTCTGCTCTGAACTAAAAAAGAAGAACGCCTATTATATGGCAACAGCTGTCAACTCTGATTGTATTCTCAAACAATTTTTAAAATGACAGCATTGGTAAGACCAAGAAGCAAAAAGTCGATTCGCTCTCATAAAATGTCTTGACACACGCCAAGTGTGACAGTTTAGTACGCTTTATCAGAAATACTTGCAGATATAAGATATAAAGACGAGGTGATAGCCATTGAGCTAGATCAAGGGCGTGTCAAAGAGAGCGACGGAGAGACCCAGTGCTAGTCAAAACATTACATCTGGGCCTTAACCTAATTCCTGTCAGTTCCATCCATTTCCTTACGAACTAACCATCGTTTTAGTCCATTTTTGTATTAACCCCTGGATATAATTTTATAACAGTCAACGACTTTGACTACGAGGACTACAATAATCCCAGTCCGTGCAACGTTTGGCGTCCCGGCGATCCCGATCTGAACACTTTCGACTTGATACGCAACTACAAACTCGATCAGTATCAACATCAATTCGAGAATGTCCGCCGTGTCGTTGGATCAAATGACTTTCAAATAGCCTATCACATCGAGGAAGAAAGCAACATGACCATCGAATCGGTGCAGGCCTTTCCATTGGGCGTACCGTATGAGTTCTCGTTTGAGTGTACCTTCCGAACGGAGCAACCGCCCATCCAGCCGTGGTATCTCTTTCAGCTGACCAACTACGAGTATGAATCTCAACTGAGTGTGACCATCAATCCGATTTACGACACCATTGACTTTGCCCTGCCGCTGTATGATGGATCTCTGAAGACGGTATCGTTCAAGGAGTCTAAGGTAAGCCGTCCAAACCTGACGGCAAGAGTTTGTACATTGTTTAAACTTTTAGCTGTTCGACGGACTGTGGCACAAAGTTATGCTGGGACTGACGCAGGACAGTGTGCGCATGTGGGTGGACTGCAAGCCGACACCGGACGTAAGTGGGAAGGAGCGTGTGCCGCTAGATGGTCGCGGTCCAATTGACGCGACAGATGGTTTCTTTAGTTTGGCACGGGATGTTCGGACGGGCAACACGGTTCCGGTAAGTTTGATGATATCTGAACATTTCTGTGTATGATTGTTTTTTGATTCCTGAAATAGATAGACGTTCAGTGGATGGTCCTTAGCTGTGATGCTGAGAAACCGAACCGCACCACTTGTGAGGAGCTGCCGCAATATGATCTAAAGTTTAAGGGACCCGATCCAGCAGAAAAGGGATGGGACATACGGAAGCCAATACTACCGGCTTCGGGCGGAGGTAGTCGGGTGTGTCCGGAACAGTGCCCCGCAGGTCCACCGGGCAAACCGGGTCGTGATGTAAGTTTTGTAAGGGGCTTTGACGTCTTTCCTTATGGTACACACATTTTATAGGGCTACCCAGGTCCGGCGGGACAGCCAGGACCTCCAGGACGTTCTTCATACGTAAACCGATTCGGAGTCAATGTGGAAAAGGGTGAAAAAGGCTCACCGGGTACACCGGGTGCAATGGGACTTGTCGGATACAAAGGGGAGCGTGGACAAAAGGGCGAGCCCGGTGACATTTATACGTCTGGGCTCATGCGGGAGATCGGTCAACAGTTCTACAACGAAAGCCATGGCCAGAAGGGCGAAAAGGGCGAGCGTGGTATTCCCGGCACACCGGGTGTACCGGGAACGCCAGGCATTTCGGGTTCTTCTTCCATCAATGGAGTGACAGTGGGACATCCGGGTCCTCCAGGAATAATGGGGCCTGCTGGACAACCAGTAAATTTAACCATAACCTTATAGAAGAGCTTTTTACATTTATGCATTCCAGGGCTCCAAAGGTGAACCGGGTGCACCCGGTATAGAAGGACAGCCCGGTCCACCAGGCTTTGCAGGAATTGATGGGCCGCCTGGTCCAGCAGGAAGACCGGGTCTAGACGGAATTGATGGACGGCCAGGGCTGATCGGTCTAAGTGGCCATCCCGGAGAAAGAGGGCAACCAGGGCCCAAGGGAGAGCCTGGCAGTATCTCCAACTACGGGTTGATTGAAAAGCTACAGCGAGGGATTTTCAATGCAAGCATTGGCCATAAAGGCGAAAGGGGTCTGCCAGGTCCGCCAGGACCACCGGGTCCACCAAGCAGCAGTGCGTACGGCCATTCATCGGTGAATGCATTACAGGGCCCACCTGGACTTGATGGTACACCCGTAAGTTTCATTGTAAAACGAATTTTTATGAAATAGCGCTAAGGTCCGTTCTATAGGGTGAAAGAGGAGAGCCCGGACCACCGGGCCCGACTGGACCCCAAGGTGAAAGAGGATTCGATGGAAGCCCTGGTGTTCCGGGAACACCAGGCAATCCCGGAGCACAAGGCTTTTCTGGGTCAGACGGCCGTCCTGGAATTCCCGGACCAGCAGGTCCTCCCGGGTATTGTACTTGTGACGAGCGACCTAATAGATATGTCGCACCCACCAGCCCAAGTGTTCCAGGTGAGCGAGGTAGAGACGGTGATAGAGGCACTGAAGGTCCACCAGGACCACAAGGTTTCCAAGGAGTTCCGGGCTACCCAGGTCCAGCCGGACCGCCTGGACCTCCAGGTCCTCCCGGCCCTTCCGGCTTGACGGGAGCCACATCTACAGACAACTACCGTTTTGAGCAAAGTGAAATTCGGGACATTTGCATGGGCGTAGTAAGAGGTAAGTACAACGTCCCAAATGAGTAGTTCACCCTAAGACGGGTCTTTCCAGAATATATAGCTGAGATCCAGTCGACTTTGGTTGGCCCTCCCGGGCCAGCAGGTAGAGGCCGCATTGGAAGACCGGGACCGCCTGGTCTTCCCGGCGCAAGAGGTACATTTGCTCTGTTTAATTCGGGAATTTTTTCAAAACGTCCTTTCCTTATTTCAATAGGTGATCCCGGTACTCGAGGATCAGCCGGTGACAGAGGCTTCCCTGGTATACCTGGAATTCCAGGATCACAAGGTCCAGCCGGACCGCCTGGTGTCGAGGGTCAAAAGGGTGACCAGGGTGAGGACGGAGTAGGTCGTGAAGGACCGCCAGGCCCAAGAGGATCGCCAGGGCTAGATGGGGCGGGTATTGACGGTTCGCCTGGACGACCAGGAGATCGCGGTGAACCTGGAAGACCAGGTACAGCTCAAACGCTTTTCTGTATTACATACAACGTATTTTTCTATCGTTTTCTGTATTTATAGGCGAATCAGGTCCTCGTGGTCCACCGGGACAACCAGGAGTATGCCCCGAATGCTCGTATTCAGCTTATACATCAGCTTATCCTCTCCTCTACCAGCAACAGCAAACTAAGGGACCGCAAAATATCAAGGGCTGATGCGAGAATCCATAAATCTTAAGTTTTAATAAAAGCTCAGTAAGCTCTGCCGTTCTTAATAAATATTTTTTAAGCTTGAATGGTCTTTTACTTCAAATTGACACAAAGGCTCGGTAAGTTAAATAAAGGATAAGTAAACACTCGTATCTAGAGTGCTGATGTGGCTGTTAACTTGGTTCGTTGGTCCCATCCTTCTTGAGAAGCTTTCAGTATCCACCGGTATTTGGATTAGAACAGCAGTTAAAAAGCCTCTCGATGCCGTTGGATTTTTATCTATACTCGTCTGACATTTGAGTTCGCACTCACTAAATTAACAGGTGTCACATGTGATTCTGACGAGGAACCTCAATTCCGAAGACCTAATAACATGCATCTGTCAAAAGATCGACTACCACAAATACAAGGTGGGCCAAAAGAAGTCATCCGATGTTGTTTGGCTCTCATTATTTTTTCTAAATGAAAAACTTCGATTCTGTGTCTTGATTATGTTTATTTGAACCTTTAGAATTTTATTGGTCAAGTCGAGAAGATGATATCGGCCAAATGGGCGCCGTCACAATTGATTGCCATACGGGCTGGTTTTATGGCATTTTTCATCGCTTCGGCGAGAACTTCGGGTGACAGATTCTCGCACTCGTGTCAAATGTTGCGCTTTGGGGCTTCTAGGGTCTCCGGCTTATTCACGTAAACACGGGACTTCAAAAAACCCAACAAGTCTGGATCGGTTAAATCGGGCGATCTTGCGGGCCAGTGCAAATCGCCAAAACGAGAGATGAGGCGCAGTGTGTGCCGTAGCTAAGTCCTGTTGGAACCACATGTCCTCCAGTCCTAATTCGCCCAATTGCGGCAGAAAAAACTCGGTTAACATGGCCCTATAGCGCGCACCGTCCACTGTTGTCGTTTTACCACCGGCGTTCTCGAAAAAAAATGGCCTCGTCACCAGCGGCCATATTCTCGGCACAACGGGCGCTCCGGGGCCGGCCACTCTTGGCAATGTCTCGTGTGGTCCCATACTCTTCAAGGTTGATGGCCCGATACCGACGGCGCAGTGTTTACGCAGTCGGTGTCGGACGGCCTTGGAATCGGCGAGACGGAGTTCGCAAAAATAGACACGATTATTCCGCGTTCTTGGTGAGTGTATCGCTTCATGGCTTGTTCACTTGTATTCTACATCTGTCTAGTCCACAAATGTCAAAACAATTTTGACACTGGCGGCCATTTGCAAAAATAAGAGCATCTTCCAATAAGGTAACTTCTTTTGGCCCACCTTGCATAAAATAAATGTGTGGAAAAAAACAAAAATGTACTGAAATTCCTGTGTTTTTCACGCACGCATAACACACACATACGTTTTCCGATTTCAACAAAACTTCACAAAACCCATATATAGACCAATACCAAAGATTTCTGGAAGTTTGGTAAAAATCGGTAAATGCATTAAGGCGTGAATCGGCGACATACGAACACAATTTTAAGGCTCAATTTATATATATATAGATAATAACTGTATCTGAATGGCTATTTTACTCACTTTATGAACAATTTTCTAACTTGCTCGGCTTTTTTTATTTATTTTTATTTTGTAAACCTTTGAACGATTTCTTTTGAGAGGTCGTTTGTTTTTTCTCTCAATGTTGCGGTCAGTTTTGCGCTAGATTGAGAAATTTTCCTGAAAGGGATATTTCCAAAAAAGTGCCAGGCGTCTGGCGCAAATGGTTAAATATCAATTTTTTTATATGGAGTTTGACATGCCGCTAGGCATCTAGCGGGCAGTGGAACGCGGCCATTTAGAATTTTATTTTTATTGCTGCTTCACACGTATTCACTTCACAGACAGTACAATTGAGAGTGGGATGGTGGAGGTTACATTGAAAAAGTTGCGGGGAAATCGGGAAGACGTGGGAACGCTGTCAATCTATGGGCCCTAAATGCAAGCTGTGCAAAGCAGACGCACTGCAAAGCAGAAAACACTTTGCAATTTGAAGTTGATACTACCCTGCAAAGCATGCGCTTGCAAAGCACATATCAGATAATTATGTAGTCACGATGAATTGCGTAAAAATGGAATAATTTTCAACAAAAAGAGATTAAAAATTAAATTATCAACAGCGGAATTTATGCAAATGCTGTACGATTCTTACATCTGCACGATTGCGCTCAAAATTGCGCAATAAATAAAAATCTACTACATTTATGAGTTCTCTGTTTAGCATTAATGCAAAATCATGCATTTGTGAACTCTCTGCTTAGCAAATTTTGCGCCATATTGCTTTTAAGAATGGGCTCTATTTCTGCGAATGTGGTTTTCCATTGGGCTTCTTCAGATTCGCTCTCAGATTTAAGATTACGTGTGTCTAATCGAGCATAAAAACGTCACTTGCTCTTTTTTGTGTTGATATTACTAGGTACGGTTCGAATATGCGTAGCCTTCGACAATTTTCTAAGCATTTTGCCTTCACTGCTCAAATTTTGTATTAAAACATTCTAAATTTGCGCCCAGATTGATTTCTAAACATTTGTACATAAATAATTAACAAAAATAGATCCGCCCGATGCAATGCGTTCCTTTCAGATGGAAATTTAACGAAAACGTAAACAAACTTCAACGTACTTGTGTTTGTAAATCTGAAGCAAATCTGCGAAAAAAATCCAAATTCGCAAAAGCGCTCTGAAATCTAAAAAAGATTGTTTTTTTTTTTGTACCAAACGAAGATAAAGTCAACCATCGACCAAATTTGCAAACTCTGACAGATCTTGGAAAAAACCCAGGAATTTCAGTTTTCAATTTTGACATGGTTTCGTATAACTCGTCCCTGCGCTATCATAGGCGACTTTAACCCTGGAATGCTACACTTATTTGCGAAACGTACTATGCTACACTGGGGTACAACGGTACCCCAAAGAAAAAAGGACATTTTTATAAAAAACTAAATTTTATTCAGCGAATTCATAAAAGAAACTTAGAGTACAGAATAAAAGTATTTTTTTTCAAAAACAAGGAAATGAAATAATATCATTTTGAACAGGTTGGACATATTTTACTTTGGTGCTGTAAACAAATGAATTTTTTGCATAGAGCGCAGTTGATCCTTGATTTTCTATCCCGGCTTCTTGGGCAAAATGCACACCTACCCGCGGTAGTAGTTGGCTTTGTTTGCTCTTCCAATGCTGGGGTTATTTTTAGTGTACTGCATATTGTCTCGCGGAGTTCACGCCTTAAAGTTGGAGTTTGTAAACGACGTTTCATATGTGGTTTTACTAAATCTAGTGCTAATTTTTTCAAGTATACTCTTCGGTTTTCTAATTTTTCTTTGTTTTATGCGTAAGAACCACGTAAAAGGATCATAGAGTTGAATCCCAAAATATTGAGCAAATTACAAAACAAGCAAAACGGCCAGCGGCGCGTCTTTCGACCAGTAGAATAAGTGTGACACAATTGGTCCAAGGTGTCAACTCCGCCCTTTGTTGAGTTATAGAGTTTTATTATCTCTGGTAATTCGGTGGAATTTGGCTCATCACCTTTTTCATGCATTGTAGAAAGCATCAATACAATTTTTTTTTCTTTTTTGGTGGACAGTACGACAACAGAGTAAGTGGATTACTGTAGCAAAACATGGAAGAGTTTACCTGTCTATCCTTTAATTCCAAAAATGATTGAGGTATTTCTTTTTTATTTTTCCTCAAGGTGCCCACTACGGTTATGTTTTTGTTCAGAAGATGTTGGGCAGTCTGCACTGAAGTAAACCAATTATCCATAGTCAGATTTCTATTGGTACCATGAAAAGAACTACTGGACAACCGGAACATCGCGAGGTGTGGAGTCCTTGCCTATGTAAACTTCAGCGTCGAGTACAAAAGCCGTTTTAGCATCGCAGCACATCACTATCTTGATTCCATACTTGTCAGGTTTTGATGGAATGTACATCTTAAATGGACAACGACCTCGGAAACCAACTAATTGTTCATCAATCGTGGTGTACTCCGATGGAACATATAATTCTTTCATTTTATTTAGGGATCCCTCGAACACTTCTCGAAATGCTGCAAGTTTGTCCGTCGTTTTTCTCTGAGCTCTGGTGTCTTTGTCATCGAATCGAAGACAGTTGATCAGAAACCTCAAACGTGCTTCGGGCATAGTTGCCCTAAATATTGGTATACCACTGTCTTTATCAAATAACTCTTTGGTAAACACTCCATTCATTTTCATAACACCGGCATAATAAAGCAAGCCAATAAGTGCATGCATTTCAATAGAATCCGTTGCCTTGGTGAAAGAAGGTTTATTAGTTGTTTCTGTGTCATCATCGTCGTCGTCCACTTTTTTGACATATGTAAATTTTTGGACTTTCATTTCTTTATTTGTATATTCCGTAATTTTTTCAAGGTTTTCTCTGGTGAAACATAGTTCCCAGGCTTCTATTCCTGACTTTATTTGCTTGGATTCATTTTTATTTCCAGGCAAATGTAGAACCAGATTTCTTTTTGGTGTCCGATGTACTGTACCTTTAACCCCTGACCACTTGAACCCATTTTTTTCCTCTTAGTTTAACGGGAACCTTCAAAATTTTAACTTTTGCTTGTTCAGCACGGTATATTTGTGCCAGCGGTACACAATCTTCAGAATCAGAGGATGAAAATGAATCCTGGAAGCAAACTGAACTAGAAAGAATTGAGCGGTCTTCGTTCTCGGTCAAGGATGTGAGCCGATGGTGATCTGGGCTAGAATGGTAACGGATGTCTTCAATATCGCATTCCTTGTTCATTTCTAAGTTATCTCTAAAATCTGGTATGATGGCATCGTCCTCATCACTCATGTCATTTAAATCATCGGAGTCAGCCTCATAGAGAATTTTATGTATCTCCGAGATATCATCCGGTTTTGATAAGTCAAGAATTTTTTTTTGGGAAGTCATTTCTACCATGAGCTATAAACAAACAAATTAATAAGCGTATAATAGAACTGAGCACTTGTTACATTTACTAACAAATAGTTTAATAAGACTAACATACTTACCTACATTAAAAGAAAACACTGTAATAAAGTTTTTTATTTCATTCGTATTCTGCTACACTGGGGTACACCTGTATCCCAATATCAAATTTAAGCACAATGACAAACAGTCCGCCCGCCGTCAGTGTCACATACGAACTAATGCAACAAGTCATGAAAATACTCAGACGCTCAAGCTTGCAGCGCCATCTGCTACCGAATGGCTGCAGTTAAAAATAAGGCTGGGGTACAAGTGTACCCCAAGTAGCATTCCAGGGTTAAAGTCGATAAAAAGATGCGATACACAACACGTCTTTAAAGTCGCCTATGATAGTGTATATAGAAACGAGTTATACAAAACCATGACAAATTTTGGCGTCCCCGCCAAACTCGTCCCTTTGTGTAGGTTGACGATGGAGAAATCTCGCTGCTCCGTCAAAGTCGACAAGAACACCACAGAGCCATTTGATGTCGAAAAAGGTTTGCCACAAGGCGATACGCTATCACGTACGTTCTTTAACATCGCGCTTGAAGCAATTGTACGAAACTCACAAGCCAACACCAGAGGTACAATTTTTCAAAAGTCTGTTCACCTACTTGCCTATGCTGATGACATTGACATTATTGGGAGAACGCGGCGAGCTGTCAGAGGCGCATTTGCAAGCATCGAAACGGAGGCGGCGAAGATGAGTCTGGCTGTTAATGAGGACAAAACGAAATGTATGCTGTCAACGAGAAAGGACTCTCAACATCGGCGACTCGGACAAAACGTCACGATGGACAGATACAACTTCGAAGTAGTTAAAGACTTTGTCTACCTGGGCTCCATTATCACTTCGCAAAATGACATCAGCGCAGAGATCAAGCGAAGAATCACTTCCCAATCGCTGTTTCTACGGGCTAAGAAGGCATCTGAGCAGTAAAGCCCTCTCTCATAGAACCAAGGAGATATTATATAAGACCTTAATCATCCCGGTCCTGCTGTATGGCATGGACCCTGTCAAAAGCGGATGAAAACCTTCTGGGATGCTCTGAAAGAAATATTCTTCGAGTGATATTCGGTCCAGTTTGTGACGATGGAGTGTGGAGAAGAAGATTCAACGACGAACTACACGGGCTATACGGCGACGCTGGCCTGGTCAAGAAGCTAAAAATACAACGGCTGAGATGGCTGGGACACGTGGAGCCTATGGACAACAACGCACCAGCCCGACGAGTCTTCGAATCCGCCCCTGAGGGACAACGCAGCAGAGGAAAGCCCCACCTTAGGTGGCGCGCACAATTGGAAAACGACCTCAACCAACTTAGTGTGCGTAACTGGAGGCAGCTAGCAAGCGACTTGTTGGTTGAGGCCGTGGTCCACCCCGGACTGTAAGCGCCACCAAAAGTGAATAAGTAAACGAACTTAAAAATTGCTTTGTGCGCAAAAAAAAGTGCTCTGAGAGCGACCAATCGAATACCACATTAGTTTATAGTGCCCAGTTATTTATTTCAAAACTCAAAAGCTAAATCAAACTCAGAAGTTGCTAGATACAACACCTTCAAGTCTATGGGACATTTTTTATTAGTGGTAGCACGATACAGGCCGTTGTTTCGAACTGTAGCGCTTAGTTCTTCTCATTTCTAATTAATAAAAAATAGCCTGCTCCTTTTTTTGTTAAAATATATTATATTATCGTTACTTTTCAATAAGCTTACATAAAATAACTTTTATTTATACAATTTGATTTTTGATGTTAATTACCATGTTTATTTCTTGTTTTTTTTTTTTTCTTGTAGCAAATAGTATATCGTAATTAATTCAATATTCGTTTCGTATTTAATTTTTATTTACTGATATAATAGTGACTGTGCTTAATTTGTTTGCTTATACAATTTTGTTTGTTGGTTAATTTTATTTTCAGAATATATAAATGCTCTAAGAAGTAGGATATTTACTTGTTTGTTTTTTTTTTTTTTTCTTTATTGAAAGTTATGCAATGTTTATCTGCTCCCTTTCTTTAGAATATTCGACAAAACTATTTATTTACCTTCTGGAGGTTACACTTTAGCTGCTGGAAAACACAATGCCCTAGTAAAGAAAAGAACAACAAGTAAAACATATTTGTAAAGCGACATAAAATATTTATTTCTAATCGAAAATGAAAAATAAAAAATACTTTAGTGTTTGGTTGAATTATTTTTGTCATAATTAAAACTAAATACAAAATAACTGTTTATACACGTGATTTGGTTAGTAACATTTTTGTAATTATTGATAAAAACAAATAAATTGAATACTAGTAGACTACGGTTGCTTACAATCTGGTTTTAAGAACATAATTTGATTTTGTTTTATTTTTCTTTTCCCCATTTAACACAACTGTATTGTTATTTGTTTTTTGTTTTTGGCAGCGCGTACAAATAAGTGATAAATCTATTAACAAATACTAACAAATCGAGAACTAAGTAAATTCGTAATAATTTTATATATATTTTATGTGTTGTTTGGGTAACAAGTTTAATTTGTTTTATTTTTCTCTGAATTTCATTTTGTTTTACGTGTTGAAAATATATTCAAATATCTAGGACTATTATTAGTTATATATTTACAGGTTATTTACAATCAAAATGTTAATAACTTTGCTTGGTAACTAAGACTATAGGTTGTTTTACATGTTTTGTTTTCATTTTGTATGTTTTGCGTTAGACTAGTTGCGGCTGTTTGAAAAGTTAAGCCGAATCTAAACTGAGTTTTTCGACAGACAAACAATTTCAAATTGAAGGATTACGGCGCAACTATTCATCAATTTACTGGCTCGGCAAGTAGCCAGCTAAGAACATTATTTATTATTTTATTTTACTCACGCGAGAAAACTATTTCGTTCCTTTGATATGTCTCGCGCACTTGGAATGGGATTAGTTGGGTATCAATGGCCCTGATTTATTTATGTTTCGATCTCTTGTATTTCCGAAGTAGGATCTGCGTGAAATATATTCCATGGCTCAGATTACGACGAATCTTCTATGCAAATCATTCGAATCAGAAGTCAAATCGAAGAGGAACAGCAGTCCTCTCAAGAAGTTATCAAAGTCATCTTAGTCATCATTGTCCAATAACGACATTCGATTCACTGAAGGCAATTCGGACATTCTTAGTCGCAACAGTTTTTAAATCACCTTCAGTTAAATATCTCATAGCATCAAGTTTTTATTTGGAGCGAAAGTGAATTGCCGCTTCCACGTATTTCAAATAAAATACTAACGATGAACATTGGCTACATAACTTTTCCCACGAAAAAACACGTTCGTGCTAATTCTTTCATTCGGCTGCAACTAGTGCTTGTCTTTTAGAGGGTGGCACGAAAACAATAAGAGACACTTTCGTTTTTAGTTCATTCTTTTTAGAAGGTTCGCAAATAGTCATTTTTTTAATGTTCACCTTTTCTTGAAGCTAACTTTGGATTTAAAAACAATCAAAAGTCGAACGCATCAATATTTTGAGATCATTGTATGCGGTGTTCAGAAATGCATGCCTTGATCAAATTTCATTTGAAAGACCACATCTTCTATTGCATTTTCGAACCACCCAGTATTGTTTTGTGCTGCTAATTTGTCTCTCTTTTAACACGGTTGCTTTTAGTTTATGTATTTAGTTTATAACTACATATAAACCTATATAAATCTTTGGTGATTATGATTTGTGATCAAGTTTGTTATTTTATTTTTATTCTTTTGTAAAATTTAAACTTAAATATAATATGAGCTGCACTCTTGAAGAAGTCATAATTCGTTTGTACATTTGATTATTTTACAATTACTAGTCTATCATATAAACTTAAATTTAACAACAAGCAACAGGAAATAAATGCTAGACAAAAATCACGTTAGATGAAAATAAATTATTTTTGATTTCGTTGGTATGATTAGAAACTAAGGGGGGGGGGGGGGGGCAAAAATGGAAAACATACGATGGGTTGGAAGAGAACGGAAAAGAAACTCCATCTAACAACGTATAATGGATTTCATTCTTTCTTTTGGTTTATTGTCTATTTCGATTTGTAGTTGTGTACGTTTGAGTCACTTGAAAGGGTGGACGCTTTCGCATTCATATTCGAAGCTTGTGGGTGCTTGAAAACTTGACCTTTGCTATGCATTTCATCTTTGCTTTAAATGTGGCCATAGCCATTTAAAGAAGAACAGGATGACGCGAGATTGTCTTAATTTTCGGCGACAGAGAATGCAACTTTTGAAATCTTTAGAGCTTTCTGTTAATGAGAAATATAGGCAGATTCCTGATAATATTCTTGGGTATGCTAAAAATATTCACTATACAATTTTATTACATGCTTATTTTCCCTCTATGTCTGTCCGATGTCTGAAACCAGCATAGGACGCAAATAGTGCTCTGGTAGCTGCACTATTCGGTTCACCCCGATACGAAAGTCAAATCTGATCGGAACTCAAATTGCGTTCGAAGTATCCCTTTCGGAACGAAATAAATGAAGCATATAAACGCGTTCATTTCACATTAAAATATTCTGCAGCAATAAGTTGTCGGTGAGCTTGGGAAAAAAATGTGCAGCGTAGCTGTCAAAAGTAAGTTTTATAACGCGGTTCCCCGCAATGCGACAAGGTGCGCTACATGTCATCGGAGAATTTTTCCGAAAGTTGTATCGGAACGGATACCTCGATAGGGGTGATTGTTTTGAAAGACATTGGAAGGAAATCTACAATAAGTACGTAAAAGATTCGAATTAATCGAAAAAAGATCGTTCGGAGATCAATGTACGAGCCTGGAGAATCTTCAGCTCAACGTCGTAGTGAAAGACCACGTCTGAGAAAAGGGATCTGTGCCAATGCAATGGGATTACTACAGCACTTGGAAACTTCGGACTTGATCCAACAGGTGATATTCCCATTTTGTAACACGCGTTGAACGTGGGTAATACCTCATAAGATAAAATGCTAGCCCCTGCTCGCTATCAAGTACCTCGTGAACTTAAAATAAACTTTTGTCGCCAATAGGAGTTACCTTTGTGATGAACTACAGATTACCCGACCTACTAATGGCCAATCTACGGGGAATTTAATGGTTATACTCGTGTTAGTGGCATGTGCAATACCAATCAAACGCTCCCCAGTGAATCTGATAGATATAACGCTAATCACGGTCATTGCACTGTCAACAATTGAACATGGGCACTCATTCCGTAATTTTTCAGACGATTATCGTCCAAAAGTAGCAACTAAGTGCCAAAATTACGAGTTTGAGACCTTAATCCAGTTCATTTTCCACATATGTAATGAAAGCTGATGATAGTGAAACAAATTCCGGCAGAATATAAGTGCTTATGGTCATCAAAGTTTCAAAAACGATACCGTCCCGACGATTATTGTTATACGGAATCTGCCGCCTGAACTTAGGGTGCCTGTCCATTTGAGAGTAAAAATGCTGCGAGCAGCTCTCAAGAGCAAACTCGCAAGTGGACATAGTCTTGAGAGTTTGTCGCGGAGAGTTAACTTTTTACTCTCGAGGTTCGAGCCTTCTGAAAGTCACTCGCAAGTGGACACATGTTCTGATCACTATCGGAGATTAGCTCGCCGAGAGTCGACATGACAAAAGAGTGGACATCGGAGGAAATTAATCGATTCATAGAGAAATACTCGCGGGATTAATATCTCGAAATTATTACTCTCAAATGGACAGCCACCCGAGATTTACTCTCGAGAGTTTACTAGCGAAAGTACTCTCAAATGGACAGGCACCTTTAAGTATATCGTGTACATGCAATCCCTTAGGAGCATCATTTACATAAGTGTGCATTTTT
This sequence comes from Cheilosia vulpina, assembly GCA_916610125.1. Taxonomy (NCBI): domain Eukaryota; kingdom Metazoa; phylum Arthropoda; class Insecta; order Diptera; family Syrphidae; genus Cheilosia; species Cheilosia vulpina. The sequence continues at coordinate 11,343,322 of OU744276.1, read as the reverse complement.
TGGAAATGAGCTGCAGGCACATCAATGACATGAAGAATAAAACGACCCATCGTTGTCGTATTTGCACAACATAATTGATTTATAACTTGACGCACGCCGTCTGCAACAGAATATATTTTCGTGTGTACCTATTACATTTGGAAAACGGGTCACGATGATCAAAGAAAGATGGTTCATTGTGAAAAAAAATAACACTGCAATGTAGCTGAGTTAACGTCTCAAATGTACCCAAGCTCGTAGATTTCAATGTATCTACAACCAATGCTGTCCTGCCGTACACTCAACATAGCCACCGCCATGAAGAGATCAGCAGCAGCGTTGCCACTTTGCAGCAATAGCAGTAGATCTTATGCACTTTCCGCAAAAAATAAATAATAAATAATAAATCTGCTGCCACTAAATCCAATCTACTGCACTTTTTTTTTATACCCTCAGACTCTCTTGGGCTTTTAGAGTATTTTCAAAATTTTAATTTTAATGGAACGTTTATAAGAAAACACTAATGTGATTATTAATACAGTTTTAAGCAATTTATCTTTGTTTTTTTTGTATAATAAAAAATCTACCGCGGAAAGATCCAATCTACTGCATTTTTTAGTGATCTACTGCGCTCCTCTTTTTTGAAGTGGCAACGCTGGCTCAGCAGTATTTGTCTAGCGACATACCTACTGCGTTTTGAAAAAAAAAAAAAAAAATACAAAAATGTCAAGGCAATCGCTGAGTTGAGATTATATAATTAACTAGAGATTCACTGCGCACTTTAATATATTTTATTGACACATTTGCCCTGCCCACCGATCGAGTGAAGTAATCGAAGCTCACCTTCGTGTGCGTTTCACATGTAAGTAAGCTAATTTGAAGTTTTGCTAAAGTTTTCACATTCAATGGATAACAAACGCTTCCGAAACGCATTTCTAAGCGCACAGTCGTTGTTAAAATATTGAAAACTATATTTAAATGCATAAATCATGTACAAAGCTGTTGATTGCGACTCCGTGTGCGCAAAAAGTTCCAGCAATTCACTTTGAATATGTAATAATGTCGCCTGTGAATGCACACGTAGATGCATGCAACATATTCCACGGAACTGCTTGATATTTAGCATGCATTTCAAGGCGTTTTGCACAGCAAAAAGGTCCTTCCTTCGATAAGGTAAAACGACACATATCACCGGATGGTTAAAGACCACGGTGGACTGAATCTGTTTAGAAGAACTAAAATCGAACAGAACTCACTTAGGGATGAAGATATGCTAAAAATACTGTCTGACAAATGTGCACTCTTCTTTGATGACTACTAAAATAAGATATTTCGCAGTAACTAAAACATGACAAGTGCTGAAACGAAATGAGAAAAATAAAACTTTTCAATATGGCACTATGCATGAACTAGAGGATAATATAACCGTTAACAAGATGCCTTCCTTAGATATTTATGTTTCTAGTTGCCTATGTGTGTTATGCCTTAAAAACTAGTTCCACCATCTGCGCTTCTACTTTCAGCAACATCATGCAAATCAGACTTAGTTTTTTTTTTTTATTACAATTTTCTTATTTAACGTCTTTGTTAAAGTGCGTCAATTATATACTAATTCACTTAATCGGTATCAAATACTAAAAGTGTTAGTAAAATTCACATAAAATACTAAACCTAATGACTATATACAGCTGCACACGAATACGATATAAGTTCTTGTGGACTTTTGATTTATAAATTAAAAACATATTTTGAACAAAATGAGAGTGTTGAAAAAATATAAAAATAAAATGTAGCTGCCCATAATTCCAAGTGAAATACTATTGGTCCCTATCCTAATGATCCGTGCTAGCAGTTTCATCGATATTGCTGTCCCAGTTGAATTCGGTGACACCCTGTTTGTAGTTGATGTTGCCGAGGTTGGCGTAGCGCTTTTCAAAGTCCGCATCTTTTGCTTTGAGTCGCTCGAATCTGAAATAGAAAAGGATTTGAATATGACATGGTGTTTGGACAAATGCGACTCACCTCTGGAATAGTAGATTCTTCGCAAAGGTATACAGCTCCATGTCCAGCCCGTTTAGCTGCTCAATGTGTTTCCTTTGGTCTGGACGTAGATTACTGACAGCTGCCACTGAGATCGTTGTATTGTGCTGCTCGAAGGGTATTGCAAAGCGAAGATTGAATGTCTCCTCGAAGATGTACTGGGACATCTGAAAAAAATCAAAAAAAAGTTAAGTTTAAGTTATGGTCGAGAGTAGTTTGGTTGCGACCGAGACGTACCTTTTGAAACTCGGTCAGTCCAAAGTATGCCATGGCGGCTAAATTGCGCTTAGCACTCGCCAACATGACACGGTCACGTTCGTGATGTGGCATCGATGATTTGTTGTAGCAATTTACTAAAGCTAAGTCGGCCAACATGCGTGTTTGCCGGTTGGCGGCGAGGTTACTCTCACAGGCGGCAAAGTCGTCCAACGTTACATGGAGCCAATCTTTACCTACGAAATAAAGAGCAGTTTGTGAGCTCTATTCAATGGAGCCGATGATCGAATTGAATTACCTTTGTAGCATGGTGGCAGTTCGGCAGCGGTTGCTTGACGCCCCAGACACCAGTGTCTGGAGCCTTTCCACGTTGCACCGCGTCGCACGTGCCTGTATTCGGACATATACCGCGATATGGGCTCTCGCAGAAGTGCAATATAGAAGTATCTCCGCTTGGCGGTTTCGCCCTCGTTTTTGTCCAGCTCTTGATCCACGCATGAGGTTAGTTCCGTCCAGTCTGCGTGCAAGCCGCATTTCCAACCGGTCGAGTAGCGTGAAAACAGCCAATTTTCGTTGCGATGCGGACGGAAGCAGTAGCAGCGCTTTCTCTGACGCTGGCATTCACAGGGCCGCTACAAAAAAAGAGAAAAAGAATATATCCAGAATGTATAAAGTCCATCGATAACAATTATCCACAGCCCAAGGGACACAGGGACAAGACGATGGGTTTGTACATTCCACCCAAAAGATACATATAGCTTGTTTGATGCCGGTTGAATATACATTGAAAGCGGCAGACTTTGGGTAATAGGGTTATTGTTAATTCATGTTATCAAATTGTACACCCAGGACAACGAACCGGTTCGTACATCACTCATATATAATGCCTCTGTACATGTGACACATTAATTGAAAAGAGAAAAAAGTTTTAAGCTCGTGTCATCAGCCGAAGTGACATAATTTTTTTTATATATATTCTGAATCAGGATACCATTCCGAATAGTCTGTCTGTCTGTCTGTCTGCGAATGAAATTTGGCGAAAGGACTTCTTTTTATCGTCGTCAAGTTGTTGTTAAAAGGGTCGTTCCTTAGCAAAAAGTGGTCCCCCCAGAATCCAAGGAACCGACCTCCGAAGATGGTGGATTTACCAGTGTACCTGGCCTACCACCTGGAGTAATTATATCTTTTCGTTAATTGCATGATTATTGTTTTTAACGTTTTACCCACATATACAGCCGCTCCTGACGTGGAGAACAGACGCTGACCAGGGAGCCAACCAATATTGGTCAGACGCTTTTAGGTTTATGAGACTAGGGTCCGCGGGGTCGTTACACCCGTTACCTCTCTCCAGAGATGTTCCCTTCCTAAATATGAACTTTTTTCTAAGTAACGTTTTCGGGGATTCAAATTGGCATACATATTTTGAAAACATGTCTCTTACTCCAGGTATGCATTTTGTTCAAAATCATTATGCCCGTTTTGAAGGTAAACTGTAGAAACACAAATTTAAAAAAAAAAACCTATTTTTCAAAAATTCATTGTACGATAAATTAGCGAAGAACTGAGTTTGTTATCAATTATCACGTTTGAAATAACCATACTCCTTTTGGAATCCATTGTTTTTACAATCTCATAGACCGTTTTCGAGATATGTCAAATTTTCAAAAGTGCCATTATTCGATTTTTTTTTAGCCGGAATCTGGGTATTCACTTATTCAACCATGTAATACTCGTCAACATAAGTACAAATACCAATTTTAAATAGTTACAGCCGTTTTCGAAAAAATGTAACTTGTTTAACGCCGTTATATGGAAAGTACCATTCATATTGAGGTTAACATCCAGAATAAAAGAGTGTCCCCAAACTGTGTGCCCATAAATTTTAAATCCAACGTTTCAAAAAAAAGAAAAAGAAAGGGCAGCATACGGATAGAATTGCGCGACCTACTTTTCTTAATTCCTCTATTTTCGAAATGTCAGCAGAGATTAACATCTCAAGTCCAAAATTGTATGCGAATACAATTTATTTCTCTTACTTCGTATACGAGAAAGTTTAAGGTATTGTTCATCCCATACCTCGACCGACGTCGGAAAATAATTTAAATCAAATAGAAAAACACTTTCGAAAAAGCAAAACAGTCAACAGTCTTTAAAATATGAGTCTTATTCTACTGCAGATATTAGGAAAAAGATATAGAGCGGGATATTGGAACTCCAATTCAAAACGATTATGTGCATCAGTGTTTCTTCCCAGATTTGAAATTACACGTCATTGCATTGCAATTCCAGTCATTTTATGGGTACTCTAAAACCAGTAAGACCAATGATATGTTAGTTGCAAAGGAAATGCAACATGCTCAAGATAAAAATCAAAAGAAACCACACAAAAGTTCCAATAAAGAAGCAAAAAAAGTGTGAAAAGGACTCACAAAAGAGCCCAGAAAAGGAACAAGCGAAAGATCAAGTGATTATCAAAGAGAACAAAAAACAGCGGGCCCTAAAATGGCACCAACACCCGGAATTGAACTCCCTGAGGTAAACCCAGACAACGATGCATACTACGAGTATGAATCCGAGAAGACAACCACAATTTATGTAAAATAGTTCTAAGAAAACAAACATTGTATACCGTTGGGCGCCTGTTGTTGAGCTAACACATATAAATATTAATTATTCACCATCATTTGTTACCTAGTTTAAGTCAAATTGTATAAACAAAAAGTTCAATAAAAGCAAATGTAAATGTAAATAACCCTAAAATGGCATATGCATGACACAGCAGAGAAATCCGTAAAACACAAACACACACTGCAATGGAAACTCTCAGGAACAATAAAACGATATTAGATAGAATATGATTGCTAGAGAGACAGAACAGCAATAAAAGAGCTGTACCAAAAAGGCAATCATCCTAACTATAATAAAACTGTAACGTTTTTTTCCGGCCGTAAGGTGTTTGCCCGGAATAGATTTAAAAAGTACTGCACGAAATTGATTCCGGTTTTCACAGTTGCATTGAAAATTGTCGGGATTAAAAGATAGGATATGTTTTATCATTGTCCGCTGTCCGGAAGCGGAGATCCAAGGTGATATCTAAGAAAATTTGTAATTCTCGAATGCCTTCTAGCTCCTAGCTTTGGAATGACTCATCCAAATGAAATAGAAGTTCAATTACGTACAACGATTTTAAGATATTAATCATCTTTGTACGTTATCCTGAAGTTGAATGATCGTTGGATTTTCCCAGCGTTGAGTGGAGGAAATTTTGTATATGTATGCGACAAAATCTGTTTCTCTCTCTGTACCTGTGTGCTTTTTCTTTATTTCTTTTATGCATTTTTTGTCCTTTTTGTTGTTTGTTTGTTGAGTATATGATATGACATATGAGATATGAGTAGTCGAGTAGAACGAATGTGACGCATGAGATTGAGAGGGAGTCATACTAAATTGTAAATTAAATGAAAATGCGCTGGCGATCACAGGTCAGCTAGTGATGAATAAAATCCAAATTCTAGAATAGAATGCTAATGACTTCAAGAATCGAAAGGAAGATATACAAGTGACTCTCGAAATAAACGAGATAGGCATATGTCTTATTTCAGAGACGCACTCCAAATTAAACACTGCCTTTAGACTGAAGGGATATGAATTATATCACTGCCCACATTCACATACCTGCGCAAAAGGTGGGGCCGCAGTGGTAATAAAGAATACGATTGAACACGATTTAGAAGCAAATTTCCAATCATGTGCATTCCAAGGATTTTTCATGAGTATAAAAACGGGCAGTGGGCAACTATCAGTGTATTGCTCTTCTAGCTATAGACTAAATACAAATGATTTTAAAAATCTTTTCCGCATATTTCACAAGAGATTAATCGTGGGAGGGGATTTAAATGCCAAGAATAAATATTGGGAATCTATCTAAATTAACAAATACTAGAGGTAGACAACTTTATGAATGTATTAAAGAAGAAATACCACTCGATTGGAAAACCTACCTATTGGCCAACAGATAGGAACAAAACCCCAGATCTTGTCGACTTTTTTATATCTAAAAATATATCTTCAAATAAAATAAATGTGGAAGAAGGCACTGATCTTGTATCAGATCACTCCTCAGTACTTCTTACACTTGGCGATAAAATAACAAAGTCCAAAACTTGTTAATAGACTGGCTGATGGGAATCACTTTCGACAGAAGTTGGAAGAAAGTATCTGTCATCAGCTATTCAAACAGTAGACGAACTAGGAAATGCAAAAAGCTGCATGGGCAGCAACTCCTAAAACAATAAACAAGATTAAGCAAAACTCTTACCATCGCGAAATATGTGAAATCATTACGGAAAAGAGGACAGCTAGAAAGCGTTGGCAACAGACAAAACTCGGCTAATTGAATTGAATGTTGTGGTCGGATCTTGTAGGTATTTATGTATGTTTTAAGTTAATAACGAACTTTTTTTTAAATATCTGTATCTAAGTCTGTTACAAAACTACGATGAAGTTTTCATAATGTACGCCGTACGGTTGGGTAGGTCCTCAGTTCTGAAAGTGCTTAAATTGATAGTAACGTTTTTAATCTCTCTTCCAACGTTATTTTTCATACTACTCTATTTAGGCTAGGTAAGGTGGCTATATAGAAGGACATACTTAGACCATATTAGTGTAGGTCCTTTACCAAATAAGTGAAGGGGAAATCTTTAACTAAATGCTCGTTCCAAAACACTTAATAAAACCATGGAATACTAATTCATAATGTAATCTTTTGGAAATTTCGAAATGACAGAAAGGTATTACATGTCTTATACATCCGAGTGCTAACCTATATTCGTACTATAAAAAAAAAACTATCATATTGACGCTATACCAGCCACTAACGTCCATTTACTAAATTCAAATAATGATTCCAAAATCCTAACAATTCGCCGAATAAGTTTCACCGGCCCACCGCCAATTATGTGTTTTTTATATTATAGTGCATTTTTAAATGGGGCGATAAATATTAAAATCAAAAACTTGTCAAATTAACTTTATAGGATTTCTCCATTGAGTTAAATCTAAAAAACACACAAGTTCATTTGATTGAACTTGAATATAATAATGTTTTCGTAAGAATTGTGAAAACAGGTAGTTCACTTATAAATTCGTTCCTTTTCAACTAAGAGAAAGATATTGTATTCGTACTCGAGATGTTAATCAATTCTGACATTACGATGATAAAAAAGTGGGTGCAAAATGTTTGCCTTCTGTCTGTATGTCCCGAGGCCTTCAGTTGGGGGCGGTTTTTTTTTTTTTGCACGGTAACCTTAATGTCAATGCTACTTCCCATATAACATGTTCATACCAGTTTGATTTGTTCGAAACTGGCTCTAACGATTTCAAGCAAAATTGATATTTAAGTTTAAGTAGGTGGGGTTAACATGACTGCATACTCAGTTTTCAGTTTTTTTTTTTTTGTTTTTTTAAATTTGAACATATCTCAAAAACAACCAAAACAAAACAAAAATTCATTTCTAAGGTAATACGGTCAGTTCTAACTTAATGGCAAACTCAATTTTTCTCTGTATTATCGTTAAACGGATTTTTGAAAAAAGAAGTTTTTGAAAAATTTAGTTTTCTTTAGTTTACCCGAAAACGGCAACACCGATTTTGACTAAAATGCAAACTTAGAGTAAATTTTTTTTTCAAAATTATTGCGTCCTTAGTTTTCGATTCGAATCACCGAAATCGCTTATTTTAAAAACTGCTTATATCTCGAAAACCCCATTTTCGGTTTCGATAAAACTTTAAAAACCAAGTAACGCTTACATTCCGACAACAACCAAAATACACATTTAGGAGCTTGTGCTCTCCTGTTTTTAAAACTATCCCGACCTTGAGTTTTCTTAAATTCCTTTCTTATATACAAATTCAGCAAGTAAAATAAATAGTTCTCCAAAATCAACAGCCAAATCCACCTCTGTGTTCACATGCGCTATATTTCTGTTAATCTCAACGTGTTTTACGGGCTTTATTGTCTGCCAAAGTATGGCAGCTGTCAAAATATGCTACGTTTTACAGTTTTTCACCTGGGGTGTAATCGGCTAAGGTGGTAGTTGATAGTTGACAATCAAAATCATCGCTTTACGTCAACATGATTATCAAATTGACAATCGCTTTTTTGCGATCAATTTAATGTGACAGCTATTTAGGTGTCGCTTTCATACATTTGTCTATGTTTTTTGTGTTAATATGCTGGCTCCAAAAGAACGGCACTCATTTACTTTTTTTTTGTTATTTATTTAACCACGTGCTGGTCGTCACAAGAAAGAACGACAGAATACAAAAAGACCGATCTAAGATGCCGGAGGTTCGGCTACAGAACTGAAGTTGGTTGCGGTTTGCCATCCATGAACGTGTGCGTAAAAACGTACCAAAGGTACTAGATTTTTATTCGCTGCTTTCGCTACACGTTAACAGTGTAATTTTCATTGATATGCACCTCGGCTTCAAACTACAAATAAATTAAATACTTAAGTGAAAAAAGAATATATTAATTAAATTAAAATACAAAACTGAAAAAAGTGAAATTTGAAAATTTATTGTAATTTTTTAACATTTTAGTAGGTATTCTAAATTCATTTATGGCGTTTTTCATTGAAGATCCGAGAGAATTGCCCCAAAATTCAGAATTGCTCTTATCAATGAAATTCGTTGAAGCGTTTTTGTAAAAGACACCTTTTCATAGAAAGAGTAATTCTTTTCTTCAATCGAAAATACCATTACATTTTAACAACAGAAAACAGAAACACTTCGAATATAATTGGACATATCGGCTGCTCGGAATGACAGCGTCGGCAAGGAAGTGACGTTCAAAACTCTAAGTGCTGCCAATAATCAATCAGTTTTTTTGTGAAGGAAGAGTTGATAGTCAAAAACGACAATCAACTATCACCTTAGCCGATTCCACCCCTGCCATTTTTACTTGTATTGCTTCTGGGGTTTTTACCTACATAAAAAACAAAAAAAAAAAATACCAACCAACTAAACTTTCGCTGAACGAGAAATTTCTGTGCGGTGCAATAGCGCACATTAATTTTTAAATTGTTATGAAACATTTTTTATTTTCCAATTCAGCGTTTTAAAATTTTGGCAACACTGCCCAGCATCAATATCAACCCCGAGAAAACTTCTTACTTTGGATTTTGTCCCAGAACTTTATGCTTTTAAGAACAAATAAATGAATACGTGTATAAGAGGGTTGCCACTTGAGGTTGTTTTTCATGTGTTGAACACTTACGGCCATATTATTCACGCTGGGTGAAACTCAGGTTTAACTAAATTTTACACCCGACCATTAATCTGAATTCTGAATTGTGTAAACTCAACAATTTGAACCTGTGTCCATATTATTCACCAAAAAAAACATGCAATCAACCTGCTAGATTAAAGATAGATTTAGAAGTGGATTTAAAACACTTTAAACCGTTTTTAATCCATTTTAAACCAACGTAATGTCAAATTTCACAAAAAAAAAAACATTTTTTGTTGTTTGTCACTCGGAAATTTATTTTTGTGCCGTTCACCACCATCCAATTCCAGTCGAATCATAGAATGTAGCCTCCAAAATGACTCGTTTTTTAGCCGGAAATATATCCGAAAATGCACCACATCGAGTCGTCGACGCAATCCCGCTTGTGATTCGACTACGAGGATGAGCTGCTGTTCCATCAGTTCTCCGAAAAATTCGTCTTCTGACGACGAATACTCAACATTTCATCCATTTCACAAATGAAATGCTTATTTTTTAAGCTCCTTGCTACTTTTTTAATTTCTATTTCACTTTTCTAATTTTCTTTTATCTTGAAATTGAGTTTAAGCCCGAGTTAAAGTACTTAAACTGGTTCGGAGTGCATTTTAAATCCAATCGGATTAAACGATATCAAGTTTAAAAAACTGGGTTTATGTTCGGGTTTAACCACCGAATATTATGGACTTGGATTTAATTTTTGGGTTAAACTCAATTAAATCCGGGTTTAACCTTCAACCCAAATTAAAGGGAGTGAATAATATGGCCGTTTGTCTGGAAACATTTTTTTCGATGTGATATTGCTATGAATAAGTTTCCCACCTTTTATTGCTCTAAAGATTTAAAATTTCCATTAATAGGTTCTGCCGCAACGTGACTTATGACTTTTTAGAATTTTAAAAATTATTTCCTGACATGCATAGCATATGTACACATGGTAACAAACGCTTTTTCTTTTTGATTCTGATTTTTTCCGCAGGCTATTTCGCAAGAATTTAAAAAAAAAAAGTAGGATTCAAAGAAATTTTGCCTTTTGCTCTGTATTTTTCTCAGAATATACGAGTTGATTCTTTATTATTATTATTGAAATATCCCCGATTTGGTACAGAATTGGGCTAAGCCTTGGTTAGAAAAAGATCAAATTTCCATTTTGTAAACAATTACAAAAACATATTGATGTTTTTAAATCAGCAGACGGTAACCCTAAGGGGGTTTCTCTCCAATTTGCGGGGTCTTTTTCCAAGCATAATATGGAAGCCCTGTCGGAGATTTAAAGAGTGAAAGGTTTATGCAACAACAATACTGCGGGGCAAATTTACTGTACTGACAACTTTTGCGCGGGAAAAAACGTAGTTCGGGTTGGACCTGCGTCTTAAACTTTGGGGCTTTGCTGCTCTACAAAGGTGAGTTCTTCCTCGAACGCCTCCGGCTTGGAGGCGAAGGTTTCAGATTGATTTATTTAAAACTTGGAAGCAGTGAAGAGGTTAGAAGATAACTTTTACCGTATTAAGGGATTCTTTTCATATTTTTTAGGTAATCCACGGAGTTTGTGGAAATCATGATCAGATTTTATACCTGCAAGTGCAGCCTGTACTATTTGACCAAATAGTTGGAACTCTTCCGACTCTGCACATTTGTACGATGTCGCCAAATTCAAAGATTTTCGTGACGAATGCCGGCTTCGACGTTGCTCTGACTACCAACGCGGACAACTTGACTGTGTACGCTCACAGCACGGTCCTCTCCGCCTCCAGTGAATACTTTTTGGCAATGCTGTCGAGTACATTCAAGGACGCTACAGAGTATGAGATTGAATTGGAAATTGATGGGCCAACCCTTCGACTCGTCGTCGACTTCATGTACAGTGGCACAATTGAGCTTCGCTAGAAAAACGTCGCCCGTATATTAGCAGCAGAGGAAGTCCTTAAAATGAACACGCTGAAGGTTGCTTGCACCGATTTTATTGCAGAAACAATCGACGCCAATAACTGGCCGCGTATTGCGTCAGTGGCCAAAGAACAACAGTCCGCTGAGCTCCATAAGATGGCTTTTGAGTTTGCGTTGAAGAACTTCGAGGAGGTGTCCCAAAAGGAAGACTTTCTGCAGCTCACCGAGGAACAATTGAGCGAACTCATATCGAGTGAAGATCTGCGCGTGCAATCGGAAGAAACGCTGTTCCAAAGACTATTGTCTTGGGTGAAATTCGACAAAGGACATCGAGTGGAAGCAATGATGGGCATGATATCGCATGTGCGTTTCTCCGAAGTTATCACCAAGAGGCAAGGATCACCAAGCGAAACTTACGAGTGTCTTGAGTTGCTGGTCATTTGCCTTGAATCGCAATCGTCAAGACCGCATTCCAAAAGGATAAATGCAAAGGAAAGCGAAATACTTGGTTTTGTAAGTGGAAAATACACCAACAATTTGAAGATACAGTTCATTGATCCAGAATCAAACATCTTGACCTGTGAAGACGTGCCACCATCACCAACAAGGAGGGAGGAATATAAGGCGATGGTTATGCAAAGGAAGTTAATCGTCGCCGGTGGAAGGCTCGGCGGCGGGGCTTTCACCAACATCGTTGAGTGTCTGGACCTTCAAACATCTGGATGGACAAACTTACCTCCAATGCGACAAGCACGCGCAGTTCCTGGAATGGCGGAATTGAATGGCGATTTGTACATCCTTGGTGGAAAATCAGACGCTAATTGGTTGCGTTCGGTGGAGAAGTATAGCTTCGGAACACGCGAATGGCAACAATTGGCGCCAATGCACTCGACACAAGATGCCTATTCGAGGGTAACAGTGCTCGGCGGACTATTGTACGCTGTGGGCGATGGCAGCTCTCCCATGGAATGCTTTAGTCCTGCTGACAACAAATGGACTCAACTGCCACATAAAAATGAAAGGTCAACACGGTATGGCATCGCTGGAGTTGGCGGATATTTGTACGCAGTGGGCGGCACGTATAGCGGCCAAAGAAGTAGCACTGTTGAGCGCTTTGATCCTTCAACAAATGCATGGACGGTGGTAAGCTCAGGCTTGGGACCGGCACTAAGTGGTTTGCTATGCGTTTCTTGGAATAATCAACTTGTAGCCTGCAGAGGATACGATAATCAGCGCAAAGTCGAAAATGCAGTTATTGCGTACGGTCCGGAAAAGACCGAGTGGAGGACGGTGGCTAATCTTGTGAGGCATGATTTAGTACGATCGTCTTGTAATCTCTTTACGTTTAAAAAATAAATAAAAATATAATTCAAAAAATAATATTCGTTACAGTATCTATTCGAGTGAAATGTGCTGCTGTTTTTAAGTGCTGTAAGGGCTTTGGTTGGCAATCCAAATAATTGGATCAAGGACAGCTTCAAATAAATTGCATCACTTCACTCTTGGGTTGGGTTGCAAAGCGTTTCACTTTTCGTTACGCTTCTGTTTCATAATGTGGCAACTTGCACCGACAGAATTTTCGCTTCACAAAATGGCTGGCTTCTTGAACTAATATCGCATTCAGTTTGTGTCGATGGTATGTCAACGAACTGTTCTTTTCTGTCACTTCATTTTTTTTTTACTTTTTAGTCGAGCACAAATAAATATCCCCGAGTTTAGATCTACACAAATTTAGGTCAAGAGTTGGTTTGCCTTTGCATTGACGGTGCATTCTGGCTCATCAGCAGTCTACAACTTTGTCCAAGAAGTTGAAATACATTCTAGGGCAAGGTATGTCTTACTAACTAGAAGTTTGACCAGCATGACTTTTTACCTGTCGAAACACTTCGCATGGTGGCAGATAGCTTCATCACATTTTCTGATTCATTCCTAAGGACGATCGGTTTGGTAAGGAATATACAATATCAGCCTGTTTAACTGAACACCTACCACAGCAAAATCAAGTAGAAAAATTCCCAATAAAACGTTAGTCAGTGACTTTTGTAATAAAGTGTTATAAACTGGTATATTCTGTGGTGTTTCTGAACTCTAAAGTTCTCCTGATACTGAAAGTTAATTGTCTAAAAATGTCATGAGCATGCCACCGAAAATATGTCAATTGTCAACTGTCAACTGTTGTTCAATAAAACACATCTAATTTTATTGACTCTTAGGATACAATAGGCCTGTTTTATCGAACACTTTTATCGCGGCTAAGGAAAGTAGTCAAAATCCCAATAAAACGTTACCCATTCACATTTGTCAAAGTGTTCTGTACCGTATGAAAATAAATACACTCCACAATTCAAACTTCCCGCTTCATTGTGTTCCACAATAAGTAATACCGTATTTCTAAATTCCAAGCAGTAGCCATTGTTTAACGTCAAGTGAAATAGACACGAGTTAGTCGAGTTGTTGTAGTGAGGTACACGGCGCTGGTCACGCGTTATCGCGCATCTTGTCATACCTATACATTTATTTTTCATAGTAGTTATTAAGATTAAAGAAACACTTTTAAGAGTGAAGGAATAAAGTGAAATTTGTATTAAAAAGTTCACAAACTCTTTTAATAATTGTTACAGTTCTAAACTGGTATATTTTTTCGGTGCGTCTCGACTTCAAAGTTCTCCTGAACGTAAAAGTAAATTATGTAAAAATGTCATGAGTACACTACCGAACAAATGTCAAATTCTAAAAGCTTCAACCAGAGTATAGTTGTTCGCTGACATTAGGTGTGTTTTATTGAACAGCAACTCTAAGGATATAATAGACCTGTTTTATTGAACACCTATATCGCTGCAAAGGCAAGTAGACAAATACCCAATAAAAGGTAAATCAGTCATATTGGTGATACATTATCACACCGGGTCTAAGAAAAATAAAAAAAAATTGTTCATGCAGAAGCCTCTGCCTCAAGTCAGGGGTGACTCCAGCAGGATATAGCCAATCGAATGGGGGCTTAGAAGATGCTAATTTATAGGCCTGCGGGCAAATGGACTAAGAGGTGAAGCCGCATAGGCTGGAACATATTTTCAACTCCACATGGTAAATATATATCCAAGTATCTAGGCCTCCTTCTAGTCCAGCCAGTTAAAGCACATAAAGCAGGCCAACCTTCGGATGTCATTTTTATTTCATATAACCTCTGTTAACTACGCGCGATGACCACTCATGTGGTCGAGTGAGGTTTTATGCAAAGCGAGTTCACCGCAAATCAATTGTGAGACAGCTCATTTATTGACCAATTCATTAAATAATCAAACCGTCAAACTTATTATCCCATACAACTCATGGTCACGTTCCAAGCAAAGCCGAACTGATTCTGATTATAGTCAGAACAGTCCCACGCATATGCGAATCGTAAAGAACAAGCAAATTAATTTGCATTTAAATGTTGCAGCGAATTCGTGTATTAAATCCTTTTTCCCTGCTGTTCGTCCGGCCTGAATCCCTGATTAAGACATGTAAAACAATTCGGCGACAACAAGAACACAAACACAACTCATCTCATACACGCGAGTGTAATTATGTGTCCGAGACGACTGTGACTGCCGTAGATACTCGCAGTCGTACGCGACCTCGCTGCGCTGAATTCGAAATGAAATATTGTCTGCTCGCCGCATACATGCATATATGCAAATTAATAAATAAACTATTACAGCGCGAATAAATCTTCTAATTGGAGAGCGCAACCAAGAGATATACTACTGCGGATATTGCACACAACTCAAGTATAGTGGCAGGAGCGCAAATTAATTCACCCAGCGCGCAAAACAAACAAACAAACAAACAAACAATCCCAAGGATTCCGACAGTCCTCCTAATTATGTAAACATGACCATTCGCCTAACCTAACCACGCGAAACTATACTCTGCGCACACAATGCCAGCGTCAATATTACGAGTACATGTACACACATCGATACATAGTGTCTAGTTGAAATTTATTGCCAAGTGTAGATATGTACAAGTCGATTGTGTGGATGGCCACAGCATCGTCGCGACTCAGACTTAAAGACTCTTCTCGAACTCACCTTCAAATCCAAATCACGTACCAGATGCCTGCCGAAGGAAGTACCACCCGTTTTCTGTATGTGCAGGAACACCATGACATCATGTCCATCCATATCGAATTGAAAGTCATCGTTTAGAACATCCTCATAGCTGAGTCCTGCATTTGCTATGATATTCTGTTGCATTGATTTGCTAACGGAGGTAATACTGGCGGCGGCGGCGGCGGCAGCTGCAACCCCACGATGATATTGGGCGACTGGATCATTGAACGGCAGGATATCCGGTTGTAGCATCATTCCACGTTTTGTTAGTGCGCACACCTGTTGAGTAGACAGAAAGAATTCGAAATGAAAATAAATTTTGTTACTCTCTATGGTGGGGAGGGAGGTCGACATGAAATCGTATCCTTTCAGTATATAAAATGTTGGTTTTTTTAATAAATATCGTACAAGGTACATGTTTCGAATGGAATTTATCCTTTTTGAGTGCAGCAAGGAAGGAAGTGTAGTGCACCGCAGTTGGTGAAATTTCAAACGAGTCGAAGGCGGTGTGTTTTATAATCCAGGCAGGGGGATGTATAGGGTCCTAGATTGTTTTGACTAAAATCGGGAGAAAATCCAAAAAAAAAATGTAAAATATTGTCCCCTGATTGGCCACCCTGTGTAACTCACTTATTGGCCTCCTGTATCACCACCTCGACATTTATAAGTCGCGAAGAACTTCCAAAGCAGGAGGACTGTGATTCGATTTTTTTTGAATTTTTGTTCCGATTCACACTCGCTTTTTCCACACGAGAGAAGTCTCTGAGCTGTGTAGAGTTTTGACGAAAACAAAAAAAAAATCTGTATAGTGGAGGTTTTTGAAGCCATTTGCCGATTCTGAGTAGGTATCAACCAGGATCGCTGTGTTTCCTATATAACTACCTCAAGTTAAACACTCCAAGCTGATTGCCTTTAAGGTAGGTAGGTCTTCTCCACTGCATCGTGCCTTTGATTGGTGGCACGGATTTATTTATGAGTTTTGCAGAAGTCACACGTCAAGGCATCACCCTGCCTTCGACCTTTTTTTGCAACAAATGCCAACCTTGGTTGCTTCTGACCTATATGGAGGGACGAGCATTTAGGATTCTCCTTCGTCAGTCTGCGCAACCTAATAGGCTTGAAAAGGTTTCCCAACACGATAGACGTGCCTATGTATAGGTCTCGGTTTTATAAAGGCTTTTTATGAGTGATAAGAAAGTTCCATTCATCGGGCATACTTTCCTACGGCACTTTGGGATGAGCTGTTGTCTGTTTTTGATCAAGTCATCTCCCGCTGCTGTTTATGATTCAGACTTTAGAAAGCCTAGTTAAAGAGGTTAGTTGGACTTGAGTTCAATTATTGGTAACACCGTTTAATTTTGGTCGCATTGTCAAAACTCAAAAGTTTTGGCGAGGTTTATCATCCTTGAATTCTGCAGCAGAAAAGGTATTTTTCAATATTCCCACAGACCGACTTGTACTTCATTAGAAATGTCCTTCTTCTCCGGCACTGTGTTCCCAATAGACAAATCATTTTGAGCCAAACACGGACCACAGGTTTATTTTGTTTGTAAATGATGAGTAATGTAGTCATCAGTGACTTTGGAATACTAAATTTAATCGAAGACGGGTTTTTGGGAATATTGTCGTCTCACATTCCCATTCCTCACATTAAGCGACTCGGAACTCTGATTTTTTTCATACCTACCGTCATACGCAAATTTGCATATTGTTCTCTGGAAAGCTTGCATATTCTTCGCATTTATAACCGCAAAAGCTTCTTCTGGATGTTCGCATTTTATTCTTTAGAGAGAGCTTAACGGGATTGCAACCTAACCCACGAATTTTGTATCGCCTGGGATTCTTAGACGAAGAACGAATTTATGTTCCCTGAAACTTGAAAGCGAATGAATTGCGAATCGCCTGGTTCGCTGCGATATTTGGGATCATATTATTGGAAAACCGATTCTTCTACGGCATTTCAACCATTACCCACGAGTTATGTATCGCCTGGGATTCTTAGACGACGATCGAATTCATATTCCGTGTAACATTAAAGCGAATGAATTGTGAATCCCTTGGCTCCCTGAATATTTGGGATGTATTATTGGCAAAATACAGGCGATTCTTCCACGGCATGTCAACCATTACCCACCAATTATGTATCTCCTGGGATTCTTAGACGATCTCACCAAAGAACTAATTTATTTTCCGTGGAACTTAAAAGCGAATGAATTGCGAAAAGCCTAGTTAGCTAGTATTTCGGGTGATATTATTGATCTAACGAAAAATGTCGATGGAAGCTATTCGGCTGTAATTCGCCGAAACGTACGCGGAGGTACGAAATGCGAACATCTGGTGGAAGCTTATGCGAATGCATACACAAAAGCTATGTAAACTGTTAACGACTGATACAAAAATCCACTGAAGTTGAATATACGAAGCTCAAAGGAAAAATTCTGCGGAACTTCAAGTAACTTAAAAATTATACTTCATATACTTCATACTTCAGGAATTCTTTCGCGAATGCTTCCACGTTTTCTTCGCTGCGCTCCCCAACATTCAGAAGTATAAGTGTGTTCGAAATTGACTATTGTTGCGAATAGATTGATGTTGCCCACAAATTGATTAAATTCTTTTGAAAGCTTTTCCGGCTGCATGGCGAAATGTTTGATATTCACTGAAAGCAATGCATCCTATTACATAGGATATTCATCAATTCATAAGAATAGAAAGAAGAATACCCAAAGAGTTCGTCCAACAGTTGAGGGACGACATTGAAGCGTTCCAAATGCACTGACCAACCCCACAAGCGCTGACGAACTAGCTCACTGACAAAAGCGACCACAACAGCGCACCCTTCCTTCTATATTAAAAAAAGAATAAACATAATTACTGTCCATGATAATTTTGTCCTTGGGCTATTTTACGTGCTGTTGTCCCACAGCGGAATGCTAACCGCACAAAACATTTCACATTTAAATGAGAACCCTTCATCCAACGTTCACCGAAATATTCAAAACAAAAGTTCCCTTTCACGGCAGCCGTATCCTTTGCTGTCCTCATCCTCGTTAAATGTGTGCGCGTATTTTTTTTTCCAAACGTAAAAGGAGACTCATCAAGCCATATACCACCAAACTTTCGCTTCGTTAGCACATATACACAGCGTTTCTGGTAAACCCAGCACCGTCGTACTCCGTTGCCGCAATTAGCAATTACGAAAATCAAATGAAAACAAATTGTGCGGCTTCCTTGCCTTTCACATACTCAGTTGAATGGGAAAAAGTCCCGAAAGATGCTAAACGAAAAAAGAGAACGCAAACAAACACAATAACAGACCTAGGGAAGCTTACCCCAGATGGTGATGTGGTATGCTAAATGCGACTCTTGTGGAAAGCAGCGCCCTCAATTTTACGGGTTTTCCTCTCCGCATAATGAACTGCAATTGTTTCCCTTTCGGAGGCATTTTCTTTTACACGTTATATTCTTTTATTCCCCAGTGTCCCGGTCGTCTTCGTTTATTCACCTTTTTTGAAAGCCATATTCTCATCCTAACGAGTAACGAGCTCGCGGGACACTACTCATGCGAGTGCAAAAAACCGAAAACGTTTTCGTTTTTATTGCATCGATTTGTACTCAACCGTGTGGAAGGAAATGGCTTCCGGGGCAAACAAAAATAAAAAAAAAAAACAGGACATTTAATACTCAGTGCACGGTGCGACCATGTCAATTGTCAAATTGAACAAGGGAGGTTGCCCCCCGTTTTGGGGGGGACAAAAAATCAAAATAAAAAAAAACAAAAGATTTCAGCAAACAAAAAAACGGTTAACACAAAGAATAAGCGCCCGCTCTGTATAGAGCTAGAGCACACGCAACGCAATAAAGACATAATAAATGGTTCTTGCATAGTAATGGCGGTCGTTGTGAGACCTTGCCCTCATTCCGGTGGGTGGTTGCAGATGATAAGCCTATGCCCGATATTGGTTCAGTTCGAATAAATAGGAAATTGGGCAAACAAAAAAATGCGGGGCATTGCACAATATTATAGAAAGGATTTGCGTGTAGGGGATGCATATGTCCTTTTGATGTTATTTTTATTTTTCAAATGCCATCATTTGCACGGGAGGAGTTCGCTATCCATTTCCATTGTAGCTTGTATTGAAATGGGTCAAAACATATGTTATTGATGTCGGAAAGGCTCAGGCAGTGTTGCCAGAAATTGCACAATGGCCAGTTGTACGAGAGAGTATGTTTTGTCTTGACTTGAAGGAAGGAAGTGTTTCATTGAAAACTGTATCCCGGGGGACTATGTGTTTCATGAGTCCCTGTGGACTCTTTACAAGCTGTCAGGTTTTTTTTAAATAAACCCTCGCTTAAGATGTGACTAACATTTTTGGGCAGTGTAGCACAGTATTTTGTAGTGTAGCGCAGCGATTTGTAGTGTAGTACAGTTTAGCCAATAATAACAAAACGGCCTCTACTGCTACTTGGGTTTTCATATAAGCCGACGCACCTACCTACAGATTAGCCTTGTGTAGCCCATAGTAGTGTAGTGCAGTGGAATGTAGTGTATTGTAGCCTAGTGTAGTGCAGTGGAATGTATTGTATTGTAGTCCAGTGTAGTTTAGTGCAGTGTAGTGCAGTGCAGATTAGTTTAGTGTTATGTAGTGTTTTATTGAGTAATGCTGTTAATTGAAGTGTATTGTAGCGTATTGCTGTTAAGTGAAGTGTGGTGTTTTGCAGTGCAGTAAAGTGTAGTGTAGCGTACTGTAGTGAAATGAAGTATTTACTGTAGTTGAGAGTAATGTAGCGCAATGTGAAATATTTGCAGTTTAGTTGTATCTAATTATTAATCTTTAATGAGAATAAGAACTGTGTGGTGTAGTTTAGAGTAATGTAGTGTTATGTAATATAGCTCAGTCATGTTGTATAGTAGTCTAGCATTGTGTAGCGACGAGTATTGAGGTGAAGTATAGTGTATTGTAGTTTAGAGTAGTATAGTGCAGTTTAGTTGCATAGTGTGGTGTAGCGTTGTGTAGTGGACTGTAATGGGTTGGAGTGTAGTGTATTTTAAAGTTATGTCGGGTAATGTAGTATACTCCAGTTTAGTTGTATAGTCAATGTTGCGCTGCGTATCGAACTGTTATGATGTGGAGTACAGTGTAGTGTTGTTTAGAGTAGTGTAGCGTGTTGTAGTATAGGGCAGTTTAGTTGTATAATTCAGTGTAGCATTGCGTAGCGCACTATAGTATAGTGAGTGTAGGTTCTGTAGTATAGTCTGCTGCAGTGCACTGCAGTAACCACAAGAGTGGTTTCATGAGGCCGTGTTAGTAGTTCAGTAGCCCAGCCTCTCAGTAAGAGGGGCAGAAATTTACTCAACTGCAATTCTTTCGTGACGTCCAAAGTGCTGTTGATGAGCTGAAAGCAAAACAAAAAATTGGATTATTCTTTAAACGGCTACAGGTTGAAGTAGCTTTGCAATATCAAGGCACCTGCTACAACCAAAACGTTGGCAACCTATTTTGGACGCAGAACGGCTTTAAAAGCAACAATGGTTTGCATTACGTCTCGTTTAGGATCTGTGGAGATCTGTAACTCTGGATGATGACCAGCCAGCTGCAGGCACACACACTGATCGTGCACACACTTGAAACACACGCACATCTAACGCACTTGTCGTATGCACTTGACATTTACACACTTGCTGGGGCAGTCGAAGAGTGAAAACACGTGGAAACGTGGAGTGGAAACATGTTTTGGTTTTGGTTTCAGGAAATGTAAATAAATATAATTGTTTTCTTTGAACTGTTGAGTGTAGTGTATAATTTAATTTGGATAGACCACATGTCATTACAGAACCGAATCAAAGTCGGGAGACTGGCCGTACCAGTACCAGTGCCCATAACGCACGACTGCTTATTTTCCAGTAAGGGTCATCGTGCACATTCGGGCAGGACATCGAAAAATATCCTCCTTCAGCCTGATTCCTCTCTAAATATTTTCTGCCGACTCTTAATTTGTTTTTTTTTTTTTTAATTTGAAAAACGTTTGACAGGACTCACTTTCCACTTACATCGATGTGACATCGTCTGCACAGTACCACTTCCCTATCATATTTCCTCTTTTGAGTTGTGAAATTGACACAAGTCATCCCGTTGTTGCTTCTCTACTCGACAGCGGTAAAAAGGGATCAAAAAACCTTACCCCTCCAAATTGATGGCATATTTTTCCCTCAATGGAAGAGTCCTTACACTCTGACATAGAATACATACGGCATGACTCCGTCAAAGTAAAAAAAACTCACTTCAGTTACCTCCGAAGATATTTTTTTGTTCGCTATTCCTGGATGACAAAAGGACAAAGAAAAAATGTCATATCTGCTATTGTACATCTAGATCTGGGGATTTCTCTATGACAAACCCGTGCTATCTCGCTCTCAGTCCTTTTCTCGATGGCTTGTATGATGAAAGTTGAATGACCTGAGTTTTGCGTTTCCTTACTGTCAAGCGTGCACTTTCAGATGAATGCATCAATGGGTGGGGGCAGTCCGCCCTCCCAAAACGTCCTTTTGTTTGCTTTAAAGCAAAACGCCATCAATTTTGCGCACGGCGACCTACTCATTCAGATGCAAAATAAGCACATACACACATGCGGCGAGTGCTACAAAGTTCCACTGTCGAGAACCGTGACATAGTGCAGGACCGTTCTGTTCCCGCTACTTAAATCTGTTAAGTGATTCTGAAAGGACGTGTACATTGAGCATGTGACATGCCTTTGTCTATGGGAACCGCCAAACAGCTGTCATTTGCGACCCAAGTGGCGGATCTTCCCCTTTCGCGGCTTAAGCATAGAATGTAGTAGAGTTGAAGTGGCCCTCAGTATTCCATTATGCGGAAGGAGTGCGACGGTCCTTTTGTCTCTGCTGTTTTTGCTATACAGGGGTGCGAACCCGCTTCTTCTGTTTTTTCCGTATTACCTCTCTTCGAGTAGCATCCCATAAGGTATAGTGTAGTGAGGACACTGTTCGCTGGTTGGGTTCCCTAAAATGGCACATAAACAAGGCCAAGGAGGTGAATGCTTGACATCAAGCCAAAACGAAGAGCAAAACTAAACGAACTGAAGTAGCGAAACTGGGAAAATTTAACTCGTATCAATTTTAAGGAGACGGGCACCAGTTGGTCGGTAACATTCGGGTAATCTGCTTACAGTCTGTAGGAGTTTTTGTGCTGTTTTCGTCTACCTCCTTGACGGGGACACTCGAAAGCTGAAAGGATTACATCAATAAAAGTAATGCTGCGTTTGCAGCTGAGACTGGCTGGAAGTCCTGGGTACTTTTTGCATGTGACGCAGCTGGGCTTAGTTGGAAGTGAAATAGGGTTTTGCGCTAGAGCGGGACTGTCTCGGAGTGTGTTTATCACCCATAAAACATCAACATAAAACAGGTTTAAAGTAGTGGTCTGTTCCCGAATGTAGGGTAGATGTGGCGGTTTGAAAAATGAACTATGAGCCGTTTTGAGGAGAGTTTAGATGCAGCCTGTGGAACTGAAAAATGTCATCAGTTCCATAATGCTACTCCCCGAGACCTCCAACAGAGAGACGAAAACGGTTTTCGCAGAAATCACTGCCTGGTCCTGGCTAGTGCCGGACAGGCGCATAACAATGGATCAATATTGATCTATGTGCGGCGGGGCAGTTTTCCCCTGTCTCGCTAACCTAACCTAACTTAAGACTGTGGCTTTTAAATATTCACCTTAATTTAATCGAAATCTTGTTGCGCTGCATCACCTAACTGATGGAATCTGCAGATGAATTTTTGCTTCAGCTATTGGCGCGCCTATATGTGATGAATAGGAGCGACGATTCAGAAGGTCTATCGTACCATAAGGGTAAGGGGATTGTTGAGGCTTGCGATCAATTAGCAGTGCAGCTCGAAATAGCTATAGTTCCAATCAAGCTGCTTGTAGGCAAGTTATAAGAAAGGATTAAGTTATTATGACAATTATGTAAGTCAAAGTAACTAACTGTAATTCTTCGTTACAGTTCGGAAAGGAGGGTCCAATTTTCACAGTCCAGTTCCTCTTAACAAATTCTGTTTTATGGGCGAACATCTGAACCCTTGTACGAGGGCTACAATCAGTCTTCTAAAAAGGTGGATCCGGTTTATATGCGCGACTTTTTCTGAAGAGATTACTTTGGCATTGCAATCAAATTCTAAGGTTTTTTTTTTGACAAAACAACACATGCGGGAACAGAGCCTTGCAAATTTACCTGTCTGTATTTCATAAAAGTCGGCTATCAATCAACGACGCACTGTGGTCCAAAAAGACAAAATCTCGTGGCAAAAATTTTAAATTCGATGATTTATTTTTTATTTCTAAAAGAAATATGAGCGTAACTTCAAAAACAGCAAACATAATAATTTTCTGCTCAATAGTTTGACTTAGCTTTTCAAATTTGGTCAATTTTGTTCTAGAGTAAAAAAAATAAAACAGAAAAAACGGACGTCTTTATTTTATTTTTATTTTTTTCAATTATGGCATATTAAACGGAAAATCTTAATTTTCGTGAATGTAGTCTAGTTGTTTTATAAATAAGCAAATTAAATTTTTAATAAAAGAGATACCTAATATTTTAAATAAATAAAACCAAAAAAAAAACACTTTTTTTTTTGGTTTGAGTAGAGCTACAACAAAATTCTCGCAAGTTCCCGCAGAAAATTGACCACGATAGTTGACCCTAACTATTTGTTAAACCATATGGCAAAATTGTAGTTGCAATGTTCGGAGAAATTGTAATTTGCTTAAAAAGAAGTCGTGTCCCCACAGTGCTGACATTTTGGACATTTCCTTATGGAATATTTCAATTATTTTCATAAAAGAGCTGAGAGCGTTAAATCTTCTTCTTATATCAATTAAAAATAGTTTTGTTATTATTTTGATTGTTAAAAAATCGACCCATTTTCACGCCCCTTTTTATATAAATGCCAATTGGTTTTTGTAATTTTTACTTACTTCATAAGAAATTGTTTGAGCAACAGATCGTAACCCAACTAATAAAGCATAATTAGAATTAGAAGATCAACCTGCAATTATTACAGTATACACCCCTAAACTTGTACAACATGTAAAAAATAATAAGCCTAAATTAAATGAAAATAATTTAATCAAAAAAGCTATACGTATTCATAATAATAAAAATAAAAATAATGACAAAAAATCGGAGAAAAAAAGTAAAAAATATAATTTGATAATAAAGGATAAGTTTGTTCCTTAGTAAATAATTTAATTGCATCACAAAAACGATGCAGGTATGCTCTCATTGAATTTCTTGGAATTACTTAAATTATTTTAAATCATTATTGTTCTTATTCTTAAAGTATACGTTAACATGGATTAACTTGCCTAAAGAAAGGGATTAATTTATTAATTGCCTAAACATTAAAAAAAGTTGAAAGAAATATTAAATTGCGGATCATTATTTTATGATCTAATAAAACAGGTAGAACGATTAATTTTCCTCTGTTGCCCCATATTGGGACGCTTAAGTCTCAAAGGTAAAACAATCCTTGTGCATGTATATAAACCAAGTAAATAGATAAGTGTATAAAATCAATAGTTTATTACTTATTGTTCAATTTCAGGATAACGTACAAAGATGATTTATATCTTAAAATCTTTGTACGTAATCCTATTTCATTTGGATGAGTCATTCCAAAGCTAGGCGCTAGAAGGCATTCGAGAATTACAACTTTTCTTAGATATCACCTTAGATCTCCGCTTCCGGACAGCGAACAATGATAAAACATATTCTATCTTTTAATCTCGACAATTTCAATATAACTGTGAAAACCCGAATCAATTTCGTGCAGTACTTTTTTAATCTTTTCCGGGCAAACACCTTACGGCCGGTAAAAAACGGTTACAGTTTTATTATAGTAAGGATTCTATTTTATTTTATAAATACCTATATATTTTGTATTCTGTTTGATTTTATTTTATTATTTTTTTGTTGTCCCTTTGTTTTTTGCTGCACTTTTTCCTATAAAATATATCGCTCGAAACAGATATACTGATGCGCCACAATATGAAAAAAAAAATACTGTTTTGATACTTGGTTAAAACATTAAAAATTGGTTCGTTAATTTAATGCATCCACTGTTCTAAAAAAAATAAAAAAAATAATTTTGGATCACCCTACAAATAAATAGTCGCAGACCTTTTTTTACAAGATTCTTAAAATGTTAAATGTTTTTTTTTTTTAAGTTTTTCTTTAATCCCTTTATCTGTTAATTACTTTTTCCAAGAAAATCCTACTTCAGCTCAAGATTTCGAAACACCCTGTGAAGCAATTTTCTCAAAAATCTCTATTTTTTTAAACTTGGAAATTTTCTTTAAGAAGAAAAAAAAATTGTAGCGATATCTTTATGCGTTCAAAAGTTATGATTTTTTCAACCAAAAAAGTCATTTTGGACCACAGTGCGACGCAACCGGTACGACAAAAAAAAAAACTCTTCACATATAAAGGTGATAACGATGGTGATAAAAATGACTCCCCAATAAGTTGCGCAAACTTCCCCTAAATCAAAAGCCTAGGATCGGTAGCTTTTTGTATTACTTAAGCAACAAATTAAAGAAAGTGTTTTATCCAAAGGATAAGTCTGGACCACATATTCCGTTGCTTTCGTCGATCTCAATTTGCAGCGTCCTACTCTCCCAGATATAGGAACTCAACTATCGACTGAAGATGCATTATACACTTCTCCAAAAAGTAACAGCAACTTGAATTTATTTCTTAAAACTTTTTTTCACGCAAGTTCCATTCGAGCGAAAACTTCCGCAAACTGACCTTATATTGACTCAACTCAGGTAAGAGGTATTCAATTTAACTTCTCTCAAAATACGACTTCCAGTTAAAGTTGCTTTCAACATCACTAATCCTGTCCAATACCTAACAAAAAGGAGAAAGAAAAAAAAATCTCATATTTCTCAAGGAAATTCATTTTTCCCAAAATCGCCCTTCCATGGATTACTGGGAAATTGTATTCACTTCACAGTGGGGCGGCGCCTTAAAAGTTGTGTCAAAAAAAAAAAAACAAGAACATGAATCCAGAGGATAAGCAAATCAACATGAATCCCCCCCAAAGGCCGACCCCTTCCATCGTAAATTCTTGTTTCTGCGAATGTCTAAATTTTCTACAGCAAAATAGACGTGGTTTGCCTTTCCGCACACTTTCCGTGCTCGTTTTTATTATGGACCATTTTAGGCAAGAAAACAAGCATCGTGTAGCCAAAGAGAGACGAACAAAATGGAGTAAACTGTGATAAAACAGCAAAATTCCACTTAAGGCGTTACACGCGGCGAGTATTCAGTGCAGTCATGTGTAATAAACGAATCACGTGGTGCGTGCTGTCACTTTGACAGCTGACAGCTGATAGCTGATGTTTCGAGTGTGAAATGCACATCAAACGAGCGATGATCACACCTTTCGATTGCAACGATTGGCATTGGCGGCACGTGTCAACACGTTGAAGCTTCAATATTCATCCTATGACAGTGATGCGTCAGACTCTGAACCATATTCCCAAATGACAGTGGAGTTTGTGTATTAATTGCACGAAGCTTAGTTCAAAGTGAATTTAGGGTGAATCTGTACCGAAAGGAGCCCCACCAGTGGCAACTTTAATGCTCCTCGAAAATGTTCCCCTGAGACACCTGACATTCAATTCGGCAAATATTCCGTACATCCTACATGTACTCGTTACCGACGAGTAAGGAGCGGGTATTTTTCTTACATTAAGGGTACACCCGTGTGTATACGTTACTGAGTGTTTAGGCGGAACGATGGAGGTAGGCACTTTAGCCGTGTTTGTTAAACTTTTCCAATTAATTAAGCGAAAGGAAGGAGGCACACCTACATAACAACTGCCTCATTCTGAGTACCTTCTTCGCCAAGAAGATGTAGATATTTCTATACCGAGCTACGATGTGTCGTCGTTGTAACGAAAAATTATTACGGGGTAGCTCGCAATCCTTGAGGGTGAATTTCGTTATGGAGGCGTCGGCGTCGTCCGTCCGAAACGCAATGAGCAATGAAATCAGGCTATCGATGGAAGTCCAAAGAAAACAAGTGCGATAAATGGGTTGTGTCGCTACACTGAACAATAGGGCTACAACGCAGGGGGAGGTTCTGCTATACCATGGAGGTCAAGTGTGGATGCTCACAGCTAATAAAAACGGAATAGGGGGTTTATCTTAGATCTGAGTTGGAATACATTTCCATATACACGCGGGGCTGGGTTTTATATGCAAACGAAGATGAACGCTTTCACAAAGTTGGATAGGTAATTGCGCGATAAGGATCTTTCAAATAACTGACAAGCTACATAATAAATAAATAAATGAAGCGCTTGTGTACGAATTTGTCAAGCCCAATGATGGGCTGAAAGTTTCATCCATTCCCCGTCGAGATACAAATGCCAAAAGAAATTCCTTTCGAAAAGCACATCCCCCTTAACAAGTTTCCTATTATTAATCGAGCTCACAATCCGAAAACACACCCCCTCCGGCCCGTACTGAGACAAGGTGAAAGAGTGTCAGCAATTTCATTTGAGATCCATTTACACATCCCGCACATAAATTTCAAAACGAAATTAATGACGCCTACCATCGAAAATCGGGCGGCATAAAAAATATAAAATAAAACGTGACTCCTTTACGGTGTAATAAAGATCGTATATCAAACAAGAGTCAAGAAAAAAAAAAAACCTCTAATAAAAATAAGATTGAATTAAAATTCAATTTCCAATATTTACTCTCCGTGACGATGCATGTCGAGCGGGGCCTTAGAGAATGAAAATCGAAAGTCAGTAGGAAGGCCGCACTTCGTCTCAAACCCCGACGAATGTTAGCATATGCACACAGCTAGATAGTAAATGAGATTTCAAACAGATGCCTTCACTGTACTCACTATCTGACTGATCGATGGACTGATTCGACTGTTAAGCCGACACCTGAAAACCATGTTACGCATCCCGGAGAATGTGATGTGGTAGATAGTAAACAAATCATCGCCGAAGAAGATGTGTACAACACAGAGAACGCATTATCTCTAACGAGAGCTAGTTGGGGATGGGTGTAATGAAATGAAATACAATTCCAGTTCGATAAGGGACTCTGTATAGGAGTGGGGGGGGGGGGATAATGGGCATTTCCAATGTCATTTTGAGAGTAAACAAACACAAGCGTCAGTGATGCTGATGATGTCGTACACCGAGTGCATTCGATTTCAAAGCGAACGAACAAGATGATTATCGCATTTGGGATGCCTCGTTAATTCGGTGGCTATAGAAGTGGAACACACTCTTCGAGAACAACCGAAAATAGATGCTGAAGTTGGATACCACTGTAGTTGAACTTCTGATGGTATTTGGGTGCAGTTTTGTTGAAGAAGACCTACTGAGGTACTTTTTCCCACAATTCAGGTACTCTAGGGAGAATGGGTCCTATAGCCCATTTTTCTTACTCCCATGTGCCCTGCTAGAGGACTATCATGACACTCCTGTAAAATGCCTAATGTATCTGCTTTCCCTACTACTAGCTTCCAGTCATCGTTATTATCACGCACTATTATGTGGCTGCTCTTCACAAATATGAATAGACGAGCTTTTCTACTCTCCACGCTGGGTATTCTAGAGGATTCGACTCTACTGCTAAACTCATTTTCGCCACCTAAGGGTCCAAATCCGCCTCCGAGATCTCGGCCACAACCGGAACTCCTCGCGAATGCATGTCAGGGACGACATATTCCTTCCCCTTGCGGTGTACTATTTCGAAATAGAACTGTTGGAGCCTCACTACCCAGCGTGCTAATCTACCCGACGGATCCTTAAGGTTGCTTAGCCAAACCAGCGAATAGTGATCCCTTACCACCGTAAACTGAACGCCTTCAATGTACGGTCGCAGCTTTTCAATCGCCCAATGCACTGCTAAACACTCCTTCTCTGTCGTCGAGTAGTTTCTCTCACATCTATTGAGAGACCTACTTCAGTAACGAACTACCTTTTCACCTTCTTCAAACTCGTGCGATATTACGGCCCCGATACCAAAGTCTGACGCATCGATTTGCACCACAAAAGGTCGCTGAAAGTCCGGGCATGTCAAGATCGGTGCCGTTATTAAACACTCCTTCGCCTTCCTTTCTTTCCTTTCCTCACATTCAGCTGTCCAACTAAACTTCCTACTCTTCTTTAACAAATCTGTTAAAGGCCTAACTAAGGTGGCGAAGTTTGGTACAAAACGTCTGTACCATGTCCCTATAAAACTCCTAACTTCCTTCACATTCTTTGGTGCAGGAATCCTAACCATGCTTTCCACTTTTTCCGGATCAACGTGTAATCCGTTCCTGTCAACGATGTACCCAGGAATTTTAATGACGACCTACAAAAGTTGCATTTTTCGCGACTAACTTTTAACCCAGCCTCACATAACCGTTTAAAAACCTCTTCCCGAAAGGCATTCGTTTAAACTGGAAAAGGCCTCTATTCGGGACCGTAAAGGCTCATCCCTATCTGTAACCTTGTTTAACTTCCTATAGTCGACACAGAACTGCATTTTGTTCGAATGAATTTGTGACGATTATTATATCGTCTAAGTATACGAATACGTGTGGCTCGAGATCGACACCCAAAACGTTGTCGATAAACCTCTGCCACGCGTTATGTAACCCGAAAGGCATTCGTTTAAACTGGAAAAGGCCTCTATTCGGGACCGTAAAGGCTGTGAGGGGGCGCCATCCCTCTTCCACGGCGATCTGCCAATAGGCCGACTTGATATCCAACGAAGTTAGAAACTTCACATCTCGTCGCTGGTCTAGAGTAGTTGAGATATATGGGAGTGGATAAGCATCCCTATCTGTAACCTTGTTTAACTTCCTATAGTCGACACAGAACCTATATGAACCATCTTTTTTCTTTATGAGAATTAATGGAGAGGCCCACGGACTGTTCGATTTTTCGACAACTCCCGCCTCCAGCATCTCCTTAAGCTCTTTATCTACATGAGCCTGCATTGCCGGTGAAACCGGGTAATATCTTTGTTAAATAGGTTCTGCCGACGTCCTAATTCTATGCTCTACCAATTGTGTGCATCCTAAGCCCTCTGGCATATCTTCAAACAGTTTGTTTACAAGCAATTCAAGCTTCCCTAACTCGTCAACGGCCAACTCGGACTTCTCCCTAATGGCCGAGAAAAGCGACGCATTGTATATTGTTGGGTTCATTATTTTTTCGAAAGGTCACAAACACATTTTAAACTTCCTCGAATACGTAGGAAGGGAAGGGACTCTAAATTTAAGTGGTTCACAGTGGATATATTTTCCATACAAATTTTGCAATTGTGAGCTTATGTAAATTTAAAGTCGAGACTAAAAATGTTTATTGGTAAGGCCCATTGTATTCGTATGAAATTTCGAGCTCGAGTTGTTAATCTATTTCAATTTCAATGTCAGTCTGTAGGTATGCTCCGGAGGCCTACAGCCTAAACGCCTGCCCTGATTTGGTTCAACCCTCGCATTTGGAGTTTGTGGGCCTACAGTTCAGGGTCGTTTTTTTTTATGCAAGATAACCTCAATTTAAGGGTAGTTAATATGTTCACACCAGTTTAATTTGATCGAAAACGGCTCAAACGATTTCAACCAAAATTGATATTTGAGCTTAAAATGACTGCCTACTCAGATTTATTTTTGAAAAAAGTAATTTTTTAAGTTTACCTGAAAACTTACAGTAAAATTTATTTTTTTTAAAATTGATTGCGTCCTAAATTTTCAATTCGAATCACTAAAAATGTGAATTTCAGAAAGAGCTCAGTTTAATAAAAATAATGGGCCTTACCAATAATCATTTTTAACCTTCAGCTTATATATTTTGTAGGTCACAATATGCAATTTTGTATGTATGTTTTCGGCATTGTGAGTTCGAAAAATGTAGCTTGGACACTAAAAATGATTATTGGTATCATCTATACAACCCAATTTTCGATTTGGACAAAACTAAAAAAAAAACCAAGTAATGCCAAACATCATCAAAAATTTCTTATACTCAGTTTTCAGGAAAATAGTAGAGGAATAGTATTTTGCCAACTTTATATTGCAATATTTGTTACTGTTTTGTCTGTGTAATTTTACAAAAACCGATCTTACGATTTTGTTAAAAATGCATATTTAAGATGACTAGTTTAGTTTGTGGTCGAAAATCGACCCTACCAACAGTTAACACCTCCGGTATGCCTCTGAATTAAAATTAGGTATACAGTTGCTTACTTTTACTTAAGTAAATTGCATTCCTTCGAATGAATCTAAGACGATATATATTTGAAAACGTTACTATGGAAATGAGGCGGCGACAAATTGAATATCATCAAAATGCTTTCATTTAACTTATAAGAACTTTGTATGGGGTATTCTTAACTTAATTTTACCAGCCTTA
This sequence comes from Cheilosia vulpina, assembly GCA_916610125.1. Lineage (NCBI taxonomy): Eukaryota > Metazoa > Arthropoda > Insecta > Diptera > Syrphidae > Cheilosia > Cheilosia vulpina. The sequence goes on along the minus strand of OU744276.1, from coordinate 11,311,358 downwards.
ATGGCGACGTATACCCACGGTTTTTTTTGTTTGTGCATATCTATGGCACACTACCTTTCGAATGATATAAGTTTCATTCTACTTATTTCATAATAAATACTTAAAGGGTGTACGGAAACTTTGGATGTTCACGTATTAATATAATGATGATATAACTAGTTCAAATAAGATCCCGTATTAGATTTTTAGTAATTTCTCAAATCTATCTAAGGAATATTTTTGTTATAATCTCAATGCCCCACTTCCAATAAAAATTCAATAACAGCTACGCAAAACGTATTTTTAAAAAATATTAGCGACTTTTTATTTTTTGCAACCATATCTATACATATAATAAAACTGGAGCCGTTTTCATGTGTTAACGGTTGGCATAAAAACGAATGAACAGATTTCGATGAACCTTTTTTTGAAATGTCCCTTAAGATGCTGAGAAGGACATAGGCTATTCCTTTCATTGCCATACCTATTTTTTGAGACCGTTTTTGACCAAAATGTGTTTTTTCTTCGGACTTTACTACCTTTTAATCGCTTTTACTCAAAAAATTCTTAATCATTGCAAAAAAAAAAAAACAAAATACAAACAAGAGCCAACACTTCCATAATTATTTTAAGCCATCATCATATCAGCTTTTTGTATCATCTACAACCCAAAATCTATGCGGTTATAAATTATGTTATTATACATTTAATAAAACTGGAGCCGTTTTCATGTGTTAACGGTTGGCATGAAAACTACTGCACAGATTTTGATGAAACTTTTTTTGAAATGTCCCTTAAGATCTAGAGAAGGACATAGGCTATTTCTTTCATTGCAATGCCTATTCTTTGGGAGCGTTTTTGACCAAAATGTGTTTTTTTTTTCTGGCTTTACTACCTTTTATCGTTTTTACTCAAACAATTCTTAATCAATGCAAAAAAAAAGCAAAATACGAACAAGAGCCAACACTTCCATAATTATTTTAAGCCATCATCATATCAGCTTTCTGTGTCATCAACAACCCAACATCTATGCGGTTATAAATTATGTTATCTATACATATAATAAAACTGTAGCCGTTTTCATGTGTTAACAGTTGGCGTGAAAACGACTGCACAGATTTTGATGAAACTTTTTTTGAAATGTCCCTTAAGATCTTGAGAAGGACATAGGCTATTTCTTTCATTGCAATGCCTATTCTTTGGGAGCGTTTTTGACCAAAATGTGTTTTTTTTTACTACCTTTTATCGTTTTTACTTAAACAATTCTTAATCAATACAAAAAAAAGCAAAATACAAACATAATTATTGTAAGCCATCATCATATCAGCTTTCTGTGTCATCTAGAAGCCAAAATCTAACATGAAAAAACTTAAAAAACTAAAAAAATACGATCTTGATCGCTGTTCTGCTTTGGGGTGGGTGGCTGGCGCAAATTAAAAAAAAAAGTTAATTTAAAAAACAAAAAAACCCGACAGACTATTAAAAAAAAAAGAATTAAAAAGATATGAACAAGACACATTCAAGAACCTATACCTAACTAATTGACAATCGGAGACTATATACCTACACAGCCTAACAAATATTATGAGTATTGCGTATCCTTCGACTGCCATTTGGTTAGGTATATCTACTTGTCTTGTTTTTGTTTACAGTCAGTCGGGTTTTTTGTTTTTTAAATTAACTTTTTAACCTATGGCACTCCGGGGAAGAATACGAATCTAATGACACCTCACTATTTAGAATCGGTCAAACCGTTTAGGCTACACCTAGGAACGTAAATAGGATACGTGCGAAACACATAACTAAAAACTGCGTGAAGTTTTCTCCGATTAAGTGAAACGAAAGAGAAGTGTGCGAGGTGAGTTTAAGGTTTTTGTTTTTGGTAATTGTGATATTACCTACATTGATACCTAAAATAAAGAATTGAAGAATTCAAGGAGTGAAGACGTATGACATTGACAAGGTTTATCGCTTTGTTTCAATGTATTGAAACTATACTGTTATTATCTCTTTTATTGAAATTACACAGTTTCACGCGGGCTAGTTGGATAATATGCACCTTAAAATAATGTCAATGCCAACCACTGGAGCATTACACAATCAGAAACTACCACTTCATCTGCACCCCCACACACGTCCATCGGCAGATTCGGTTTATAACTGCTTATGCAAACTCAAAAACAAATCTCTAAAACCTTACATATATATTTATGTACAGATATCGCTCTAACACGAACCCTACTTCCAATCATAGACACTTTAAACCAGCTTTACTAATCTATGCCAGTCAAAAATAAAAACATTCCCTAACAGATCAGACAACAGAAACTCCTACTACGCTTCTCCTTGTACTCGAAAACATTGCAAAGTGTAAGAGCTTTTAACTTAACAGTTGAATGTCACTGAGCTTGAACTTATAAAATTTGTAGTTGATATATACTGCCATATTAGATAAATAACCCAAAAGTGGATTTTATTTAACACTTTTCCTTTATTTTATGAACCGTTTCCTATACCTCCTCAGGGAAAAAAGCAAATAAAATCATTATAAACAACTTTAAATTAAATTAATGGCGAATCTTAAGATAATAAAGGTGGTCCATTATGATGATGGACATTTTATCCAAGCTTGTCAACGCAAACGAGCGTATTGATAAAAATTCTTCCTTGAGAATATCTTCATCTCCTTTAGGCAAAGACCAAGATTCAGCGCTATATCGCGGGGCTGGACCGATCAGATACAGAATTTTCTATATAAAATTGTTCGGGATAGATCCCTATTCAATCGCTCACTGAGCACAGAGAACCAGTCGAGTCAGAATTTACAACTGAGCCGAGATCTAAAAAGTCTCTTAAGACCTTCAAATTTTAGCTGTCGATTGTGACGTTCTCTCCGCTTCGTCGATGGTGGGTGTCGCTTTTTGTTGTTGTGCTATCGTCACTAGTTAATTAGTTAGTTTTATTGACTTTATTTCATAAAAAAAAGCAAATATTTAGATACGTTTTGTATCTAGCTTTCACAGGCGGCTTTGAAATCGATGCAAAGATAGTACGTATCGATTTGGGCTTCTTTGGTTTTTTTCCAAGCTCTATCTGAGTGTTAAAATTGAATCGGCGGTAGAGTTTCCTGGCCTAAAACACCACTGACTAGGACCAATCGGAAGGTTTATGAAGGGTTTTAGGAGTTCACACGATATGAGAGGTAGGGTCTTCTATGCGATGTTAAGGAGACTGATACTTTTGAGCAGCTGGAGGGGTCTCCTTGCTTGGGGATCCATTTTTTTATTTTTATTTCTGCCGACATCTTATTGCCAGAATTTATATCAGCGACTTTGAAAAAAAAACGTCACCAAGTCTAAATTATCCTCGATTATAGAAAAGCTGATGTAGACAACCTTCGGCTGTTCCTCTAAGGGCTGTTCCGCGGTGTACGTCGTTACCCTACCTACTGGATTAATGACAATTGCGAAAAAAGCGTCTAATGACAAGAATTAGCTGCCTGGAAACATATTTCTCATGCTTCCGCTTAAAACTATTTAAGGGTATAAGTCACATCTCAAGGCCCTGTTCAAGCTTTATAGGTTCGTCTATCCACAGAGAAATACGACCCAAAGGTGAGTTGTAAAGGGCTCTTTTACATATCACTTCACAGAACCTTTCGTAATTTTAGGTACGAAAGACTAAAAGCTACAATTGACAAAATGAAACTTAGGTTTCCTCGGTTGTCGAAGGGTCGGAAAAAAACCCCAAAACGTAAGTAATTTTCACTAGAACTAAAAGCATCGAAATGATGGTGAATTAAAGACGTATAAGGATTAAAGGACAAAATAAGCTGCGTCCCTATAGTCATAAACCGAATTAAAGGTCACAAAATCCAACCTATTCAGATAATAACTAGTATTTTGGTGTTCAGATTCCACATTTTTATCCGATTCCCGTTGGACAGTCTATATTCCAGCTTAGCACCCATACAGGAATGTATAATATTGACTTATGAATGCCACGGCTTAATAAATTCCATTTAGGCATTCATCACTTTTGATTGAAGCTCCCAACTAATTCCATTTATCTCTGGCTCCGCATCGATCCATTACCATTTATTCCCATTTCAACTAATCGCCATACCGTCCCTGACGCGCTGATGGTGATGCTCATGGTGTAGCTTCCGCTTTAGCCTCGGCCGCAACCAAACACAGACAGAAATTCATATTTAATTGAAGCAAAATATTTTTCCATTTAAAATCCTTTTTCCAATATAAGCCCCCTCCCCAGAAGAACAAAACATCCCGACAGCAGATTCCATTTAATCGCACCCAAAAATAAAGCAAACACAAAGCGCGCTATGGAATAATAGTTTTAAGCGAGAGGTCCTTACTGTAGATATCTCAGGCTTGTTCTTGCTCCACTCTGTCTGGTGTATATATGTGCGGGGATATAGGCGAACAATTTTGTGATGCTGTTTGCTTGGCCATTATCCAATCGGATAAATTAGGGATAATCTTGTTTTATGAACTTAAGGGATGAATGCGCTGATAGAGTTCGGCTGCATCCCTTCCATATGTACCACAGAGACTGAGAGAAAGAGGCGGCGGAAAAACATCACGTATCATCGAATTCTACTCGAATGAGTTTTTCGAGTTTATTCACGTCCATTGACCGGTTTACGGGTCGCAGTGTGCGGCACTTCACGTCGTGCTCCACCCACATGGTCGATGGTCCGCATGGTTCCACTTGTGTGTAGGGGTTAAATAAACGCTCCGAGAATGGCGCACGAATTGCCCGGACATGCTATCGAACACCACACATATCACATTATTAGTTCCGCAATGCACTTCGGATGTGTAGGTGCTGCAGTGTGTACCAAAAGGATTCGCTATCTTTTCGATTTTCATCCTTTTGTGCTATCCTGACTGTATATGAGCAAATATATTCACCGCCGACAACGACGATTGATGCGAAACTCCTCACATAGCCAGAGAGAGAGAGATGGTAGGTTGAAAGCATTGAAAAAGAAATTCTATTCCCGAAAACTATCAAAAAAATAGCAAGAGCTCGGTTTATCCTGTGAATCGAAGGATTTAAGGGGTGGCATACAAATGAGTATCATTGTCGAGTATTTTATTGCGAGCATTTGTGCAGCCGAAAGAAACGAATCCCTCGCCGGGCCAGTGTGTGTTTGTTATCCTTTTTTGTTACATTTTGTATTTTTATTGCGTCGGAGGAGTTGACTCATTTTTTTTTTATTTTTTGTTCTCTTCGTTCATATTTCCAATTTCATTTGGACGGTCGGTGGTCAGGCATCCGAGTGGCTAAGGCAATCTTCTTGTGTCCACATAAATATGTATAGACTCAGAGGCCGAGGATACCGAAGTTAGATTGTTTGATTTAAAAATGGTGACCCTATTTGTTTGATTTGATTTTGTGGTTCAATTTTGTTAATTTTTTTTTTTCTGGTCGAGAACTTTGGGAAGTTTATGAGGGATTTTTAAGGGCGTGGGGATTGAGGAACTATTGTTTGAAGTTCGGAAGTATACCTATCGCCATACACTGGCTAACGAAACGGATGTAAGTTGTGGAGTCGTAGAAGGGCACCTTCATTGAGAGGAACTGCAGACGTGATGTCTTGCATATCGAACAATTTACTGTTGTCCTGTTTCCAACCCTTATTCTGCATCATAAGTCTTTGCACGTGACGACAATTTGGTCTTCAATGCACCGGAACCGGTGTATTCTTATTTGGAGCTACTCCAGTTGACTTTTGACGGCAACTGTTAGTCTGACGTCATTACAGTTCAAACACCAATTGACGCGGGTGTGTACCAAATTTGCGACACTCCAACCAAACTCAACCAAATTTGCGGCCTTTGTGTGTCAGAATTAACATCGAGTGGAAGAACGTCGAAGCAAGCTCCGGGACCGTCTATACTTCAGCACGTCACTAAACTGAATTAGGGACCCTTCGCAGTGCTCCATCAAAAAAAACAAATTTAAGATCATACCGTCACAGTTTATCATATTTTTCACTACGTTACAATTAAGTCACGCGTTAAGCCGATGTAGTTCCTAACCACAGGTTCAAAGTCACTCTTGACGAATTTGTGTATCATTTGCAAAGAAAGTCTTTGCCCTTGTTACGTGAATCTTTCTGCTCCTTACCTCAAAGAAAAACAAACTAAGAGGATAAATCGGATGTCAAATTCAATTTTTAAACAAGCTCCTGACTAACAAAGTCGGTCTTTTGGAAGCACTATAAAAAAAAACCTTTGAATTTATCCTGCAAGGCTGAGCAGGTATTCAGCTCATCAATGAGGGGTGTCAAGGTGTCTAGCGCCAAATTTAAAATACCAACTCTTGGCTTGTTGAAAGGTTAAGAAGTTTGGTATGACAATGGCCAAAAAGCACGGGTTTCAATAATGATTGGTGTGACTCTTCAACGACCAACGAGATCCTGAAGACACTCAGAAAACTGTCAGGCTTAGCAAATACGCCAGCTCTGATTTAGAGGAATGGACTTTAGCTTATGTTGTTGCTATTGTAGCAAAAAGAAAGTTTTGTAAACTGTGCTACAGGAACCTAAAAAAAACAATACTCCAGTACCCGATAAACAGGCTACCGCACCCGTAGGTACACAGAGCTGTTAGAACCTCTTGAAAGAGCAAATGGGCCAACATACAGACCAGTTGGGACCTCGTAAAAGAGCCGTTCGAAAAGTTGGTTTAGCCCAAAAAAGCAGCCATTAATCAAAGCGCTGAGTTTAAAAAAAGCAAACACATGTAAGACCTTAAGCTTGCAGATTCGCTTACATCAGCTCACATCATAAGCTGCGACAGATTCTTGGGCTAAGTGGTCAATGTTCTGGCCAACAACTGAGCGAAGGGTTTCAGTTTCGATCCCCAGAAAAACTAAAATTAATTTAGCCGTTTAGACTCGGTATTAAATTGTAGGCCATTCCTCCAAATGATATCTAGGTGCGAGATCATTGTCATTTTACATGAGTTTATCTGGTGTACATCCCATTGTTATTGAGAGAAGTTAAAGTGGTTTTCATACCCAAAGCTCATACTCGTGTGAGTCCGAAAGATCTCAGACCTATTAGTCTTTCATAATTCCTCCTACAAACGTTAGAACGACTGATTGAAATACATTTACGCAAAAGCATCGACAAAAAATGTCTGTCGACTTCGCAACATGCCTATTCTAAAGGTAAATCAGTAGAAACGGCTCTACACACGCTAATGCGTTCCATAGAAGATTCGCTTCGTCATAAGTAGTATACAGTGGATGCATTCCTAGACATAGAAGGCACTTTCAACAACGTCGACTCATCTGCGATCGCTGGTGCTCTGTCGGCTCTGAACGTGGATGCCTCACTTGTCGAGCTGATCATTTTGATGCTTAATAGCCGAATTATCAACTCTAGTCTGGGTGATAAATCTACCAGAAGATCCGTCAGTAGAGGAAGCCCACAAGGCGGCGTCCCATCTCCCCTTCTCTGGAACTTGGTGGTGATTGAACTGCTAATATGCCTGGAAGCGGGGGGTTACAATGTGATTGCCTATTCGGACGACGTTGCCATCGCTGTGTCAGGAAAGTACCTTAAAATTAAAATAAAAATTTTAATTTTAATTTTAATTTTATTTTTATTTTTAATTATTTTTAATTTTAAAAAAATTAAAAGAACTCCTACAACACGCTCTTAATAAGCTAATAAATTGGGCAAACAAATGTGGGCTGAAAACCTCACAAAACTAAACTTGTCCTCTTCTCTAGGAAATAAAGGATTTTTCAACAGGGACGCTACAAAAGTAGAGCGACAGGGACAGCAAACGACGCCGAATTTCTTGCCGCTCTTTTGACATTTCTCTTCAGTAAGGTTTGACATTTCATGATGGAAAGATACACGAGCCAACAACGAGTCGAAATTATTAAAATTTCGGAGTCAGTGGCCTCAACGTTAAGAGCGCCAAGTCCAATTTACGGTCGTCATAATCGTCCTAGCAGATCAACAATTGAGGGTCTAGTGGAAAAATTTGAATCCACAGGCACAGTACAAAATGTTCCCGTGCCCAAAGAAGTGTCCCTGTGAGACAAAGAAGTGCCCGTAGTGTCGAGAATATTGCTGCCGCTGAGGCTTCAGTTGAAGAAAGCCCAAATGTGTCTCTCACACGTCGTTCTCAAGCATCTATGTGACGTCGTTGTGGCGAATTTTGCGAAAAGATCTTGGCCTACATCCTTACAAGATTAAATTGACGCAAGAACTGAAGCCGCTTGACCACCAGAAGCGTCGTATGTTCGTGAATTGGGCTGAACTTGAAAATAATTCGGATTTTCATCGAAAAATCATCTTCAGCGATGAGGCCCATTTCTGGCTGAATGGCTTCGTCAATTAACAAAATATACGGTATTGGTCAGGCAGCAATCCACACGTACTCGATGAGTCATCATTGCATCCCGAAAAAATTACGGTTTGGTGTGGCTTATGGGCCGGCGGCGTTATTGGGCCGTACTTCTTCCGTGATGATCAAGACCGGCACGTTACTGTGAATGGGAATCGCTACCGTTCAATGATAACCGAATATTTTTGGCGCCAATTGGATGATATGGACTTGGAGGACATGTGGTTCTAACAGGACGACGCCACAAGCCACACAGCGAATGTCACAATCAATTTATTGGAAACCAAGTTTGGAGAACGTGTTATCTCACGAAATGGTCCAGTCGCTTGGCCGCCTCGGTCGTGCGATTTGACGCCGTTGGACTATTTCCTGTGGGGCTACGTCAAGTCTATGGTCTATGCCAACAAGCCAGCGACGATTGATGAACTTCGTACGAATATCGAACGTGAAATTGCAGCAGTATCGGCCGATTTATGCTTGAAAACCGTCGAAAATTGGGTTCAGCGTCTGGACTTCTGCAAGCGTGCCCGTGGTGGCCATGCAAAAGAAATCGAGTTCCATACATAATGGCATCGAACGTACTTTCACAGGAATAAAGAATTTCACTGATATCCGAAACCGTTTTTGATTTATTTAAAAAAAACTTTTGTAGCGCTCTTATTGAAAAACCCTTTATAAAATTCCACACGTTGACCCTCCATCTATAAATGGCACTAGCTTCAAATTCTCCAATGAAGCTAAGTACTGGGGTCTGATTTTTGACAGGAAGTTAACCTGGAAACCTAAAGAGTTAAAAAACAAACACTGTGGCACTTTTCTCTTGCAAAAAAGCCACAGGAAGCAAATGGGGTTTACAGCGTCGTATCGCTTACTGGCTGTCCGTCTCTGTCATAAGACCGATACTCACGTACGTTGTGGTTGCCTGGTGGACTGCTTTGGACAAAGCGATTTATCGCGATAAGTTAAGCAAAGTCCAAGGAACAGCTTGCATGTGCATCGGCGGGGTTCTTCGTACTACCCCCTCCGATGCATTTGACATCCTGTTTCATTTAGAACCAATTGACATCTTCAGCTACTTCACAATGGACCAGTAAAACAACTGGCCGTGATGCTATCTTGAACAGCTTTAAGAACCTTCCAGGAAACATCGATTACACTACACCAGAACTACAATTTGATAGAAGCTTCCAGGTCTCCATTCCTACTAGATCATTCTGGGAGGAGGAGGCTTTCCTGGATGATGAGTCGATCCATTTTGTTCACAGATGGTTCGAAAACTGTGGACGTTGTTGGTGGCGGTGTCTTCTCCGACCGACTAAATCTTAGTCTCTCCTTCCGTGATCAGGAATCACTGTAGCGTTTTTCAGGCGGAAAAAGAAGTCTTATCTTGGCTGAAAGAAAACGTGATATCTACTAAAGTTATCCGTAACTTCTCGGACATTCAAGCGGCTATAAAGTGCCTGGAATCAGTCTCTACAAATTCAATAACAGCCCAAGACTGTCGTTCTCAGAGAGATGGCGGAGCAATTCAACATTCACCTAAGTTGGGTGACGGGGCATAGGGACATCACAGGTAACTGTAAGGTTGTACACCAGCAGATCTAATGAACTTTGCTACTGAGGACTTATTGACCTTCATCAGGGAGGTCACACGTCTCTTAGAATAACTTTTCCCCATGGTACAATAGATCTTTCAGGTCGCAGTGTCAGCCATCAGGGCATGGGATATTTAAAAAAAAAACGTACAACACTATGTATGCTTCCAGATAAGGATTCTTTGGGTATCCTAATCGCTACTTGTAAACTCACTATAAAGCTGGACGCCATCGAAAGAGCAAATCTTAGATGGACAACCGACTCAGAGTAAATCCATTAATGAGTAGGGACACTCTCCACGTGTTTCTTATCAGTTTACAATTTGCACATACACTAAAAGTGCTCTAGTAAAAGAGGGATGGAAGAGTAGTTGAACTATTTCAAAATGTGGTACAGGGTGTGACGTAAAAAAAAAAGCAAAATCAATTTGTAATATTTCTTATTGAACATTTTATATCTAATATATATTCACATGTGTGTTACACTTAAATATTTTTGTTTGTTGGTACATTTTTTGTTATTTTTATTGAACAGTTTTAGAATAAAGTAAACCCGTACTCGGACGTAAAATTTGATAAGAAATTCCTTGTTTTGATTTTTGCAACAATTGTAATGAAATTCATTTTTCAAAAAGTTAAAAATATTCCCCTCAAAATTATTTAGGTAGTACATATTTGGAACACAAGAAATAAATTGTTGTTCCAGATTCTCTAACGAGTCTAAAAATTCTTGATTGGGCCGTGTCAATTTCGCATCTTCATATTCTTTAAAATCTGTAAAAAGGCAGGAAACGTTAAGTTGCGGACTCAATTTTAACTCACACTTGTGGTTTAGGCGGTATTTTTTTAAAATATAACCTGCGAAATAGAAGAATGCATTATCAATACCAAAGTTCACAGTTTTATAATCAGGTTCAGTTTTGAAAGCGTAAACCAAATTGTCCTTATTTTGTTTTTGTGGTTCCATCTGCACTTCAATGTCTGGAAGTTTCATGTTAGCAGCTGGCTCACAGTTTCCATGGGTAATATCTTCCATATACTTTGCCGAAATAGATCTTTTAAATGAACAAATGATTTGAAATGGAGTCAGCAACTTGTTATTTCCCCCTCGGTTACGTAAAACAGCAAAGGTGTTTTCCAAGCAATCTTGATTAAGATTTCTTGTTAAAAGCAACTTAATACCGTCTTCTTTTATTTCTGTAAAAATGCCAATTAAGGCATTTATATTCTGTTGCCATACTTTTATAAAACGCATTTTTTTAGTTACATTTCTAGAATTTTCATGAAAAGTCATATTTTCAAAAAATAAATTCATTTCATGCAAAAAAGTAATTTGTTCCGGGTTTGCGACAAATGGCCTTCTGAATAATTTGTTGGATTCTCGAAATTTAGATGAATTGAAAATATCAAGTATCTTATCTATTTTGTCAATAATTTCAGCGGTATTAATAGATGTTGAAGATACAGCACAGAGTTTTTAAACTATGCAAATTTGCACTTCATCTTCACTATTTCACTACTTTTAATTGTTTGCCACACGCACAGACACGGAACACCCTTTCTTTCGTCAATTGATGATAATGAACGACTGATAACAATCGAATTCCGGCCCGCCTTTAAAAATACGTGCGAAAAAAATGTAAACAATCCCCTCTACAGCCAACCTAAGTAATTAGTGTGACCATCTGCTATGAAATATATTACATTTACATTTACATTTATTGTGTTTCATATATTCATACATTAAGATATACATCTTTTATAGTACTTAGTTATAATATTGAGCAGTTATATTTAAATATAAATAATAATTAAAGAAGAAAATAAAAATATATAACAAAGATATTAAATATGGAAATTTAAAGTAGGGAGGAGAAATGATGGAGGACAGCATTTTTAAAGCGTGTGGCATTAGAAATTGTTCTTATACTTAGTGGCAGAGAGTTCCACAATTTAATTGCGTGAATAAAAAATAAACGGGATGAATTAAGAGTCCGACAGCGTGATGGTATTAGGGCACATGTTCTGGGAGAACGAGCAAAATTTAGTTTTTCATACAAATACGATGGAGTCTGATATATTATAATCTTATGCAGGAAAATACAATTTCTTGCGTCGATGTAGTGTTTGAGCGAACGAGTAATGTTTTTGAATACTGTGATACATGGTCATATCTCCGCAGGCCATAAATATATCTAACAGAGTCATTAAATGCGACTTGTAGCTTCCGTAGGGAGAGAGAATCAATATTACTGTAAACAGCTTCTGCATAAGTAATAAGTGGCAAAATTAGGGTTGTAACAAGTTTTCGTCTAACATTAGTAGGAGTAAAACTTGCTGTTATCCAAAGCTTGCGAAGACAACCATATATTCGTCTGATAACGGTGTTAATATGGTCGTACCCTGACAACTTATGGTTAATAACGAATCCGAGGTTTGTTGCAGTTTCAACAATTGAGAGTTTATTGGAAGAGAGCATGACACCCTGGAAGGAGTTAAGGGCTATCATTTTGCTGGATATGGGAATAACCTGAGACTTTTTCGGATTTAGATGTAATCCATTAGTAACAGACCATAAGTTAATACTGGCAAGATCCTCATTTATATTATTTACTAATTCATCCCTATCATTAACTGGCTTTGATGTGTACAGTTGGACGTCATCTGCATAGAGGTGGATCGTGGAATGTTTGCAAACAGAAGGTAAGTCATTTATGAACAGACAGAAGAGAATTGGACCCAGGATTGACCCTTGTGGTACACCTAGTTTTACTGGCAGAAGAGCTGAAGAAGAATTGCAAGTTACCACTCTCTGAAATCGATCACTCAAATAACTTTTTATTAGATTTACTGCGCAGTTACCAAAACGAAACAAATTTTTCAGTTTCCAGCAAAGAATTTTATGGTTTACTTTGTCAAATGCCTTTGAAAAATCAAGTAGGCAAAGAAGCGTAACGTGTCCTTTATCAAAACACTGTCTTATATCTTCTAATATATTTACCATAGCCGTAGAGCAACTGTGTTTAGATCTGAAACCAGATTGTCCCTCATAGATAAGACTATTCAGCGATAGGTGTTGTAGAAGCTGTTTCTCTATCACTTTCTCAAAAACTTTCGACAAGCACGGCAAAATACTTATTGGTCTAAAATCAGCAGCAGATACCGGAGTGGACTTTTTGGCAACAGGTACGATTCGAGCAATTTTCCAGGATTTGGGAAAATAGGACGTTGTAATACAGTGGTTTAGGATGTGAGTTAAATGGCTTATAATAAAAGGCAGGATTTGCCTAATGAATCGTAAGGGTAACCCATCTTCCCCAACAGCACTTGATTTTATGGATGAGATATGGTCGATGACCTCGTTTTCAGTAACCGTTTCAATTTCAAAGCCACTTACCAAAGATTGACTAGAGTTCTCAGATAAATTAAAATTTAGATTCTCAGAACTATTTTCAAGAAAGAAATTATTCAGTTCATCAGGATCAGTTTGACACCTGGAACTATATTTACTACTGGAAACACCTATTTGACGCAGATTAGTCCAAAGCTTTTTGGGGGAAAGCGATGTATTCAGCTTGGAGGCATAGTAGTTAATTTTGGCATTACGTATGACAGCAGTCGAATGGTTTCGCATATTTTTGTACGCAAGCCAATTGACATTTGACGGACTATGTTTCCATTTACTGTAAAGCCTGTTACGAGCCTTGATGGTATTGATTACTTCAGTTGTAAACCAAGGACAGCTTCTATTTCTGATGTTCACTGTTTTAGTTGGCACAAATTGATTATATAAATCGAGAATCAGTTCTTGGAAATATTTTAGTTTCACTTCAGGATCAGCATAAAGGCGGCAACTACTCCATGGGGCAGATAAAGCGGCAAGTTGAAGGGCATCAGTATTTATTGATCGAAAATCCCTATACGAAAAAGTCAAGGGGACAGCAGAATGGTTAAAGTTAATATTATATGTGCAAAATAGAAGATCGTGATCAGAAATACAATCGAGCGAAAGCTGTTCAAAAAGAAGAATATACGACAGGTCAGATACTATTGTCAGATCAAGGAGGCTAGGTATGCAATCCTTAGCGAAACGTGTTGGGTAATTTGTATTAAGTATTTGAAGTCCTAAAGAAGATACGAAATCCTTTAATTGAAATGCACGGGAATCATTTTTTATCAAATCAGAATTGAAGTCACCACAGATAATAACGTGTTCATATTGCGAAGAAAACTCAGAGAGAGTCGCAAAGAATGGCTGAGGCGAACAGCTGCGATCGGGTATATAAGCACACGCAATCAAGCATTTAGACGTACCATCATGAATCTCAACAATTAAGAACTCTGAAAATAAGTTAACTGATTTACTTATGATTTTACATTTTAATGAAGATTTACAATAAATCGCTATCCCACCTCCCCAAGTATAGGTTACCCTATCGTTCCTATAAAGTTCAAAATTAGGTATATTATAATGCGTATCTGAAATATCACTTTTAAACCATGTTTCACCAACACAAACAACATCAACGCTAGAATTTGAAAACACATACTTTAGATAATCTAGCTTGTATTGATTGAGACTACGTGCATTTAAATGACAAACCTTAAAACCATCACGACAATTAGAAAGAACATTCACCATAGTGTGCGTTAATTTTTTATCCGCACTGTAAGAAGAGTGTACTCTATTCATAATAAGAATTACCAAAGATAGAAAAACAAAACAAACCAACAAACAAAATAATAATGCCACAGACTAAAGAGAAACAAAAAGAAAGATGAATTATAAGAAGAGGGAAATAAAGAACAGATCAGTAACAATTTTTATAATATTAACTAAATAAAAAGAAAATAGGAATACAATACAGTAATTTTGTGTTTAAAGAGTCGCAGCAACACCAGCAGCAATAGAGTGAAGATCTTCAGAGCTTTTAATAGCAAAGCTTTTTCCGTTTTCCGTCTTCTTAGCATAAACTATTCCAGATTTCGTGTAAACAGAGAACAATTGTTTTTTTCTCTTAAGCCCAAGTGCACTCTGTAGAAGAAAGCGTGAGTGCTTGGTTAAGCTCTCATTCAAAAGCAGCTGTCATTAGATGCAACACCAAAGTCGGTCAATTTCAGCACTGTTTTGTTTTGTTTGCGGTAATTCGCAGCAGCTATAAGAGTAGCATTTCTCGCATATGAAGAGTTGAATCTGAGCACAATTGATGGTGGGACAGTCTGTGCAGAGTTGTTGTTGGTGGCATTACGCCTTTTTGCACGAAATGCATGAACCAACTGTGGCTGATTGCAGTTTATAGTTTCACAAAGTTTATGAACTAATTGCGGCAAATTTTCGTTGGGAATTACAGGTACACCAAATAACACAGCATCACAGGCGACTTCTTTTCTCTCGAGCACATTTATTTGCTGACGAAGAGAGTGAATCTCAGAACTATGCATTTGAGCAGTAGCAGATGTGCTTTCTTCAATTTTATCAACGCGTGCGATTATGTTGGAAATCATATTGTTAAGACTATCAAAACGTTGAGCCCAGCTTTCCTTGACTTCTTCAATTTTGTTGAAAAATTCAACACGCATCTTATCCATCTCTTCAATAAACTTTTGTTGATTGGATGCTGAATGCTTGTTGAATTGCTCTTCCAAGATTTTGACAGTTACAGTTCCTTTGTCGTTGACTTGCAGTTTTGTTGAAGGTGAATGAGAGACCGTATGCAAAGAGAGTGCGTCTTTTTGTGTTTTATTGCGCGTAGATGGGCCTGCTGTCGATGACATTATTGGCATGTAAAAAACACTTTATCGGGTAGTGAAATAAACAATTATGCCAGCAATAATCAAATATACCAAGCACTGAAGTTAGTTGTGTGAATGAATTAAATTTTATTAAAAGCAAAGAAAGGAAGAGAAGAAATAACTTTAGATATTGTATTAAAGATGGAGCGACTAAAAAACACGTCTATTCTCTATGACACATTCCAACAGACTCATCAAAAGTGCTAGCAATAAAACTTAAAATCATAAAAAAAATGGTTATTAACGAAGTCGGAGCAAAGCAAAAGGGTTGAATTTCGTGATATAGAATGAAACATTTCTTTTTCATGTCCATAACAAAGACCATTTAATCAATAACCAATGGCAAAAAATGCGAATATTACCAGTTCTACAAAAGCAAAGCTGGTACCCTGATCATATTAATTCATATCTGTATGGTTGAGAGAGAATACTAATATACTGACAGTCATTCCGGCCCGCCTTTAAAAATGCTTTATGAAAAAACCCACAATCGTTCGTCGTACGCAGCAAGCCCCATGTAGTGGTTCAGGTAAAATGTACTGTGACCCTTTTCTTCTCAGGCAGTCGTTGTATTCAGGTAAAAAGGATTCTTTCGACCTGCTTCCACTTATTGTACGATTTTTTCTGCATTTTGCTTTGTGGTAATAGCAAATGCATATGTAGAGAGAGTGTCCCTACTCATTAATGGATATACTCTGAACCGACATGCCTAGCGACAAAACAGATCTGGCCAAAGCTGAATCTAAAACGTTCTAGGCACATGATCTCCCTCGATAGGAAACACATCAGTACTACAATAGGTGTCATCACAGGACACTGTCTTATAGGCAGGCATGCAAAAAGGCTTGGCGTATTATGTAATGATTTTTGCAGAAGCTCTTTTGACGAGGAAGAGGAAGAAACTATTCTTCAACTGTCCGGCTCTCTCACAAATACGAAAACTCCATTAAGGAGAGTTCTACTACAGTGATCTTAACGATCTAAAAAACACGGACATTCGAAATCTCTTACGCTTTATTAAAAGCTCAAACTGGTTCAACGAGTAGGAAGAATTAGAAACTTAGATTCATGTGGTATCACAAGGCACCTTATAATGGTCTAAGTGTGTCCTTTAACCTAACCTAACCTATCGTAGCCCAGTAACTGTAATTTAAAGACAACCGAACTATAACAATTATACGGATCCAGCCGTCAAAATTCAAGGCTTTTTGACAAACGAAAGGACACCACTTTTTTTAAACTCCACTTGGTCACAGGACAAGCTAATTTAGAAATTATCTGACATAGTTGCCTGAGAACCACAACTGACAACTGAGTGCAGAACTGCCACCTATATCTGCAGGGATCCCGGGTGGCTTGTGCAGATCTATAGGACCGCCTTTTGCAAGAGCAGTATTTTACAACAAAAAAGTATATGAAAGGAAACAGCATCTCTAGTCCCACTGTTCAAATAGGTACACCCACCCTAATCCGTGTCCAAATTCCACTACAATCATAAGCAGACCAAGCAATTATCTTTCGCCCCATTTGCCTGAATACTCGTTGAATCCCCATAATCGACATTTCCCACTCGAAGGCTCTTTATAGTTGCACATCGCCGACTATTCCGCTCACCTTCTGTCCCGATTTATTAGCAATGTTTACTTTCGCCCGAAAGGATTTCCGAAAATTAAGTCCATGAATTAATTAAATTGCCCAGTAAAACTGTCTACCGTTTAACCGGATAGAAATTGAGCAGACATAAGCGGTGGCAATTTTCGAATTTCCTACAATTGTCCTTCCCGCACGGAATGTACAAATTTCTTCCTATTTCGTTTCCTTTATTGTTTCGTTTTGTTTTTTTTTTTTTTATTTTTCTGCTGTCTCTCATGTACTCAAACAAATTCATTTAGGAAATGTAAATAGAACCAATATGTACGACAGCAGGCGAACAGACGGCATCAAGGATTCAGGTTGTCTGCTCTGTACTACGTTCTATTGGTTATGTGAGGATAATGGAAATTGAATTGACTTTGAGCCAACAGAAGAGGACCAACTCGTACATATATAGACGAGGAGACAAATTAGATGAAGAGAAAGGATATTTTATGTTTATGCTGCCCTGTCGATGTGATGATGAAGGTAGATAGTATTAGAGCCATGGCCTCTCTGTCATGGGCCACCAAATGGCCAGGTGGGATAAGGGACTATAAAGCTTTGACAATAATTCGCTGTGAATAGGGAATTTTTGTGTTCCCTCTTAGGAGGCAAATAAAGGGATGTGTGAGCAGTGCAGTACCTTATTATTTATATAGCGTCCTTTGAGGAGTGCTATACGTACGGATGGATTTTGTATGAGAATTCGATTTGGGGCTTAGCCGCATTTGAAATGAGGTCAGCAGGCTTTTTTTACTGATGGAGCTTGAAAGGATTTGTCGGGTGAATAGACTATATATAATATAAATATCCTTTTGGGATTTGAGTTCTGCGCTACAAGGGATTTTATTTGAGGATGATATGCTATTTACAGGTGGCTTAAGTGGTTCAGCTTGTGAGTGGGAATTTCGAAGCGAATTTCTTCGAATTGGAAGCGGACTTACACGGGACTGTTTGTTGTTGGACTTTGAGGGGCGTGTGTGCTCCTGCGATAAGAGGTAAATGCAAATATTCATTCAAGTCCAAGAGGCTCAATCAGAGTCGTGTATATACCTAAGACGTGGGGTAAGGATTGGTATTCATTTTGAAACATAAGACAGAATTTATCTAATAAGAGAGATAAATTCAGTTTATTGCTAGGTCATCGCATTTCTTGTGTATTTAACTCTTATTTATAGAGTAACCGTCCATGTGAGCATCAGGATTCGAATGGTGGGTAGGTCTTGGGTGTAAACAAGAAAGAGCAGTCCACCGCAATCAAAAATGAGACGACTGAGTAAATAATTTCTGGAGCCTTTTATACAAATTTACACGTACTTGTAATACAAGTGGATTTGTAGCGTTGGGATCAAATTTCGGGAAGGGTCAAAATTATTTTAAAAATTCTGCTTTCATAATATTCTGCTTTGCAAAATTCGGTCTTCTCAAAAAAAAAAAAATGCGGCTTTACAAAATTATGTCTTTTTGAAGTTCTGCTTTTTAAAATTCGGACTTTTTTTAGTTCCAAAATTCTGCAAACAATAAAAAAAAAGGTTTGAAAAATGTTAAAAAGCGCGCGCTTTTGAAAAGCAGATTTTTTGTTAAGCTGAACTAAGGAAACCACAGAATTTTGGACAGCAGCATTTTTGTTTGAGAAGACAGACTTTTGCAAAGCAGCATTTCGACCCACTCCCGGATTTGTACAATTGTAAGACGGGGTTACAAGTTAAATTCGTCACCAGTAGAAATTTTCAACGGTCAGTTGTTAGATTAAAATTCTAGTTGTGTACATATTTATATAGTGTCCCATATTGCAAATGTACAACTACAGTAGTCCCTCGGTAATGTGAACTAATTAAAACAAGGCGTTTTCGGATTTTAGAGGGATTCACGTTACTGGAACATTTTTTCAGTACTTACTAAACTGATTGAAACGATTTTCAAATTTATTAAAAACAACACAAAATGATTTTTTAAAGCACAGTTTAAATGTTTATTAATTTAGAAGAAAAACGAAAATCGCACGCAAAACGAGCAAGAGAAATATAAAAACTTAAAAAAAAAAATTTCACATTTTAGAGGTTGAAAATTGTAATTGTGACAATGTAAAGTTTTGTCGATTCACATTTAAGAGAAATTCACATTATCGAGGGACTAATTCATTTATTTACAAAAATTTTTCCGCAATTTTGCAAATATTTCTGCAAATTTTGTGGACAAATATTTCTAAACAACAATCTGTAAGTAGATGCAAATGAAAACTAGTATTTGCTCTAAAACATCGAGCGTATGGGGTTACCCATCTGTAGTGACGTAACTCGTTCTGTTACTAAGTGTCGCAATATTGTATATAAAATAATGCCAAAGTCTTTTTTTAGAGATTTTGGTGGCCCTTGATACGTGCCTGTTAACTTTCGTTTATCGCAACCACTTAACGCATTTTGGTACGTCAAGAGAGACAAGTTCTGAGGGCCAATCAAAGACCAATCGATAATTGACGTGATGTGAGCTAGTGACAACAACCGGCACGAATAAGGCCTTGACCGATGCAGCCATTCGCTAGTTTCTTATGTACGAAAAGGTTTATCTATAAAACCGTCTGCGTTTACTAGCGCCTATAGTTACCCAGCAGAATAACGGAAATGAAGAACAGCTTTTGCTTCAAAACCAATACATTTCGGATGTATATCTTTCATTTCAACAGGCAGAACCAGCTTCGAAGACAACTTATGATAAATATTTATACCTTAACATGGATACGACATTTGAAGTCAAAAAGGGATGGTTCGATACTAAAATTTCTAAAAATGAATGTTTTCAATACAAGAACAGCAGTGATTATTGCGGCCCAACTTGGATTTTCTGCTTCCCAACTTTGATTTTATGCTTCGTGGAACTTTATATACCTTCAAAATTGCTATGGTTCATGGGGATGTCAAGGAAGTGTATAAGAATCAAGGGTTGTCATTAAGATCTGATTAAAAAGCCTTTTTAAAAAAAATAAGAACCTTTTAAATTGCCAATGGATAGGGACATTGACAAAAGGTCCAAATAATATACACACCGATAACAATTTGGGTTCTAAAAAACAGCTTTTAATGTAAGTCTTACACGGGCCTTTAAAATTAACTACTGAGAGATATGAAATGACAGCGCACATTGTAAGACTCATAACTTTTGCTAAGTGCCCTATAAATTTAGACATCCATTAGTGAGACCAATAGAAGTACCAACACGAGTAAGGTGCCTGAAAAGACTTATTTTCAAAGCTTCAAACTTCATATACACAGAGTTGTCCTTAATTAAAATGTTTATGTGCGATAGTCGAAGCTATTGAGGTCATACAGGTGTTCAGAACTATAAACAGGGCCAGTGCAGCTGGAGTTCCTTAAGGGTAACTACTTGGTCCACTACTATTTTAAATTATTCAAGATTATAAATATCTCAGAGGCTCCGTTACTGGCGTTTAAAGAAACAGCGGATTGACAGTTACAGAATTTTACTTGGCTGGCTTTGTCTTTCAGACTTGTACAGCTCCAAAGTTTTCAAACTTTAGTTCGACTGTCTTACACAAAGTGTCCGAAATCAACTGGTAGAGGCTTTGTGTTGGAATTCCAAAGAATTTTTTAGCGAAAAAGTGCGATTTGCATTAAAAGTACGATAACCTCTCCTAAAGGTTCATGAAATGGCCTTACAACCTCTAGAGTGAACTGTTTGAGCCTTGAGCTCTCCATTTTATCTGCGGAGGTCGGTAACGAACAATGACCAAGTAGACATTCATTTTAAAGTTAAATTGACAGTGAAAGGGATTACATGGGGTTTCTACCACAAGATGGCGCCACAGACGCCCACACTGTAGAGTAAGTGGCAGCATTATGACATCGGGCGATTGACGGTTCGGAAGTCAACATTTTGCAAATTATTCGCGACAGCCCTGGTTAGTCAAAAAAATTGTCAATAAATGGCTTCAAATACTGGGTCTGGTGCCCTGCAAACACTTATCTCTGCTGGGTCTGAGAGAACTTAGGTTATGTTAGGTTTACAGGTTGGTAAAGCAGGGTAAACCCAACTATATCACACCTAGGTCCTTGTGGGTTTACTCATTTCTCTCCTTCTTCTTCTTGTATTACCCGACGCCGTCCAGCCATCCCAATGTCCTCAAGAACCTTTAAAGATCCGAAAGTGTGACATCACAAAGTTCTCGTAAGTCATGGAAGTGATAGCTGGGAGAACTTATTCGTAAATGGAACGCGGCAAGCATCGAGCAACCCCAGAAACCTGAAAACACAATAATCTTGAAACTGAACCCTGGAGACCTTGACAAGTCTCGAGAAACCCACCGTTTTTTCCATCCATTAAAGAGGACGACGTTCAAAAGTTGATACTCAGTTCATTAACTGTCAGGAGAGCTTACCATAGCAATGGCGAAAGAAATACACACGCAACATGAATACGAGTATTACACTTGGGTATACTTACAGGCGGTTTTCGAAACCGATGATAGTGCACCCAGCTCCACACCACAACCCTGACTTTGCAATCGGATTCAGGCAAAATGCAAATGTCTGCTTCCAGCAAGATTACTCAGCAAAATGTGCCCAATCCCCATAAATGCTTTACAGCTCAATTTCCAAGTAGGTTCACCCCAAAGTTAATTTATAAACTCAAAAGGGCATTTATTTACAGCTGACAAACACACCCTATCCTATCTGAACAGAGTTTGCAGACATTTCCTATAGTCCATCATGTCATAGATACCCAGCATACTGCAGATTCAAACTTCATACCACAATCCCATCCGGTCATTGAAGAAGCTTTATTCCTGGCTCTCTGTGCACTAAGCATCAGCATCTCGCTACGGAAGTTAACATTTCTAATTCACATTTAATTTGATGCAGTCCAAAGGACTGCAAACTAATTCGTTGCAGGCCCCACCCGTGCATGTGTTGCGGACAAGTCCAGTTCCGATTCCGATTTCCTACCCCACACTGACGTTGTGAATTATAAATTCGTTTGTTCTCCTTACCTTGGTTCGCAGTGGGCACAGTGCACATTTATTTAATTAATTGTTCTGCTGTTCTCCGGGGAGACGGATTTATACTACAGAGGGTGCACTATACAGCTTAAGGCTTACTGGGGAGTTGAGGTGCATGATCTGCCCAGTCGCTATTGCCTGCAACCTCGTCTACACTCAATTTATGACGAATTGCTGTTCGTTTTGAAGTGCATTCTCTGCAGCGCACAGCTTGGGTTCACAGAGAATCGAGGCAAAAAATGTGAAAGAACATTTAAAACATACAAAGAACACAAGCGAAAGGAACCAGGAAAGAAAGAAAAAGAACCAAACTTTGAGAGCGGAAAATTTGTTATTTTATTGCTAAGATATATACAGGATGATTATGTGGCATGACGACGGACTGGGGAGATGTTTTGCTGCGGTCCGTTGCGAGCGGCACAAGAATTGTATTTTTCTACTATTTTGAGGATTGTAATGAGTCCATTACGGTGTATATGCACCTGTGGATAGTAGGAAGCAGAAGGGAGCAATTAAGAACACAACTGACGATGAAGGGAGTGAGCAACATTTTAATTCGCCCGCAACCGACGATAAAAGTGAAGGAGAACTTTAAATCGTCCATTAAGCGGTCCAGTTACATTGAAAATGCGCCGTCCAAAGTCTGTATTTTAGTGTTGAGAAGAAAGTTATAGAAGTTGCACTGTCAGAAGCATACTAGGAAAGCCAAGCCTCAAGGTAGTATTTTATAATTTGACGGAGTCACGTTTTGACACGCTCCTTTGTAAGCAAAGTGTTAACCATAAAATGCCCAAGAACGTGCGAAAGATTTTAATGCTTTGAAAAGCAACTGAAATGCTACAGGTACTGCTGTTCAAAGGAAAACCAAAAACTGTGCCTAGGACAAGGAACTCGCAACAGCGACGAATAAAAAATTGATAGGAAGAGCATAACGAAAAATGAAAAAATTTGTAGCTCCGCTTCGCTTAAGCTTGTCTAAGACTGACAAGTGAGAGCGTAGCTACCAAGGACTCGGAAAAGTGACCGAAAAACTGTCTTCCACCTAAGCGTGTTCGAAATCAAACTTCATGGACAGTTTAATAAAAAATGATTGGTTGGACGAGCATAAGGAAAAATGAAACAACTTGTAGCTCCGCTTCGCTTAAGCTTGTCGAAGACTGACAAGTGAGAGCCTAACCACCAAGGACTCGGCACAGAGACCAACAAACTGCCTTCAACCTAAGTGTGTTCGAAATTAAACTTCATAGACAGTTTAGTAAAAAATGATTGGTTGGACGAGCATAACGAAAAATGAAACAATTTGTAGCTCCGCTTCGCTTAAGCTTGTCGAAGACTGACAAGTGACAGCATAGCTACCAAGGACTCGCCACAGTGACCGAAAAACTGCCTTCCACCTAAGAGTGTTCGAAATCAAACTTCATGGACAGTTTAGTAAAAAATGATTGGTTGGACGAGCATAACGAAAAATGAAACAACTTGTAGCTCCGCTTCGCTTAAGCTTGTCGAAGACTGACAAGTGACAGCATAGCTACCAAGGACTCGCCACAGTGACCGAAAAACTGCCTTCCACCTAAGAGTGTTCGAAATCAAACTTCATGGACAGTTTAGTAAAAAATGATTGGTTGGACGAGCATAACGAAAAATGAAACAACTTGTAGCTCCGCTTCGCTTAAGCTTGTCTAAGACTGACAAGTGAGAGCGTAGCTACCAAGGACTCGGCACAGTGACCGAAAAACTGCTTTCCACCTAAGAATCAACCTCTCTACGTCCAGTGTAGTAACCATCTATTGTACGTATTTGACCTTCCACTGATAGCCGCAGGGTAATGCTCTGTACCCACAGTCTGAACTTATTAGACTTTACCATACTAAGGAGAATGACAGTCCGCACGAGACTCATCCGCCGATTAGAAGCAGGACGTATGTCGATTAAATTCTCGTTTATATTATAGCTTATGCAATTTCGACATTCGGTCCTTAAGGCCGTTTAAGACTGATCAGGGTCCACCTGTTCCTTCATCGCGAGTATTATCGCGAGGTCTTAGACATTCCATGTGTCTCGCAGTCGTCACACTGTTCTGCTTCGCCCTTAGACATTAGGTTGCTATAGCCGCCCGTTATGGTGTCTACTGTCTACAGCGTTGTATGGGCCTTCAAACCGTCTATACCCAATTAGGTAAAGTTCAAAACTGCATAATCCTTCGCCTGGATTACAAATGCAGACAGGCGCAAGGGTATAGTCCTGTAATGCTCCCCAGATCCTCACAGTAGAACCATACCCAAACAACTCATGGATAAATCACTTTGACATAATGTCCTGAAAATTATATCCGGCATTTAATTACGATTCACAGCACCGCTATCCAGACCGATTTATCTGCACAACATGGAACTATAATGCACAATACCGACTCAAATTGAATAATTGTTTGTCAGGCTTATTGTGAGGGGCAAGATTTCATATTGGTCCTATAGCAACCAACGAAACGTCTTCATTAAATTAATGACATCAGATATGCCAGACATCATTAAATTGCACTACCACCGAAGCAAATGTACAACTTCCTGCACTTTGAATGCAGCAAAACATCAAACGACGATCTGATTTTATTAAAATTTACCAAATAACTTCAAAAATGTCCTTTCGATGCAAATAGGTTCGTTTTTTTTCAATTTCTTATTTCTCAAAGTCACCAAACTAAACGGTATCTCTGTATGGAGTGGAAGTTCGCATTAATATCGCTTGCCTGCACTTGTACGATGAAATTCGCTAAAGAAATTGCTTTGGCAACGCCAAAGGATGGAGGAAACAGCCATGAAAAGGAACAAAAATGCTTACTTCCTTGATCGAGGACATTTTTTTGAATGGAAAAAAAAAGAAATAAACAAGAATTCTTCGATTTGCAATGGAATGAGAGGTGGATTACGTACATATATCCTTATCGCATTCCATTTCGCTCATTTCTCATTCGGGAAGGCATTTAAAGAAACGTCTGTATGTGTGTACTGTGTAGAAAGCGGGGGGGGGGGGGGGGGGGGGGAGCCTACGACACTCGTATATATGCCAAAAGCACTCGTAATCGTATTCGCCTTTGCCAACGCGCACGCATTTCGAAAGGCATTCCCAGTTCCAGTTTTCTTATCAAGGATATTTATGCTCGTCGTAGTGTCATCTGCGAGAGGAAGGACGTTCGCGTGTGTGGGTGCAACACATAAATTTGAAAATTACTTTCATATCATTTAATTTGATAACCTTTACAAATAAAGATTGGCCGAATACGAATGCGCAATGAGGCGACACTCTGGCACACGGGGAGATTTTTGCTATCCCACAGTAAGCATCAGCAGCCGACAATCGTTTGCCATCCTGCCGGATGTGCATCTGTCCTACATTTCGTCTTCTTCTTCTTTTGGTCGCATTTTAACATTGCCATGGATGCATTCATTCATGCAGCCTGCCTGGGACACATCCATATCCGTTTCCATTCTGAATGCCATCAATTGTGGGATTATACAAGTTTCGATTGTGCTTTGCGTAGAGAGTTTTACCCAGAAGAAGGAGCAGGAGCGCGCGGGGTAACTGGTGATTATTTTCAAAATGAAAACGACGATGCAACGGTGCAGCTTTGCGTTTGCATTACGCAAATCGGCAATTGTTGCAATGATGATGATGATGCGCTGCTGCTGCCATTGTTGCTGACGACGATGATGAGAATGACGATCATGATGCGGAGCGTAAATGAATGCAAAAGCGTAACCAGCAAATAAAGCATTGAAAAAAAAATAAAAATCCCAGCATAAAAATAAGCGTCCTTCGACATGGAAGGAAGGGAACTCATTTTTATCCCCGAGCGAGTCTTTGTTACAATTGAGTAGAATAGCTCGTGTGTATGTCAAAGCAGATAGTGGACTTGACAAGAAACGGTGCAAGAGATGTGATTAGTCTCACAAACTGTGATTGATATCCAAAACGTCAAGAAGCAAACGAAACATATTTGAATCTACCTGGCAGATATAGACAATGAAGAAGAGTTGGTAGAGAACCTCTAAAAGTACAGCGTGTTGGTTAGTTCATTTAAATACACAAGGTATGCATGGTAGAGAGATGCTTTCAACTCAGACTTTAGCCTTCTAAAGAAAAAGTATAGTCTTCATTTGCCAAACTACAACGCCATTTCTTTTTTGCGCTTTTAGGTTGCGTGTAATTTCGGTGTCCCAAGGATATGAGTCAGCCTTATTTTTATAGCGAACTGCAAGGAACATATTTAAAGACTAGCTGTGCCCGCAAGTTCGTACGCGGCGCGAAACTGTGTAATTTCCAGTAAAAGAGATAGTATAACAGTTAAGTTTCAATACATTAAAACAAAGCGATAAACCTTGTCAATGTCAAACAATAAATCAAACGAATTAATTCACCTAAACACCAATTTAAGAAATTTGAATTCAACAACGTAAGTAATACAATTCAACTTCTTGAACTCTTCACTTCTTCACGTAGGTAATATCAAAACTAAAACAAAAATCTTAAACTAAATTTGTATTTACAAAAACAATAAATCAAACAAATTAATTCATCTATATCGTCTTTACTTCATGAATTCTTCAATTCTTTACTGTAGGTATCAAAGTAGGTAATATCACAACCACCAAAAACCTTAAACTGAATATACATTTACACCACTATACGCCCATCATCGCATGTCATCAGCCATCTGCGCATTTCCTCAGAAAAACATACGCTGATTACATATACACTCACCTCGCATACTTCTCTTTCCTTTCACTTCACGCAGTTTTTCTTGACATGTATGTGGTTGTGCGATGTGCGCCAGCCACACACACACCCCAAAGCAGAACAGCGATCAAGACAGACGGTTGCTGATAACTTTTGAATTGGGAAAAAAAATTTAGTTTTTTCATGTTAGATTTTGGGTTGTAGATGACAACAACGATGGCTTAAAATAATTATGGAAGTGTTGGCTCTTGTTCGTATTTTGCTTTTTTTTGCATTGATTAAGAATTGTTTGAGTAAAAACGATAAAAGGTAGTCGTCAGAAAAAAAAACACATTTTGGTCAAAAACGCTCCCAAAGAATACGCATTGCAATGAAAGAAATAGCCTATGTCCTTCTCGAGATCTTAAAGGACATTTCAAAAAAAGTTTCATCAAAATCTGTGCAGTCGTTTTCACGCCAACCGTTAACACATGAAAACGGCTACAGTTTTATTATATGTATAGATAACATAATTTATAACCGCATAGATTTTGGCTTCTAGATGACACAGAAAGCTGATATGATGATGGCTTAAAATGATTATGGAAGTGTTGGCACTTGTTCGTATTTTGCTTTTTTTTTTGCATTGATTAAGAATTGTTTGAGTAAAAACGATGAAAAGGTAGTAAAGTCAGAAAAAAAACACATTTTGGTCAAAAACGCTCCCAAAGAATAGGCTTTGCAATGAAAGAAATAGCCTATGTCCTTCTAAAGATTTTAAGGGACATTTCAAAAAAAGTTTCATCAAAATCTGTGCAGTCGTTTTCACGCCAACCGTCAACACATGAAAATGGCTTCCATTTTTCTTATATGTATAGATAACATAATTTATAACCGCATATAATTTGGAGCAAATGTCATTATAATTATTTAGCTCTTCACATATATCACTAAAATTAGCTTTTTGGACTTGGGCACTCTCTCTCGGGCTGGTACATGAATCCAAAATCATCTAAGGTCGTTCATATATAAATTTTCCAAAAAGGCAATCGAAATTATGCTGCATTACAAACAAAACGACAGGGAGCTCTCCCTTTAATTTTTAATAGGTTGATCAATTCGTGTTCTTATTGTAAAAATAGCAAAATTAAGGAAAATCACTAAAAAAATCACTTATACTATTTTGGTTCTTATACCCGTGATCAACATATCAAGGCCATGAAAATAACGTCCCATTTGTGATCGTGTTTTTACAAAGCACACTCAAGTTTAAACCAGTATTTGTTAACCCATTCGCCAATGTTTTTGCGGGTCAAACAGTATTTAGCAACCGTTATGCCCCTTTTCCGGAGTTAAAAAATCCCAGTCACAAAACTCGTTCAGGTTGTTAGTCTACTTCAAGTTGCAGGGCAATGTGTGCTCTGATTTTTGTGAAAATGAGCCACGTCTCTGGTATATTTTGAGGAACTCTGCCCCTTTAGTGGAGGGGTCTCTGTGAAAAGCAATGAAAATAGAAAAAAAAATTCTTTTGTTATTGCTCTTAGACCCGAAAAAATATCAAATATAAATATAACATTAGTTCACATTGATGGCCCACCCATACATAAACAAAATTCTAAACTATGCCTCTTGCCTGAAGAAGGGTGCCTGGAGACCCTTTAAATATGGGAGAGCGGTGGAAAATAGTTCTCGTTATAAAAATGGAGCTCAACACGAACAATTGACAAACTTTTCACAATGCAGATGCAAAACCGAATCCCCGTACCTTGAGAGTGCTTTCTGAAAAATACCTCGAATTGTAAAACTCTACCCGAATGCCGCATTTCGAGTATAATCTTCGGAAATTTCCCATCACATCCCCTACAAAGTCAATGACAGACCGAAGTACAAACCAAATTCTGAGGAATTTCCTTCACCTTGCCAAACTCGAGTAATTGCACATCTACTGTCATAAAATACGCACAAGTTTCTGAATGGAAATGCCAAATTCACTGCAACCTCGTCCCCGATAAATCGACCAGCAAGAAGAAAAACCGCACAATGTCTATTCTTCTGCCAAACAATGAAATCTGTGTCAAACAACTGAAAGTTCAAAGCAAGCAAAATATTCATCTGCTTTGTCCTGGCTTTGGTGGCTCTTTGTGGGTATTACATCGTGCGGCGCCATCATAACCCATTTGAATACAATTTGTTGCCCCCCTCCTATCAGTGCTGTATGGGTCCCGCCTTGAAAACCTGTTGGTTATTGGAACAATAGAATATTACTTCTCCCCCTCTATACACGATCAAAGAAAAAAAAAAACAACCAAAGGATAACACAAATAAATCGCTTTAAAACCATAAATAAAAATAACAACAAACCAATGTTTATACCCAAGGAATTCAAACACAATATATCAACCGAAGAATAACAACTAAATGTTGGTACTGTGCAGCCATAATGTTTCCCATGTGCGTCCTTTCTGATCGACCTCCCAATTGTGGCCGACGTGAGCGTTACAAGCGCGCGCCCCCCATTATTCGTTGCGCCATCTCTACTTAACAACAACAACCCTCCGCGTCACAAACGAGTGTTTTTTTTTTTACAAAAAGTAAATCAAACAATATTAAGGCATGAGGATGTGGCATAAGGAAATAAATTTCACACACCAAATGGAAAGGGCACCTTTTCTTTATCTGCTTGCTTTATTTATACCCTTGTTTTGGTGCGATTTAATGTCCTTTCGTTTCCTTATGCGGGGCGGATTGTATATAGTCCTCACAAATGCTTTTGTCAGCTTTGCTCGGCGAGGAGGAAAAGTCTCAGCAAAAACGCAATCGAAAGCGAGAGCGGGGCTTACCAACAAATTCAATGAAATGCCAGTTCATATCCTGGCGCAATGTTAAACACCATCACACTAATAAAATAAATCCGCTCAACGGATAAATTGTGCCACGATTTTGCGTGTGCAAAATAAAATAATATTCGAGGGGATGAGCTGTAGAATTTAATTTCATCAAACTCTCCACCGATCACAATCCAAATGGTGATGGGCGTGTGTCCATAAAAGCAAATATTATAATATTCCCCAGTCCCTACAAAAGAAACCGAAGCGATTAAGAGTAAGTGGAATGCGTTGGTGCGGGGCCTAGTCCGATCGGCTTTCTTGAAAATTAATTCAAATCTATTATTCGGTCGTTCGTCCTTTTTCGTTATTTTTATACATTGTTGCTGGTAGCACTGGTGGGATGGGGATGTGTTTTTTTTTTTTTTTGGTTTATCCCTTTATGGGGGAAGACATTTTGGTTGTGTTTGTGGATTTTTATTGAAATGGAATATAAAAACATAAAAGCAAAGAACAAAATTGCAATCGGGTGGGCAAAGCGGATGTCGACATGTACAATACACAAGACTTAGGATATAGTGAGTTGCCAGGGGCCGGCTATAACTGGATTAAGTACTTGTTGGCAAAAAAAAAAAAAAAAACATTTTCGTAGCAGTGACCGGAAATTGCTGTTTTTACTGTGATATATTTTTAGTGGGGGTGGACTATATAAAAGGACTGTTTGACCGAAATTTAAAAATGGGAATATCAATTTGACCCAAACAAAAAGAACAACCGAGTTATAGAATATATTTTCGAGAGAGTTTCTATGTTGCAAGTGCGATATATCTCACGCGACAGCTGTTTCACGACCAATATTTTTTGTTAAATAAGCTTTCCAGACCTCCCTTATATTCCCTGGAATAGCTGTGGAAATGGAGCCTACATGAGTTTTATTTTTTTTTACAAAGTACTTGTACACATCCGCTTTCACTTATGTAGTTAAACTTTTCCTTCGTGCATATCGTTCTCCAAAAACAAGTAAGCGCACACTTTTTTTGCGGGAAAAAAATTTGAAGCTCAAGTTAGTCTAATTGTGTTCTATGTTTTAAAGGGACCCTTTTGGCAGTTGAATCGCAGCAGGTAGATAGTTTTTTTTTTTTTTGTGCAGTGCCAAAATGTATGCAACTAAATACAGTCTACTCATAGCTCTATTCAGCTCTTTCCTTACATTCGGGGGTAACTGAAGATGACGTCGAAATACATACATTCATTAACGCACACGATCTACCTGAAGCGCACATAAAAGGCGTTTTTCTTTTTTAGTTCAGAGCTGAGCTCTGAACCGAACGTATTCAGATCGTTCTGAAGTAATTATAAAAAACATACTTCAGCACACAGCTGTCATTTGTTATAAAGTATATGTATTAATTGAATATTTATTAATTGTTATTTACTAAATTTGTTAGCCTTTCGTTCCACAACAACAAGGTTCATCCGCCATTTCAATTATTTTGTTTATCCTTTATTTTTTTCTGTCAAATGTGACTGGATGTGTGTAATCAGCTTTTTACTCAGCCTTCTCAGTAAATTTTTTCTGAACTCATGTAGCGTGCTCTGATTATGCTCTGAACGAAAAAAGAAACACAAATACTGAGCTCTGATGTGTCTGAGCTAAGAAAGAAACACGAACTTATAGTACAACAGTTCAGGTTCTGCTCTGAACTAAAAAGGAAAAACGCCTAAAGTGTGGTATACAAATGAACCATATTGCAATTAAAAAATGACCTTCATAACTCCATACAGACCTTCCTTACTTTCGAGTAACTGCAGATGATATCGGGATAAAGACAATCATCATCGCACACGATTTACCTGAAGCGCACATATAGTGTGCGATGTCATTCATAGCTTCACACAGACCTTAATTACTTCCAAGTAACTGTAGATGATGTCGGGATAAATACAATCATCATCGCACACGATCTACCTGTAGAGCACATAAAGTTAGTACAAATGAACCATAATGCTATTAAAAAATGACCTTTATAACTCCATACAGACCTTCCTTACTTCCGAGTAACTGCAGATGATATCGGGATAAAGACAATCATCATCGCACACGATTTACCTGAAGCGCACATATAATGTGCGATATGTCATTCATAGCTCCATACAGACCTTTCTTACTTTCGAGTAACTGCAGATTAAATCGGGATAAAGACAATCATCATCGCACACGACCTACCTGAAGCGCACATATGATGTGCGAATGCATATAATCGTGTGCGCATAATAAATTTCACATTCTTTGTTCTTTGATATAAAGTATATCGTTGTGTATATTAATACGTGACTATAACTTTTTATGTAAACCTGGTCCCTAACAGAAATGCTTCTATAACCAGCTCGATCTAGTTCCACCATCCGCCCGCCATATTGGCAGAAGTATCATAACGGTAATATAAGGTCTTCTTCTCCCCATTAAGACCGAGATGTGGCAACCCTGTATGCAAAAAACAAATCTCCTCTGAAACTTATCAGGTCATTAAGTAAATCGTGTTCGTCCTTATTTACTGTAACGTCCCTATTTATGCGCCAACGATGAGTGTTCCATCATCGAGCGCCATCCCCTTCGTCGTTCGGTGGTCTTCAACCTCAACTGGTAGAGTCGGCTCCGAACATTCGTCCTCGAGTTTGTTTGTGCCGCGTTAATGTTCATCATTTGTCTTTATGGTAATCTGTACCCCATTTCGTTTGCCGAAATTCCAAACAAAATTCTAACCAAGGACAAAATCAAATACAGCGGACAATACGTGCAAGAGGAATTTCCAGCAAATGGTAAATGGCCATTCGCTCGGTTTTAAATGTCTCTCTAGCCGGATGCCGATCCGGAAGAATTGTAAATCGCCAGCATCCTGGCCCCGGTACGATCTTCTGTCCATTAATCAACCTATGCTGACAGT
This sequence comes from Cheilosia vulpina, assembly GCA_916610125.1. NCBI lineage: Eukaryota > Metazoa > Arthropoda > Insecta > Diptera > Syrphidae > Cheilosia > Cheilosia vulpina. The sequence goes on along the minus strand of OU744276.1, from coordinate 11,278,463 downwards.
TCGACAGGATGAAATTCTTCAAATAGTTGCCTGGCACTGTGGTTGGTGCGGTGTTTTCGTGGTAAACTGTTGAAACGAAAACGATTGGCTATAGTGTGTGTTTGTGTGATGTCTTTTTTTTTTTGGTTACTCGTCATCAGAAAAGGAGTCGCTACCAAAAATGTTACACAATGAGGATACGCATTGTGGACGCATGGTGGCCATAGCTCGATATGGGAAGAATGTTCGCTTGTACCTGTCGGAGGATGATGATGTTCCTGATGATGGTATGGCGGCGGTTCGATTCGGTTTTGTTTAATTGGCTGGCCGTCTGTCTGTCATATTACGACAGGATTGTTCGAGGATAATTGAGTTATTTTGCAGATTTGATGGACGAAACGTAATGAAAACTGTGCATCGGATGGATGGGTTCACCGACATCATACAGCATTATCGACTTAACAGGGATGAGATGTGTTTTTTTTTTGTTTCCGCAGATAAATTTCACTGATGATGTGATTATATTTAAATTTTGTGAACGGAAATGACAGCGTTTTTTGGTGCATGGACGCGGGCATTGTAAAGCGGTTTATCACGCTTACTGGAAGCAATTAATTATCGTTTTGCAATTATCAGGGATAATGGCCTGTGGAGGAACAGGAGGATGCGTAAATACATTTCAGATGGATAGAAGTGAGGGCGGGTGTAAATTATTCAGCACAAAACTGATAGGACAATTAAAGGCACAACCGTGTTGCCGACCGTGACTCTGAGGTGCTAAGCGCGACTCTATAGGCGTTTTTATTTTTTAGCTCAGAGCTGAGCTCTGAACTGAGCTCGAGCATTATGAGCGTGCTCAGATCGCTCTGATGTATTTAGGAAACACACTTGAGCACAATCTGTCAAATGCGACTGTGTGTATGCATATGTGTGATCAGCTTTTTATTTTGAAGTTGACGGACGGGTTTTTAGTTTTCGTAAATAAAAAAAATAAAAATAATAATTAAAATGGATAAGCTAATTGTTCTGAAGGACGCATTCAACTTGTTCTTCGACGAAGATGAGGACGAATTGTTCGAGAAAAATTGAAAGAAATAGAAACTATTCGGAAGATAATCATAAACTTATAATCAGTGACAAAACATAATTTATGATTTTTAATAATAAAACGAAAATTTGTGAGGATTTGCCGCTTTATTATCACTCTCCAAGTTGCACACGCTTTTGTTTAAACAATATGAACGAAAATACCATAGCTTTTAATAATTTAAAATCTTGTTGCAATTATTGTTTTAGGATCGAGTGTGTTGACAATTTTAAATACTTGGGTATTGTTTTAGATAACAAGCTTTGTTTCCGTTTGTTGGAAGATTTTAAGTCGTGAAGAAATTGATTTCATTTCTGGTATTGCAACGGCATAATTTCTGTAAATCTCCATTCTGTACGTGAAGGAGCTGGACCGAAAGCGGGACTACCTGTGAGCTTACGTTCGACTTCTTTAAGATTCTAATTGGCTTATCACGGTAGAAGGTGCACCCTTAAATTGCTAGCCACCAGTACTTTCTCTCTCTCTCTCTCTCTGTTTCATAAATCAGAAAAGAAAAGTGCGGTTCTGCCTGGCCCTGGCGTAGTATAGGGCTGCCCTCTATTGAGCATTTGCTAATATTTGTAGACTAATCGTTTTTCAAATCGCGCGATTAATGAAAAAAAAAGAAAAAAACAAAGACCTATTTAAGAACAACTCGTTGTTATTACCAGAGACAAATCATACTGAGACCCCCAACTCACAATCCTCTTGCCGCTGGGCCCCTCAGTTTTTTTTCAAATTCGCCATTTTGTTTTCCTATCGGTGTTGTGTCAATTAAGAATCCGTGTGACATGCAAAAACATACAAAAAATACAAAAATAAATGCTGCCAACCTCGACAACCGTGGGGAAATGTGCTAGAGTTCGGGAATATCACATTTTTACATTACTGAATGCCATTGGTTAGTTATTATTGATTGTTAAAAGGCGAATGATTTGATTTCTTTGGTTAATAAAACTAGCTAAATGAGATGTTCTATATACTAAAAACTTATTATGACAAACACGGTTGCGTATTTTCTGCTTTTGAATATTTTTAACTTCGATTTCATGTGTAAATTTTTCTTAGAAAACTGAATAAAATTTGCTCAATATATTTCTATTTTACTTCAAATAATCTGCATTGTTCATTTTTCATATATATTTTAAGCAAATCTCCACAAATAATTTCAAATTTAACGGATAAAAGTCTATGAACGCTGTCAGCAACTTTTCCCACAGCGGAAGTGGCATATGCAAGGTGCGAGTGTGTTGGTGAGTCGGAATTTTTGAAGTTACGTGACATTTGTCAATACGAATTTCTATGTAACAATACAAGCGCACTTAGCATTTGCCACCCCATAAAAATATAGCTTGTAGGCTAAGTAACGGGAAATCGGTCGGAGTTGGTGGTCTCAGTATTGTCTCTGGTTATTACATCTAAAAATTTAACTCCAGTCATACATTTCAGATAACAGGACATTTCCAGATTTGCAATAAATTTTCGGTACTTTTTCGTGCTCGTATTTTCGCAATCTATTCTCATTGACAAACTCATATTTGTTGTAAAACACGTTCTTCAGATAGCAGCTATCACCGGCCAGTTCTATGTTCCACGATTTGTGTCGCTCAGGTGAAGAGGATGTTCCAATTTTCATATTATGCAAACTCTCATAGACGTTAGCAGTATTTCCAAATGCAAAAAGATACAAATTTCTATTCAGTGTACTTTCAAATGCGAATAAATCCCTGCTTACTTTAAAATGCACAATATATTCACTACGATTATTAAAGACTGCAACCATTAATTGTTCCGTCGGCACGAACCACAAACAAATTTTCGACTCGAAAAACAGATTTTTAGCCCAAGCAGGAAGACTGGCCACTGATATGTATGGCATAACACATTACCGGGAACGCAGTTCAATGTCATCAGTTGTCAAATCATTAAAAGTCATTGCCGTCAAAAGTGACAACTCGCCATGGACATCTGTTCTCTACTCATCGTGTCGCTGCTGGGCTCACATTTCTATAACCTATTCCTTTTCCTAATAATTAAGATATTAAGTAAATAATATGTACTACATATCTCACAGTTGCAATCAATAGTAAACCTGAATTAATAAATATACAAGTTATATTAATGGTTCGCGTTTTATATAACCTTGAAATACATCAGCCACCATTTTGTTGAAGTTATCCATTATATGGCTCGCTAAGTTGTCGAACTCGGTTTGATTTTGAAGTTCAGGTTCAGGACAATGCTGGTGTTGAGCATCATCGGAAGCTTTGAAAAAGGGCATTGATACCCGAAACAGCCTGCGGAATGTTTTCGTTTCTGACAATGAGCGAAAGAATTTTCTCACAACGGTGTTGTAGGTCCGCTCAATCACTCCTTCCGCATAGACCTTGGGGTCTACATCAATGAGTTCCACAATCAATGAGTTGAAGTCCACGATCCGCTCGTCGCAGCCGCCCTTCAAAAAATTTATGAGAATTTCCGTAACAAACGCCTTAAATACATCTGGAAATGATTTGAGGCATCGAACTAACTGATGAGTAAAACTGTTGGTGTTGGTTCACTAGAGGCAGAGATTCTAGATTCTCTTCCAGTTTGCTGATGCGCAGGTTGAGGTCTGCCAAGTTTTTTCAAGTTAATAACCCCAGTGAGGACTCCCACAAGAGAGTTATTTCCGTCATTCACTATAAAAACACCAGGTCTGACGCAGCGATATTCAAAAACAGCGACACACAACCGAGAAGCAAATGAGAACGCATTCTACACAATGCACCTTGCGAACTACGAGATAACAACCGATTAACTGAGTGTGCTTTGCGAACGGTGCTAGCTTTAATATCAAGATTTGTTCTATCTTAGGACTGGTTGCAAAGTCACTTGTTTGACAATTAGTTGAACTTCGCGGGGCTGGTTAGCAACTCATGCTAAATCATCTACGTTCGCCACTTCGACCCTTCTTAGTCTTTCGGCTCTTCTTAGCTCGTATTTTTCGCTCGTTATGTATGAACATATTTCCAACCAGTCGTCTTCTGACCTCAACATACGGTCTATGAGAAGCTGCGGAATGGGTAAGTTTACTCTTCCTCGTGAAAAGCGTTTGCAGTGGAACATTACGTGCTGCATATCTTCTTCTTCATCTGGGAATTCGGGGCAGAGAGGCGAGCTCTCGTGGCCGAATCTGTGAAGATATTTTCGACAGCCGCCGTGCCCGGACAGGAACTGCATAAGGTGGTAGGTGCAATTCCCGCTTGTTCTTCTTGACCAGACCTCGATGTTTGGGATCAGTTTGTGGGTCCATCTGCCTTTTGCCGTGTTATCCCACCGGACTTGCAACTGTGCTATAGATGTTGCCCTTTCTTCTTCTTTTATACTTCTCCTTACGATGACCTCTTGCCGGTTGACTGTTAGCCTTTCCTTTGCATTTCGATGGCGGAATCCGCTTATTGTTCTTGTTGCGCAGAGCCTGTATGCTGACGGGAGCTTCCTTCGTTGTAACAGCCCCTACTCAGACCGCTGCAGTGTACAGCAGTATTGAGCTGACCACGCTGGATAACAGCGTATCCAGGGACACCGATGTTTGGCATAATCCACGAAAGAACTGCTTGTATCTGCGACGCCCTTTTGCTGGCGTACTTGACGTGCGTTTTAAGGCTTAACCTATTGTCGAGCATTACTCCTAAGTACATTAATGACTCCTTTGATATAGTTATTTGGTTTCCAACACGGAAATTTGCATATTCCACAGTTTCTCGGCTGGTTATCAAGACAGCCTCGGTCAGCTAGTTCTAGCCCTGCAGACCCTAGCCAATTCTTGATTCTGACGATTGCTTCATCCGTGGCGGACTTTATCTTGTGGATATGTTTGGCCCCAGTTACCACAGCGATAACGTCAGCAAAGCCGATAACTTTAACTCCTTGTGGCAGCGTAAATCGGAGAACTCCGTCGTAAATTATGTTCCACAGGAGGGGTCCAAGAACCGACCCTTGTGGTTCTCTCGCGGTGTCGTTGTAGTACTTAACGCCATCGTCAGTATGGTAGCTCCACTTCCTGTCGGTAGGGTAGTTTGCTACTATATTCAGCAGGTAGTACGGCGTTTCCATACTGTCCAAGAATCTCCTAATGCGTGACCAGCTTGCCGAATTGAAGGCATTTTTAACATCAAGAATTACAACCGCGCAATATTTCTTCGTACCCCGTCTCCATCTTATTCCCCGTATTGCTTCAGCCGCTGTATCTACTACCGCTTTAATGGCATCGACGGTAGAACGCGATTTTCTGAATCCATACTGGTCATCTGACAAAGCTCCTTTATATGATCCTGTCGTATATGATCCGTTTAATAGCGGATAATTTTATTAAATACTATTTGGAGCTTTCTTGTACTATTTGCATCACTATCATAAAAAAAATAATAGCCGTAGATAAGAACAGGAATAACCAGAGCTAGTCTTGTTTTCAGAGGTGTACACTTCTGAGCAGTCCACAAAGTACGAAGAAAGCCGTAAGCCCTCCCCCGAAATAAAATTTTTGCGGTTATATCACGTGAGTGTTCTATTGAATACCACGTCAAGATTTTTAGCAGAGTCTACGAATTGAATTTGGCATTTATTTAGTATAATTGATTGAACTTACGATAGGTCTTCTACTTTCTCTAACCACATTTTCGCACTTTTCGGACGGTATTTCGGCCATAACTTGAGTAATGTTGGTTTTTGATGTGCCTGCGATTATTCGCGTAAACACGGACTTTTGCGTAGCACCACAGAAAAAAAATGTAACGGTGTCAAATCACATTATCTTGGTGGTCAATTGACGTTGCCAAAACATGAAATTACTCGACCAGGAAACTTCTCACGCAATAAAGCCATAATTGATGGTGTTATGTGGCTTGTTGCCCCGTCTTGTAGCTAGTTTTAAAGCGATATTATCAATCGAACACGAAGCAATCCATTATCGTAAATGGCAAACATTTAACTAATATTATGACACTAGCTGAGTTCGATAGGTGTCAAATGCCACCACTTCCAACTTTAAACCACGAAATTAAAGACCCTGTACTAGTCGAAGATTTAGAACCACATCGAAGTGTAGTAGCCGTAAAAATGTTGGACAGCATCGAAACTCGCCAAAGTTTAGAAGCTGCAAAAATTCGAGTTTTCTGAGTCCGAGCGCATTGATTGATTTCACACTTCTTGACAGAAAGGTGAATAAATAAATAAATAGATGGCCCAACAGATCCGTAGGGACCCTAGGTTTAGCTTCTCACAATCATTCGCTTTGTGTGATTTATTTTTGGGATCTACAATTTTATGCCGAGTCCAAACGGCTCTTTCATGACAGTTATACTCTCGGCTGTTTTGTCTGAGACTAACAACTAGACTCAACTTGGAAGTGAGCCTTCCCCTGGGATATTTAAAAAAAAAAAAACCTACATACTTAATGTTTGCACGACATTAATTGAATTTAATCGGCATTTAAGAAAATATATACGAGTTTCCCCTAGAGGGCGATAGCTATGACAAGGAAATGTCACTTTGGCTCCTCCTTATAAAAACTCGTACTTTGTCTCGTATCGCTCTCTTTCGTGCTGGAACCTTGAACGCTTGACTTCGTGGGAATTGTTAAAAGAAATTTAACTCTTTAAAAACTAAATGGCAGTTTCTTTTGTAAAACTAAATCTTCGCTTGAAAAAAATTGATTAGCGACTAACGAGAAAAAAAAAACAGATGTGCTAAAACTACCCCAACACTTAACGTCGGCGTTAAGTTCGTCGGCTAACTGTGTCATTATAGCTGCTACCTTTTTCCAGAAGTACATATTTGACACATTTTTTTGTATATCTTCTATAAGTACGATATTTTAAATTCGTCTTATAAATGAGTATTTTCGGTTTGCCAGCTGTTTTTCTTTATTTTTCCAATATGGCCGACACCAGGCTGAAGTTGGTTGTCGTGTACTTGACTGAACACGTCCACAACTTTGTCGTGGGACGAGTTCAGCATTAATTTTCATATTTTACTACATTTCCTGTTTTCTCAAAACCAATTTCAGAGATACTTTGAAAGGTCGAAAATTCCATCGTAACTCTGTTCGAAAGCCTTAACAAAGGACTTGCTACAAATCAAAACGGCACCCGAATATATAATTTAACGTATTCCGCAGAGAAACAAAAATTAATGATCGAACCGAAACTTTTTGACACGGACGTGTCAAATATACACAAACAATTATAGCTTCTCAATTATGTCTCGCCTATTCTCTATACCGATGGTGATTAGAACCAAAACTTCTAACAGTTTCTCATCATCAGTAAACAAAAGTTTCAGCTTGTCAGAGGAAACTTTCGCCCTCAGTCCATAAATTCACCAAAAAGACCAAACCTATATTCAACTTTTACTACAACGCATTGGAGAAGACTCCAAGTATAATTCAATTCATCCCAAAATCTTGACTGACTCTGACAGACACGACCGACGTTCAGAGCATTTATTTCAAATGAAAAATCAATTTTGCATTTGATTACAATAGAAAGGCGGCGAACAGCGCCGCTGAGGGGTGGATGGAACTGGGGATATAGTGTTACACCACTTTAATGATGGGTGGCGGCAATGTATGCATAAATATAATTTAAATAGATCGACCTTTGGTGTCTACTACAGTGTACTCTCATACTCACTGGTGTCGATTAAAAATAGAAAATGCACGAGTGTGTGAAGCGTCAATAAATACCTGAAACGAAAAAGAAAATAGACCAGGCTTAGAATAAATTATGAGGTGTAAACATAAAGATTGAGTTTTAAATTATATATCCGTTGGGAAGGCTCGCCTTGCATGTCGTTATGATTGGGAAAACAAGGTAATAATGTGTTTGGTTGATGGACTTTTGAAGGGAGATTTAAAGGCTCGAATTTCGGCTGTAGCTTGCAGGCAGTGAGCCATGATTTAGATTTCACATAACATAACGAAAGCTATGTAGAGAGATGTTCACACAGATTTTAGATTGGGGTGTTGGAATATTGTTTTTTCATTGTGGATAGATAAAAGGTATCTTCGACGGTCTCTGGCGTTTGGCCAAGGCCTTATATCTGACGAGGTATTTCCATCAGCAATATGTCAGGGAAATATGAAAGAGTATACGTTTTCTGGCATGAGGAAGCTACTCAATTGAGTCGCTCTTATGCCCCGTTCAACTGAAGGCTGCTTCCTGTTTTTGCGGATAGTAAAACGATTTCACAAATAAATGCCAGCGAGAGGTTTTGAATTATGACGGCCTATTTGCGCGTTTTTTGTGCTTCACTTGTGCTCCCGGAGTTTTCGTTCCCTTGATGCTTACTAACGCACAGCACAACTGGACAAGTGGGAGTGTTACTCGCACCATTGTAATGGGACATTTTTCTTTGAGTGTAGGATATGGTACACCAATTCACTCATATTGGTGTTGAGCAATTAGGGACTTTGAATGGGAAAGGAAAACCGCAAAATTCAACGCATTCCACATGCGCACTCGAGTTAAATGATGGATTAAATTTAATTTTAACCATTGTATTTGTTTGCAAATAATTGCAATTGTTGTTCAGTTAATAGTAAAAATATGGGATATACAGTTTTTGAAGTGAAAGAAGACTTTAGGCGCGTTGGGCATTTTTGAGATGGGATTAAACCATTGAAAACGCGAAAAACCAATATTCTTTTGCCAATGTTCCGACATCAGTATTCGCGTTGCCAACTTGAGAAGAAAGATGTCTTTTTCAAAAATATAATGCCTAAAATATTTTTGTTTGGTAAAGTGGAATAAATAAAAAAACACTTCATTTAAAAGTATTTCCTTTACACAATAAAATATTTCCTGACGATTCAAAAAATACACGCGTAATTGTTCAAGTTTTCACTTCTGTCGGCACTGCCGGAGTGACACTATTTTTTTTTTAATCAGAAATAACAGAAATACGTGGTTGCTCCTCACTTTGCCAAAATTAAAAATCTGTGTTCCCAACCAATGTGTTTGTTTGTATTTACCTAGTAGTGGTTGGTCTTTCAAAAATAATAAACTCGAATATAAATTTAGTTCAGGCGCTGCCCCTAATCACAGAGTCAGTCGTCACTTTGCCCCAATCAAATAGCAAATAATTATTAATTTCAAACAAAGTGTTTGTTTGGAAAAAGTTACAATTGAAGTAGGTACGTTCAAAGTTAGGTACTAATCGAATTAAAGAGAGGAATCCAATTAATATGCTCAGTAATGTTGACAAAATTCCTAAAAAGGGCACAAACTCAGAATATAGCCCCATAGCCATACTTCCCCTTTTATCTAAAGTCTTTGAATCTATCATCAGTAAACAAATAAAAAAATTCTTAGAAAGAAAACAGTTTCTTTCCGGTCTGGACACAGCTGCACATCTGCATTATTAAAAGTTTCTGACGATATAAGTCAGGCAATTGATGCAAATCACACTTCTGTGATAACATTACTTGACTTTTCCAAAGCTTTTGACTGTGTTAATCCAAATATTCTCTGTGATAAACTTCTGACATATTTTAAATTCTCTGACACTTCTAGCAAATTAATTTATTCATATATGACTAATCGCCTGCAAGCTGTTTCATGTAACTGTACATTGTCTTCGTTTCTTCCTATTAATAATGGTGTCCCTCAAGTATCTACTTAATCCTGACAAAACGAAAGCCATTCCAATCTCCAAACGTCAATTACATTTCCCCGACTTTCCTCCTATCTTTTTAAACTCTCGTCCCGTCGAATATGTCAGCTACGCAAAAAATCTGGCGATTATCTTCAACAGCAAATCAACATGGGATGCCCACATTAACTCTATTATAAATAAAGCCTACGCATCGCTTAGAGGACTTTCGATTACAAGAACAATTTTACCCACACAATTTAAACCAACACTGGTCAAAGCATTAATAAACCCCATTATATCATATGCCTGTGAGCTGTTTGCAGACCTTGATTCCGTCTCATTTCAAAAACTAAAGGTCCCTTTCAATTCTATTGCACGATTTGTATTTAATATTCGTAGGTTTGATCATATTTCATCTGAAGCTCGTCAACTTATGGCTGTGAGCTGTTTGCAGACCTTGATTCCGTCTCATTTCAAAAACTAAAGGTCCCTTTCAATTCTATTGCACGATTTGTATTTAATATTCGTAGGTTTGATCATATTTCATCTGAAGCTCGTCAACTTATGGCTGTGAGCTGTTTGCAGACCTTGATTCCGTCTCAATTCAAAAACTAAAGGTCCCTTTCAATTCTATTGCACGATTTGTATTTAATATTCGTAGGTTTGATCATATTTCATCTGAAGCTCGTCAACTTATGGCTGTGAGCTGTTTGCAGACCTTGATTCCGTCTCATTTCAAAAACTAAAGGTCCCTTTCAATTCTATTGCACGATTTGTATTTAATATTCGTAGGTTTGATCATATTTCATCTGAAGCTCGTCAACTGATGGCTGTGAGCTGTTTGCAGACCTTGATTCCGTCTCATTTCAAAAATTAAAGGTCCCTTTCAATTCTATTGCACGATTTGTATTTAATATTCGTAGGTTTGATCATATTTCATCTGAAGCTCGTCAACTGATGGCTGTGAGCTGTTTGCAGACCTTGATTCCGTCTCAATTCAAAAACTAAAGGTCCCTTTCAATTCTATTGCACGATTTGTATTTAATATTCGTAAGTTTGATCATATTTCATCTGAAGCTCGTCAACTTATGGCTGTGAGCTGTTTGCAGACCTTGATTCCGTCTCATTTCAAAAACTAAAGGTCCCTTTCAATTCTATTGCACGATTTGTATTTAATATTTGTAGGTTTGATCATATTTCATCTGAAGCTCGTCAACTGATGGCTGTGAGCTGTTTGCAGACCCTGATTCCGTCTCATTTCAAAAACTAAAGGTCCCTTTCAATTCTATTGCACGATTTGTATTTAATATTCGTAGGTTTGATCATATTTCATTTGAAGCTCGTCAACTGATGGCTGTGAGCTGTTTGCAGACCTTGATTCCGTCTCATTTCAAAAACTAAAGGTCGCTTTCAATTCTATTGCACGATTTGTATTTAATATTCGTAGGTTTGATCATATTTCATTTGAAGCTCGTCAACTGATGGCTGTGAGCTGTTTGCAGACCTTGATTCCGTCTCATTTCAAAAACTAAAGGTCGCTTTCAATTCTATTGCACGATTTGTATTTAATATTCGTAGGTTTGATCATATTTCATCTGAAGCTCGTCAACTTATGGCTGTGAGCTGTTTGCAGACCTTGATTCCGTCTCATTTCAAAAACTAAAGGTCCCTTTCAATTCTATTGCACGATTTGTATTTAATATTCGTAGGTTTGATCATATTTCATCTGATGCTCGTCAACTGATGGCTGTGAGCTGTTTGCAGACCTTGATTCCGTCTCATTTCAAAAACTAAAGGTTCCTTTCAATTCTATTGCACGATTTGTATTTAATATTCGTAGGTTTGATCATATTTCATCTGAAGCTCGTCAACTTATGGCTGTGAGCTGTTTGCAGACCTTGATTCCGTCTCAATTCAAAAACTAAAGGTCCCTTTCAATTCTATTGCACGATTTGTATTTAATATTCGTAGGTTTGATCATATTTCATCTGATGCTCGTCAACTGATGGCTGTGAGCTGTTTGCAGACCTTGATTCCGTCTCATTTCAAAAACTAAAGGTTCCTTTCAATTCTATTGCACGATTTGTATTTAATATTCGTAGGTTTGATCATATTTCATCTGAAGCTCGTCAACTTATGGCTGTGAGCTGTTTGCAGACCTTGATTCCGTCTCATTTCAAAAACTAAAGGTTCCTTTCAATTCTATTGCACGATTTGTATTTAATATTCGTAGGTTTGATCATATTTCATCTGAAGCTCGTCAACTTATGGCTGTGAGCTGTTTGCAGACCTTGATTCCGTCTCAATTCAAAAACTAAAGGTCCCTTTCAATTCTATTGCACGATTTGTATTTAATATTCGTAGGTTTGATCATATTTCACCTGAAGCTCGTCAACTTCTTGCAAGGCTGCATCCATGTTTTTTTTTCAAGTATCTTTACTTTTTAAACTTATTCACAAGAAAGAACCAAACTATTTATTTAATAAAATTAATTTATGCTCGTCTAATCGATATATAGTATTGCGACCTGCCACTTCCACCTGCTTAACATCACGCAGGCAATTTTTCATTTATGCTGTCAAACTGTGGAACAATCTTCCCAATCATGTGAAGTCTAAAGTTGAACGCAGAAAATTCCTTACTGTCTGTTTTGAACATCTTTCCAACTTGAGCTGATTTACCTTTTTCCTCTTTTTCTTTTTTTCTTTTTCTCTTTTTTTTTATTAACTTTTTACTTGTCCCTGGTTGCGCATATATCTAATGTTTTATTGTTTAACGTCAAATTTGTTTTCATTGTATTGTAAATTAAATTTTCTTTTATTCTTTGCTATTGTTTACATAATTACTTCACACATTGTATTGTCATATCCTGTACTAATTATAAGTCTATCTTGATGTGAATAAATATCAAATATGAATTCTTTTCCGGTAAGCTAAAGTTGTTTCACAAACCGTTTAGTTGTTCCTGGATTTCTTCAGTTCTTCTGATATCACGGAAAATAGGACAAATCCCTATAAAGTGCATGATATTTTCCCTCTGAGACATGTTACACAATGAGCACGAAGTTTAGTGACAATAACTCACCTCTTGCGCGGAAAATTGTAGAGAAATTGCAGTTCAGCGACATAAGGCTAAACTTTGGTGCCTTATAGATCTCCCTATGAGTTGACGCACTCGCTTGCTGGATCCATTTTTGCCGAAAACACGAATCCAAATGCGACAGGAAATTGTATAGTCTACCTCTCCGACTATCCCTTGCATTCCAGTCTAATTCCAAGTCGTACGCATAACTCTCCGCTAGACTTAGCATCTCTTTATATCACAGACTTCTAGTTACTGCATACTTGGTAACGATCCGTGGTAATCTTTCTTCTCCATACCTGAATGTGTTGAGGATATAGTCCATGTTTAGTTTGAGTGTTTGTAAGAACAGCGGAGCAAGTCTTGTTTCAATCATGAGGCAATCGGAACGTCCTTCGTAGATGGAATCGCTGTAGCTTCTCTACTGCATCATCGACCAATGTGTATAGGTACTCCCTAACCTTTGCCCCTTTGGGGAAGGCGCCTAATTGCATAGGAAATTTATAAAAACAACAAACCGTAAGTCGCATTGTTTCGGAACTTTGTACGTTTGCTCAGAAATGGAAATGAGTAGGTACGTGTTTCTGGATTTTTCAAAATGCCCCCCTTAGCCCCTTTTCTTAATGAAAATATGTCAAAATATATACAATTTAGTAAAAAGCTGCCAAACACAACAGTGTGAGGACTTCGAAAAAGAAAAGAAAATAATTGCGATCTGGTGACTTTAATTTCCAACTTCTCCGTTTTAGGGGGAGGGGGGTCAATTTTTAAGGACATATTTAATTGTTTTTGTCGCATTTACTTCAAATTAAGCTTAGGCATTCTTCAAAACTTGTGTTGCAACGTGTATATTAGCATTGACCCTCTTGAAGGGGGGTCAAATGTTTAACATATGCACTTCTCTAAGATGGTGGCAACTGTAATGACACGATCACCCGAAGACGCCGACGTTTAGTCTTGTTTTTTTTTTAATTATAAAATGTCCTAAAATATTTTATCCAACATGTTGATCTCAGAAAAGATCCTAACATTGCTTTCTGTCAACAAGTACGAATTCAATCAATCCGCTTGGACTAAGAAAACCCGACTTTATTTCTGCTGCTAAGCTTTGACGAGCTTCGATGTTGTCGAACGTTTTGCCGGCTATGATGTGGTCTTATGCTTTCGGCTACGACGTTTCAAAGTGGCCCGGCGTTTTTTTTTTCCTATTGATATACATAGGTTAGGTTAGGTTAGTTTGAGTGGGGTTGTGAGATCGTCAAAAAAGACGGGCCCATCGCCATCCCCAGGGAACCACTACGGTTAAGAACCTAAACCAAATCGCCCAATCATTCAATTTCCCTACAGAATCTAATTATTGTTCCAATTTTGTTTGAGGAACCAACCTCTTCTAAGTTGTTAAAGAAGTACCTGCCTGCCTAGGTGCTTCCTTCTGGTCCGAGCAATTGCTTGACACTCGCATAGAAGGTGGGAGATATCTTCCGTAACTTGTAGGTCCTGTCAGTACCTGCATATGTCTGTATTAGATAAGCCTAGTCTCATGGCATGCTTCCTTAAGAGGCAGTGTCCAGAGAGTATTCCCACCGTTAATTTTAACTTTGTTCTACTGAGATTCCTCAGTTCTTCAGACTTTTTCCTGTTTAAGACGGGCCACAGTGCCTTAGAGACCCTGTGCCCTTCTAGCTGTGACCATCTTGTGGCTGCTTCATTGGAGGTTTTCTCGAAGACAACCCTTTTAGCAACGGCCATAGGTGGTCTGATACCTTCAATCATTGTATTAAGTGGGGGCTCCGCTCCTTCCTTAGCCAGAACGTCGGCTTTTTGCCCTCAATATCGCAATGCCCAGTTACCCAACACAATCTGACACGGTTCTGCGAACATAATGCCTTAAGCATTGTGCGGCAATTCCGGACTAGTTCAGATTTAGTGGTATGTGATTCTAGCGCTTTGAGCGCAGCCTGGCTATCAATGTAGATGGCGATATTCTTGTTGGATATCGATCTCATCAAAAGTACCTCCGCAGCTTTGAGTATGGCCAGAATCTCTGCCTGGAGTACACCGCATTTGTCCGGAAGTCTCAAGGCTCGAGGGTTCCTGTCCCCGCACCCTCACTGGTCTTGGAACCGTCTGTATATATTGAGGTGCTGATATAAATACTTTGAGTTGGTCTGATGTTCTTCAGCTACAGCGATTTTACTTGGTTCGACGATGTCTCTGATGTTGCAACGCCTTAACGGGATTTAGCATTTTTTTAGCGACATTCGATTTAAAGCAACGAATTTTCAATTCATGGCCATGATACAAAAATTATAAAAAATTATTAAAGAAACAGCTTTCACTTCGGCGAGAACTTCGGGCGACAGATTCTCGCACTCGTGTCGAATGTTGTCCCTGAGGGCTTCTAGGGTTTCGGGCTTTTTCACGTAAACACGGGACTTCAAAAAACCCCACAAAAAAAAGTCTGGAACGGTTAAATCGGGCGATCTTGCGGGCCAGTGCAAATCGCCAAAACGAGAGATGA
The DNA here is from genome assembly GCA_916610125.1 of Cheilosia vulpina. Taxonomy (NCBI): domain Eukaryota; kingdom Metazoa; phylum Arthropoda; class Insecta; order Diptera; family Syrphidae; genus Cheilosia; species Cheilosia vulpina. Next base: position 11,263,157 of record OU744276.1, on the reverse strand, counting down.
GGCGACCCGGGAACGCCGCCTTCAGAATATCGGTTGTGGCTCGCGCAGTGTGTGCCGTAGCTCCGTCCTGTTGGAACCACCTGTCCTCCAGTCCTAATTCGTCCAATTGCGGCAGAAAAAACTCGGTTAACATGGCCCTATAGCGCGCACCGTCCACTGTTGTCGTTTTACCAGCGGCGTTCTCGAAAAAAAAAATGGCCTCGTCAACAGCGGCGATATTCTCGGCACAACGGGCGCTGCGGGGCCGGACACTCTTGGAAATGTCTCGTGTGGTACCATACTCTTCAAGGTTGGTGGCCAAACGGCGCAGTGGTTGCGCAGTCGGTGTCGGACGACCGTGGAATCGGCGAGACGGAGTTCGCGCTGCGCCAACACTACAGACGGGGAGTGTATCGCTCCATGGCTTGTTCACTTGTATTCTACATCTGTCTAGTCCACAAATGTCAAAAAAGATTTGACATTTGACATTTGACTATTACTGTTACGGTAACATTTCTGAAATGTAGTAACAGCGCTGAAAGATGAAACTATCAACCAACAACTTCTACTTGGGTTAGGGCTATCAAGTGTTTGGCCTATAGTTTTTTTTAAAACCTTCGCATGGGAAAGCCAAACCCACATGCTCTCATAGCGCCCAGAGATTATTGAAACTGCGGAGTTGTGGCACTTTTGTCATCTTCTTGAACGAAGTAATGGGTTCCATCGTCCATAAGACTCCATACCGGCTTACAAGGTTTGAAAAGACACTGTTTACGGTCCCTTAGGAAACAACAACTTCGCCCTAACAAAATGTCCCCGCTCTAAGACAATCCAAAGGACTAATTAAGACCTACTCATACAATGCCATCCAAAGGCTCAGTAAGGATAATTTAATTAAACTGGCGGGCTTCCTCACAGGCCAACTTTCTTATTTGCTGATGCCAATCGGGTAAAGTCGAACGTCAGCTTGATATATGTCATTTTCCCGGATGCATGACTTTTCGCTAGCTCCATAGGAACCTAAGCATATATTCTGATCGCCATTTGTTGAAATGAGTCTTCTTATATATTCTGATCGCCATTTGTTGAAATGAGTCTTCTTCTTCCTGGATCCACAATTTTTTGAGTCAAATTCCCTATAGCTAACTGCCTGATGCTTTAAATGTAATCCATCCATTGAGTTCTTAAGTCAAATTAGCACAAATCCCCCGCCATAAACTTGAATGTGATTCCGTTCCAGTGGCCCACAAAATATTTATCCCATTCAAACAGAAATCCATAATCAATAAGCCCCAAGTGAACCAAATTCATAAAGTAGCGGTTTAACGAAGCGTAAAAAAAACCAATCATTGCTAATAATGATGCACGCTCTGGCTGGCCAGCAATTTAAGTCGGTCAGGCACATAATTTGAACGCACGTAAGAGTCCTCGACCAACAAATACATTCACAAGCACAATGCAGCACCAGAGTCCGAAAGCTCGATACGTTCACTCCCCAATCGGATTGCAATTACCCGGCTCCATTAGCATTATACCAATGATCCCGATGAAAGGATTATTCTGTTTTTTTTTTTTTTAAAGCATTTTCTAAGCCCGCACCCCTTGCCCAACTCCAACTCGTATCGGATACACCGGGCCCCATTCACATGCTCCCATTCAAAGGGGACTGCGAAAGGGGTAGCTTTGATAGCATACCAGTTGCACCAGCCATCACAAAAGCAGCGAGTGCATTACATCTTCGTTGAGAGCCATCCGCAGCATCATACAAAACCAACAGCAGCATTGTACTCTTGATGATTTGTGCCACTTTCCGTTTAGAGTCCACAACCTATCCTTCTCACTTAATTCGGATCCCGCTCTGCATTATTTTGTGCAATTTAAATTAGTTTAGGGGAGTTCACCGACTGGTGGCCTATATTACACAGTCACGCGCTCGCCACACATCCTTCCAAATCCATCCCCCGGGAGCACATACACAGTGCCTTCACCGCACGAAAAGTTGGAGTAATTAAAATCCCATTTAAGTAAGTGCACTCTTTGCGGAGGCAACCCAAGCTTTAGCCAAAACTGCATCATGTCCGTCATCATCATTTCGTATAGGAATGAATGCCGCGGCAGGCTCCTTTTCGTCGGCAAAAACTTTTAAGCGATGTACGTATAGAAAATGGGACATCTGCTCGGAATGGGGTGAAGGAGTAGCGCAGCTTCTGTTGCACATCCTGGGTTTTCTTCCTTTTTGCTTGCCATACCAACCACCATCAACATTATTCTGGCTGATGTTGAGGTCGGGCGGGGTAGATAATAAATCTACGTACCAACTACCATGGGGCTATACATGAAGTGCATAAACTTTATAAACTATTGTTGTTCGCTTGATTGCCAGCATACAAGGCTTAGAGAGATTAAATGCATAGAATTGCCAGTATGGCACCTGACATCCGGCTTTTCGGAAAGTTGAGTTCCTGCCTACCCTTTCGGTGGTACAGTGGGGCTGGCATGATGATAGTTCACTTGTTGGTAACAAAAAAAAAAAACAAGAAATGGAGAGAGCATGCTTACATGTTTCATACATATATGTGCTGCAGAAAATTTGAGTTGTTCCAAAAACGAGAAGCAACCAATACGTAAGCGGACAAAAAAGTGCATTCAAGATCAGAGTTGCCACTTTACTGCAATTGAAGAAGATCTATTGAATTTTTCTTCGAAATTCAAATCCACTGCCAACAAATTAAATCTACTACATTTTTGTAGTATGCTTGATGCACATCTAGATTGAGGAAATGTATCCCTTTTAGCAGAAAACATAACAACAAAACTTTTTGAAATAAAATTAATTTCTGATCTGCAGTCAGTTCTCTTTTTTCAATAATTTTAATAAACATTTTTATAATTTTTGTATTGTTTATGTCATATTTTGTTATTTACATTGGTATTGTTTAAAAAAATCTACTGCAAAAAAATTAAATTTACTGCACTTTTTTAGAGAACCTACTGCTAAGAAAAAAGTCCTAAAGTGGCAACATTGCTCAAACTACAGGGCAAATTTAGAATATAATCCGCATACGGACCAAAGTTCAGAACACTGTGCGCAAATGTTTTTATTCAACGTGAAAGGTGCTCAAGGATTCGGACTGTGAAAGTTGCTCAAAGAGTCGGACTAAAATTCCGAAATTTGATCCATTATTCGGACTAAATTTCGGAGTAAATATTCAGTGATTCTATAGGCGAAAAGCAGCGATACAAGTTGGGAACAAATGATCAGTTAATTCGGACACATTACGAGTTGTTGACAAATATTGTTCAGTTCTTTTGTAGGCGAATATTCAACAGTTTTAAATATATAATCCGTATACCAAGAGAATGCCCCAAGATGCTAATAGTTGTCGAGTACTTTGAAAGATAGACATTCGGTGTAGGATGTTTTTCTTATGTTTTGTTAGGATAACAGCTTTCGGTAAATTTTCTAAGTAAATGCTCAGTAATTGCGTCCCAATCCGTACACCGCAATAATTTAAAACAGATCCTCTGACTGAGTACGTGCTCAGTGGTTTCGTGTATACTTGAGGCGATTTTTAACACTTAATCCGTATAAAACTGACCTGTGACGAAATACCCTCTATGAACTGTTTATTCCCTAATCCACAAACGAAATTTATATGCTAATAGGTTCCTATACTATGAGAAGATGAAGACAGATCACCTGTGTACGGATTACGTTTCCTCCGAACTAAATATATTATTTGAAGTGCTTCTGCATATTTATAAAAATGGTATGATTCGGATGCGGTGTAACATGTTTCTTGACCAAAAATGAATCAGTGATTTTAAAGGCGAATATGATTTAGCCCGTATAGTACGAATTACATTTCAGAATAGCTTCTTCGAATTTTCAGTGATTCCAAGCCAATCCGCAACCCAACCGGCATTGGAATAAATTAAATTAATCTTATTCAGTGATTCCGTATCTTTATAAAAAAAGACTTTAATCCGTACAACAAATTCGGAATGGAATCCCCAAATTCGACAGAATGTTCCATGCATTCCTAGATCTCCACCTAATTCGGATTCGAAATAAATCCCCAAGTAGTGAGAATTGCTTGATTGCCACCTCATTCGGATTCGAAATAACTTCCACAGTAGAGAGAAGTGATTTTACAGACAAAATCTAATCCGTATGGAGAATGGCGAGGACTTGTGAATATAGGCTGTACGGTGGTCGCACTAAAGTGACCACTTTCGGACAGTAATTGACAATTTTTCTGGACGTTACCTTAAGTACGATGAGAGGATTTTCTAAATAGCAACGCATCTCACTAGATCTCGCCCTGTGACCGACACTGTCATATATGTACCTCCCCTTACGACATAACACCCATCAACTTGAATTTACTTTCAAGAACTATTTACCCAGTCAAGAGCACTAGCACACCAAACTTCATCCACCAAAACCATCATCATCACCACCACCATCATCATCGTCACTAACATGTAGTCGGCGGCAACGTTATCGTCCTCGTCATGGACTATAGGCTCTGGAACTCCAAAGTCTTCTGCCCACCCCCATCGCATCGCCTACTACTATACTCCATGACGTAAGTATGCTCAACACGCGACCGAGACTGCCTACCCTAGCATCAAACCAGTATTCTACCACAGTACCTACCACCACCGGTTTGTTTGTCGTATGTCCGTTTAAACTTTCATGTAAACAGGATATTAAGGACTCTGGGCGCTCATTTTTCTGATGATATATACATTTTCCGGCTGAAACAACAGCAATATTACCACTACTATGGTGATGGGGGGACATAGCTTGAGTTTTTCAAATGACATTTTAGAGTTCACAGAATGTTGGGTTTTTTTTGTTTTTTTTTTGTTCCATTAAAAAGGACGAAACCGTTTACACACCCTCCTGTTGCGCTGATGCGGAGTTTAGGGGGGGTTGCAAAATTACACACACTCGGCTACTCGCTTTGCCTGATGAAGGCTGTAAATCGTGATGACAAAGTGCAATAATTCACCTCTCACTTTGTATGCACAGAATGTGAGGGCGTTCCGTTTTTGTGTGCTTCTTGTATTATTTTCGCAATGCAAATAATGGCAGCCACACGCTGATGGCGGTGGTAGGATGTTTTCCTTTTTTTATTTTTTAGATTCATGTTTAATTTATTTTTGTTTTATGCTTTTTTTCTTTTTTTTTTGTTTCGCCAGATTAAATCGAGTAATTTGAATAAAACGCGGAGATGGACTGAAATATTAAAAAAAGAAAAAAATCGGGTGCCGTTTGTTAAATGAGCGCTTAGCGTGAGTTATGTCCTGAACGGGTGAGTGACATATTTAGTTTTTGTTGGCGCTGATATTTTGGATTAGTCCGCGAGTGCATTCGCAAATAAATTACCATTACAGTCCGTGACGAATAAATTTGACAAATTTGTTATTTTTGCCGGTTTGCTTATGTCAGTTATTACATTTGACGAATGATAAGCTGGGCTACATCAGAGGAAGCAATTCAAAATTAATTGCAATCATTACAGTCGACAAAGTGCATTAGGTTTTATCAGTTGGATCGTGTATCATTTGACTTGGAATGGGATTTTCTAATCAATATACGGTTAGTTATCATATTGTAGGAAAGACCTTTAATGTTTCTAGACGAGTTGGGTTAATGCATTCATTCATTAACTGTAAATATGTATTTATAAAAATATACAAATTGATTTATCAGTGCGAAAACACATAATATATTTATTGCAACTCAAGGCTTTTTCGCAACGCCACCCCTAGCGAACTTTTGCCAAACAGCTGAGATTAATAGTGTCCTGAGAAAGGTTCTGACTCGGCATACCTTATATACCTTACCTTTCAATCGTCTCACAAAAAAAAACTCACACAAATGCACAATGCACATGTAAAGCTAGGCCACCAACTATTTATTCTTTAAACACAAATCTATTGAAATCGATTTAGCGATTTATTAGAAAGATTTTAGGGCTGGGGGCAGTCTTGCCAAATTGGGAGCTTTTTTTTTCTGAAAAAAAAAACGATAGAAATAAGAAATGAGCGCTCAATTTTGGACTACATATCATTTTACAAATTGTGTGGTAATTTTGTTTGTTTTATTCCTTCACAAAACAAACAAAAATATTATTTACGAACAAAGCCGAATTTTTAAAACTTGGCAGCACTCTTGCAGCCAATTGACATCGAACAGTTGATCAACTTGCTAGCACACCAATTTATTCTGCAGGCCTTTTGATTTGACACAAGCCATTTGCAGGAGATAGAAGTCAAATAAAATTCAAGTACTCAAGGAATTAGGACACATTTTTAACGTTTTAGGGCTTCTTTCTGGGCAACGTTTTTGGGCTAACATTTTTAAAGGTTTAGGCGCTTAAAGCAAACTTAATTCTGGCAGCTCTGGCTGAGGGGGAATGACAGACTGACATTTCGAACTGAAACCAGACATATTTGAACAGAAACTCAAAGTATTCGGACGCTTGACTTAACATTTTGACACAAACTGCCGTTTGTTTTCGAAAATCAACCCATACAAAAAAAAATTGCAAGCACTGTTTCTCGACACTCAGGACAGCTGAAGTTGTCAGATTGAGAACATTACCGTTCGTTCTCCGAACTTCAAAAAAAATTGGCGGGAGACAGGAAAATGGGGCGTGGCACCTCGGATACAGAAAAGTTAGGTTAAGCACTATATCTTGACATTTATGACAGTGAAATCTAGAAAATTAGGACGTATATTGCCTGTTGGAACTAATTTACATAATGGGAGGCGGAATTGGAAAAAGGGGCGTGGCACTTAAGCTATAATATTGCAAACGATATTATTTCTCGACACTTACGGGAGCTAAAGTATTTAAATTTAGAACTCTGTTGTACATTGAGTGAAAACTAGCATTTTTTTTGACTAAAAGGTTGTAGCGAAGTAAAAGCCGATAGCAATTGCTTTGAGCGGTATGAATAAAAACCTACTTTGCTAAAGTAATTTCGAAAGTTCGAACACAGCAATTACTTCGCTGTACGAGTACAGTTCGAACCTGAAAGAGTTTTATGAAAAAAAAAAGGTGCGCTTACAAAACATTTAGTAAAATGTCTGAGTCAGAAAAATAACAGACTTGGATTTTTGTAGCAATTGCTACGTTTTATTCCCACCGATCTCAGTAGAAGGTAAGTGGCGTCGCTTTTCGGAAATGTCAAAAGTTGGTGTTAACTCAAAAGTTGGTGTTCAAATCAAAAGTGAGAAGACAACCGAAAAGAGACCTCAACGCAAGTTCAAATTTTCTAGCCAAAGCCAAAGTTCATTTATGATAAATAAGGCAGAAGTCACTAAGATAAATGTAGTGGTGAATGAAAGGCAAGCTCCTTACAAGGTTACTTAAGATTGTCGCCTTGGCTTAAAATTCATAATGGACTAGAGAAATAAACATGTGAAGTCTTTAGCCTACTTTAGCTTTCAAAATAAAGCATTTTTCATTGAACAAAATTATGTTTTTGCTCATTTAAGCGGCTAGCAAAGCGGGCGTCGCTAGTTAAGCTAAATATTCCAAGTGTAATCCAGTTTAGATTGAATGAGATTTTTTTAGAAGAAGATACCGGTGGAGGGGTTTATCGTAAGCTTGCAGCTCACGCTCAGGGGTTGTGAAGACAATAAAAATGCGGTGCCCATTGTGAAAAGTATTAGCGCCTGCGGGTAGACTCGTTTTTATAATTGTTTGCTTCTGCAAAAGCTTTTGTTGCCCAGTATTTAGTTTCTAGAAGATAAACCTGGTTTAATGGACACTTTTTTTCTTGAAGAGTTACATCCATTAAAGAGCGGAGAACTGACTTTTAAGGACCGCCTATAATTCCCATTACCTTTTTCGAAAGGTGACCTCTCGTTGGAATTTGTATTCATTAAATTTTAATTAATTTATTTATATCGATACCGGTTTTTGCGGGGAATTTGTCATTTAGCAAGCAAATATATTACAGCTGCTATGTGACCAATTAAAAGTGTTTGGGGGTAGATAGGCGCACAGGGTGGGCCGAATACGAATTTATTTTTAGAATTGCAAACAAAATACATTTTTTTCCATGTATTATGGCTTTAGTAGTAAAAGCAAAAATTCCCATTAATTATGGAACCCAACCCGCGGTACTAATCATCATTTTTAGTGCCCAGGCTAAATTTTTCGAACTCACAATGGCGAAATTTTCCATACAAAATTACATATTGCGAACTACAAATTATTTAGTGTGAAGGTTGAAAATGATTATTAGTAAGGCCCAACGTCGTTCAAGTGGCTGCCTCTGGTGGTTTCGCATTAGCGGCATTCTGTCACTCAAATTTTCCAAGACCTTCTTGATGGATTTGGACTGTAGCTCACGGATTGCTTGGATAATATTGGCCTTAAGTGCTTGAATCGTTTCCGGATTGTTGGCGTTCGTCCTTCACGGTTCGAACACAAAAAAAAAGTCCAAAGGGGTTAAAAATCAGCTCCCAGGCGACCAATTGACATCGCAAAGATTGCTGATAACACGATTTGGGATTTTGGTGCGCAATAGATCGATTGTGGAATGGGCTGTGTGGCATGGCGCGGCATCCTTCATAAACCAGAGGTCGTCCAAATCCATGTCTTCAATTTTAGTAGGATAAAAGTCGGTTAACATGGCTCTGTAACGTTGACCCACCATTGACCGAAACGTTGTTCCCAGCCTCATTTTCGAAGAAAAATGGTCCAATGATGTCACCACTCCACAATGCGCTCAAAACTGTCACTCTGTGGATGCATTGGCTTCTCGACAATAACGTTCGAGTTTTCCGAGACCCAGATGCGGCAATTTTGTTTGTTAACGTAGCCGCCGAGATGAAAATGCTCCTAGTCAGAAATGATGATTTTTCGGCCAAAATCGTCGTCTAAGGTCCAAACTGGTGAAGCGATAACGAAGCGGATGGTCGTACGCCTTCAATTGCTGAGTCAATTGGACCTTAAAAGCGAATAATCCGAGATCTTTGGGCAGAATTCTCCTTCTTTTCAAAAAACACACTGTATGTGCTACACAGACCTCACGTTGGAAATAAGTTTTCAATTTTTAAATATTTATATACAGGGTGGCGCACGAATCGTGCTACAAAAATAAAACGTAATAACTTTTTTTCTGTGTGAGTAATCGGCTTATTTTTTTTTTTTATTTTGTAGGTTACTATTTAGATTTATAAAAATGGATGCTTGGGATACGGGGAAAAGAATTTGGATAGTGCAACGGTACCATGCTTTGCAGTCCGTCATTTCCGTCCAAAGGGAATTTAGGCGGGAGTTTGGCGGTAATCCCCCGAGCAGATGGACCATTATGAGGTTTGTAAACATGTTTGCCGAATCTGGAAGCATCGCACGAAGGCCGTACCATCGAGATGCCAATGTTCGGGTTCAGGATACAATCGCAGCAGTAGCATCTGCAATACAGGCCAATCCGAGCGTTTCGACCCGAAACTTATCGGGGCAAATTGGAGTTAGTAGACGGTCATTACAACGGATACTTCATGACGATTTAAACTTGTTTCCGTACAAAGTCCAAATTACTAGCAAGTTAAACCCTCAGGATTTGCCTGTTCGCCTGGAATTTTGCCAAAAAATGATATCAATGGCCGAAGAAGACAACACATTGATCAATTGTTTGTTCATGTCTGATGAGGCCCATTTTGATCTTAACGGCAATGTAAACAAGCAAAATTGCCGTATATGGAAAGAGTCTAATCCAGAAATGCTCCATGAGACGGAACTGCACCCAGAACGAGTCACTGTGTGGTGCGCAGTTTCATCAAGGTGTATTGTCGGGCCGTACTTCTTTGAAGAAAACGGTGTAACCGTTACTGTCAATGGGGACCGTTATTTAAAGATGTTGAAGGAGTTTTTTTACCCAGAACTGCGCCGAAGACGTATACCATTCAACAGCGTTTAGTTTCAGCAAGATGGAACAACTGCACATATAGCCAGACCAGTTATGGCGGAGCTAAACAAAAAATTCGCAAACAAATTAATTTCTAGGAACTCCACTCTTCGCTGGCCCCCAAGAATTACAATAGTAACGTAAATGAGTAATGCACTTTTTCCTATTTTATTTAAAAACACTTTATTGGGTTAACATTTTATTTGTTGCACGTCCAACACAGGAATGAATTTTGTGATACAACGCAACTTAAGAGCAAGCTTAAAGTTAACAGAAAATTATGCAGAAATTTTGCAGACTAAAACAAATATGAAACACAATCCAAGAATAACGGACTCATGTTGCACACGACACAAGAAATAGCATTGCATTTACCAATGAGTACAATGGACTCAGCAACAAGAAGACGCGCTCTTATCAGTTTAACATAGCGTTCGCTTAGCAACAAAGTTAGCTTGATGAGAGATTAGTTGGCTTGGCTTGGGTTCTTGTTTACCTAATCTAATGATGCCGCTATACGTTTTCGTATGACTGCGTCTCTTATGCAGACAAGGTATGCCTATATGCATGTACGTGGCAACGACAGACTGTACTCAGCGTGGCTTTATATTGATCTCTTCATTTTTATGTTTTGTATTTAGTAATTTGCCAATTGTACAGTCATGTCGAAAGAATACATCCAATTACATAGTGGGATGTATTACTCCTCCCATCGAAGACTTGATAGTACGTTTTTAAGAGACGTAATATTCAAGGGATTGATATACGATGAGTTAATGCATTTTTTTTTTTTTTTTTTATGTTCGATGTTGCTTCTGGCGAATGCATTTGCTTACTGTGTCGTATGCGCACTATTTTTTGTCTAGTATGAGTTTTAGTTATTCTATGTTGTGTCTGTGTTGTTTTTCCTCTTTGGTATCTACAATATTTTAAATTTTAATCATCTTTACAAAAATGTTTATTTTTTTTTTTTGAAGTTTTAGTTTTGTATAGTAAGAAACATAGTGGAATATAGCTATATGTAATAGTAAAGTAAATCATTTAGGTTCTTTATTCTTTATTATGTAGTATTATAGTATTGTATAATATGTTTGCTCGAATATACTATGTGGTACTACTATTTGCACAATTCTAACTTAATAAATGTTTTTAATATTTTACTCAGTTACAATCCTTTATTTTTGTAGTATGTTTGTAATTGTTTAGTTTTATTTTGCTCAAGTTTCCATAGGAGTATTAATAATGTACTGTCTTATAAAATATGATAGTATGGATAACATAAGTTCATGAAATAGAAGAAATTAAACAAAAAAAAATAAATACATATATCTACATATATACTTATATACCTAAATATTTTTATTTTAACATTAAATGTGCATATTTTTGTTTCTTAAAATTTTTGAAATAACTTATATGTGTATGAATAGGTTTGATTCAGATACATTTATACGCTTAATCAAATACATTACAGATATGTATGTATAAATTGTGACAATGTTTCTTTTTCAATTTGTACTGTAATAAGATGTTTTATGTATGTATGTATGTATACAATGGCAAAAAATTAAAGATTTTCAAAAAGGAGGAGAGGAAACAAAAGTTTGGAGTGTGTTAATTTCTTTGTGTTCGATTTTTGTTTGATTTATTCCTATACGAATAATCTCTACCTATTGATTTTTGATCGAACTTAAAATTTTTGATTGATTTTTGATATTTAAATTTTCTTTTTACGATTTGCCTATCACGTTTGAATCCATTTCTATCTTTAAAGCAAGTTCTGCCCTTTTGTTGAACATCTTTTATTATATAACGTGGCAGGTGTTTTATGTTATGAAAACCTAAGTTTTTAACCAATTCTCTATCATGAAAGTCTGAAGGTTCTTTTCGCGTTGCATTCAACTTATTTATTCGTTTTTCTTTTTCTGATTGTAACCTTTTTTTCAAGTCTTCCCACTCTAAGGAACTTAGAGTAGAATGTAAAAGGTCGATTGGTTTGTATTTTGTGCTAGAATGCACAGTGTCATTATAAATTTGAACCGCTTTAAAAACAAGATATCTGTCATCAATATCTTTATTATCTTTGTTAAGTTTTAATAACCTTATATGTTCATTGAGTGTTGAATGAAAACGCTCTATAACTGAATTTCCAGTATGAGTATTGGGAGACGTAAAGTGATGTAAGATATTCTCTTGGTTTAAAAAGTTTTTAATGTAGGCTGTATTGAATTCATTATCTGCAACTACTTTTAATGGTTTACCTAATGTTGAAAATCTTTGATTTAAGATGTCTACTATAGTTACGGAATTCCTGTCTGTAATAGCATGAATAGACACATGTTTCGTAAGTTTGTCAATGCAGGTTAGGAACATAGTATTTTTATTAAGAAACCAAATATCGATATGTACAATTTCGTTTGGTTTGCTGGGAGTTTCAGAAAGCATGAAATTTGGTTTGATCGGATGTCTATCATATTTACACATGTTACAAATAATACAGTTGTTGATGTATTTATGAATTTCCATTCTAAGATTGGGAAAATAGTATTTATTTTTTATCTCGGAATAGGTTTCATCGATACCTCTGTGATTTTTATCGAGATGTGCCTTTTCAATTAATTCCAGGAGCTTTTCCTTGCTTGTTATATCCATGAGTAATTTTGTACATCTAAGTACTTTCATGTTTGGTGAATTTGAAAAATACCTAACTACAGTTTTCTGGAATTCAATAAACATGCCATCATCTTTACAGTATATTCCTATTGTTCCTTTGATTGGTAATAGACCTCGCAAGATATCTAAGACAAAATCTTCACCGTATTCTTTCAGTGAAATAGTTGACCTTCTTTTCTTTTGATATAAAAGTTTACTACTGAACGAATTGGAATTACTTTTTTCTAATATTATCTGGTGTTTATATATATTTACCGGCATTTCAGTTATATAAATATGGTCATCTAGGTTTTCGATACCACTATGGATAGTAGCTAAGTCAGATCTAACATCTTCGGTATCAATATGATTGGCTTCTAAGCGGCTCAGGAAATCAGCTACTTTGTTTTCCTTCCCTTTAATGTAATCTATATCGAAATCAAATTCATTAAGTTTGATCTTCCATCGCTGGAGCTTGCTATTGGGTTCCTTAAGTGCGTTTAGCCATACTAAAGGACGATGATCGGTCTGTACTTTGAACTTGCGTCCAAATAAGTATGGTCTGAAATATTTCGTCGCCCAGACTATACAGAGAAGTTCTTTTTCTACAGTGCTATAATTTACCTCGTGACGATTTAAAGTCCTAGAGGAAAAAGCCACCGGATGATGGTTTTGAGAAAGAACAGCTCCTAAAGCCGCGTTGCTCGCGTCTGTGGTCAAAGTAAAAGTTTTTGTAAAATCTGGATATGCCAAGACAGGACAAGTACATATAAGATCTTTAAGTTTTCTAAAGGACTCAATATACTGTCTGTCATTAATGTTTATTTTTGTACCTTTTTTAAGATACTTTGTCATAGGAAGGGCTATTTTAGAATAGTCCTTAATGAACTTCCTGTAAAATCCTGTGACTCCCAAAAAGGATTTTATTTGTTTTATTGTCCGAGGTAGTTTAATTTGTTTTATAGTTTCGATTTTATTAGGATTAGGCTTTATACCATCCTTAGAAATTATGTGACCTAGATACTCCGTTTCATGCTTTAAAAAGCTACATTTATCGATTTGGACCTTAAGATTATACTCAGTTAATCTTTTAAATATCTTGTTTAGGGAGTCAATGTGTTCTTGGAGAGAGGTGGAAAAAATAAGTATATCGTCGAGATATACCACGCATATTTTATTAATGAAGTCAGAAAGTACTTCATTCATCATCCTTTGGAATGACGCTGGTGCATTTTTTAGGCCAAATGGCATGCGAGTAAATTCGTAATGTCCGCTTGATGTTGAAAATGCGGTTTTATGCCTATCCTCTCTACAAATTGGGATTTGATGGAATCCCTTTGCAAGATCCAGAACCGAAAAATACTGAGCATTTCCTAGTTTGGATAGTATATCCTCTATTATTGGAATAGGAAACTTATCTTCTGTGGTGACGTCATTCAATTTCCTATAATCTATTACTATACGCCATTTTTCCTGTCCTGTGTTATCCGTCTTTTTAGGAACTATCCAAATGGGAGCATTATAAGGGCTGGATGAATTTGTGATAATGCCTGAACTGAGCATGTTTGAAATCTGTTCACTAACCTCGTTTTTCAATGCTTCCGGGTATCTATAAGCTTTAGAAAATATAGGGATGTCATGTTTAGTAGGAATTTTATGACTATACTTAACTACAGAAGAAAGATTATCGCCCTCAACGTAAAAAACATGCTTATGTTTTTTAATAGTAGCGATCAACGATGTCATTTCCTCTTTGTTTAAATTTTCTAATTGAAGTCTATTTATTATTGAATATATATCTGATTTCTCAAATTTGACATCAACTACGTTTTGATATAATTCATGAATTTCAGTTTTTGTGAATTGAGTTAGAGTTGTGTCAAATACTAAGGGCAAGGTAGCTCCTTTTGTGGTTAGTTCGGACTTTTCAAAATCAATCTTTGCTTGCAAAGGCTTTAAAACATTGCAGCCCAGAATGCCATCGAAGTCTCCAGTCAAATCCGTTTCAAGCATTTCAATTGTAGATGGTCTGTTAAATTCTTTAAACAACGGTATTGTTATCTTTGAACTAACAATAAAATTTGAATTTATGGACTTAAGAATAATAGGTTTTTCGAGATCCGATTTAAAGGAATTGTGAAAGAACCCCTTTTGAATTAAAGAAGTGCCTGCTCCGGTATCTATTAACAATTTTATAGGATACGACATGGTTTCAACAATTATATAGGGAAGTGTTCTAAGGTGCCTGAAGGAAAATTTTGAAACCTGGAGTCTTCAAAATTTTGTAAATTTTGCGGATATTGAGGGGCAGGGCTAGGGTCATGCACATTTTGTGCTTGAAAATGATCAATTTCCATTGCCCGTTGATTAGTTTGAGAGGAGCCTAATCTGGGAGCACGTTGCCTAAAATTGTTTGAAATATTATTATTAAACTGCCCTGAGCTACGATTACCTGTTGTGTTGGCAAAGTTAGCGTTTGCTGTATTTGGATAATTGGTACGTTGGAGTTGTTGTGGGTTATTATACCGAAAATTAGTATTGACTGTGTTTGGAGAATTGGTATATTGAAATTGTTGCGGGTTATTGTGCCGTAAATTTGAGTTTTGAAAATTGTCAACATATCTGTAATTATACGTATTCTGTCGACGGTTTCTATTGTTGCTTTGAAGAGGTAAATTGGTATTCTGTACTATGGAATGACTGTAATTATTCTGATTGTAGTTAAAATCTGTTCTATGAAAGTTGTCTGTATCCATTAAAATAGTTCTGGTTTCTTTAAAACCTGATGGATTCCTTGCTTGGAGAATCAATTTTGGTTCGCTTGGTAATTTATTAATGAACAACTGGAGAACCATTTTTTCGTTTTCTTGACTATTAAACCAGGCCGGATTGTTTTCAGTGAAACTTGCTTTTATATTAAGCTTAGTAAGTAAATCTAAGCAAGCTTCAAATAACTGTTCCACAGAGCCCTCAAATTTTAACAACTTAATTTGATTGACTAAAGACTCGAAACTTTCTGTTATTGAGCAATTCGCTTGTAAAATAGCCTTTACTTCAGTCCAAGAAGATGGATTGCTATTGTTAATTAAAATTATATTAGCATTGCCTTTAATTTTTTGCCTTATTCTAAAATCTACAAGTGTTTTAGATAATTCATCTAAATTTACAGAAAATGTATATATAAAATCTACTTGTTTAATAAAAAGACCTAATTCTTCCGGTAATCCGGAAAATTCGGGTATGTCCTTAACAACTTCTAAGATAGATGGTGCATTCGCCATACCTGTAGCTTTTCTTCTTGGATTGGTTTTGTTGACTGTTGATTACAATTTTTCCTTTCGAGTTTTCCTTTTTTTTATTTGTATGCACTGAAGACTTTATTTCCAATAATATGTATATATAGTTTTTTCACTTTTTCTTCGTGGCTTAAACCGACTGCGCCAATTACAATAGTAACGTAAATGAGTAATGCACTTTTTCCTATTTTATTTAAAAACACTTTATTGGGTTAACATTTTATTTGTTGCACGTCCAACACAGGAATGAATTTTGTGATACAACGCAACTTAAGAGCAAGCTTAAAGTTAACAGAAAATTATGCAGAAATTTTGCAGACTAAAACAAATATGAAACACAATCCAAGAATAACGGACTCATGTTGCACACGACACAAGAAATAGCATTGCATTTACCAATGAGTACAATGGACTCAGCAACAAGAAGACGCGCTCTTATCAGTTTAACATAGCGTTCGCTTAGCAACAAAGTTAGCTTGATGAGAGATTAGTTGGCTTGGCTTGGGTTCTTGTTTACCTAATCTAATGATGCCGCTATACGTTTTCGTATGACTGCGTCTCTTATGCAGACAAGGTATGCCTATATGCATGTACGTGGCAACGACAGACTGTACTCAGCGTGGCTTTATATTGATCTCTTCATTTTTATGTTTTGTATTTAGTAATTTGCCAATTGTACAGTCATGTCGAAAGAATACATCCAATTACATAGTGGGATGTATTACTCAAGGTCACCTGACCTGACTGCACCAGACTTCTTTTTATGGGGTTATGTCAAGCAAGAGGTGTATAAAACGAAGCCCAGGAATTTAACTGAATTAAAGCAGTCCATAACGACAATAATTGAGGCGATCCCAACTTCAACTCTTCAGGCCGCAATGAATAGTTTTTTGATCAGGTGCCGCATATGCGTGGGAGAGCGTGGAGGTCATTTGCGATCTATAATCTTTAAAAACAACTAACTATTTAAAATAAAATTTAATTTTCTAACCAATAAAAAAAAATAAATGAAATACATCGATTAAAAAAAAGTTATTTGAATTTCTTATTGTAGCACAATTGGTGCGCCACCCTGTATTATACAATATTTACAAAAAAAATGTTCAAGCGTATACAGCGACTCATTTCGTTCCGCGGAGGTATGATATTGATATTCTGTCATGATTTCGAGCGGGAAACAGCTGTCAAAATAACCTGGCCCACCCTTTAAAAACTCGAGAATAACTACCCAACCTCAGGTTCTCGGCGAAAATGTAACACATCCCTGATCGAGCCATACGAAATTAAGTCAACATGCCTCAAAGCAAATGAAATTCCGTCATGAACAACGCGGTTCGGTCCCTAGGAATCGATGCGAAGCTGAGTGTCTCTGGAGAAATTAAAGCCCTATGCCAATTAAGCACGACTAAACAATGTATTCCCCAGGCAGAACGAGTTTCAAAAAATTTTATAAAATTAAACCACACGTAGATACAACTTGTGGGGGCGATCAAAAGTGAACATAAACAAAACGCACATTGTCCGCATTAAAATAAAAACAAAAGCGAAAATTTCGCGAACATTCCTGCGATTGTACATTAAAATTCCATTCAATTCAATTGATGGTATCCCGCACCAAAACCGCCAAAGAGTACAAAACATCTCATCAGTATCCATACAAACAAAAAACCGACTTTGATTACGCTCTAATGGATTATTGCCCCGCGCGTATATACTTTAACCGCACGACCGCAAACAACAATAATTAATTCCTCAGAGATGGCGCAATTCCAAAAAACCATTTGCATTCGCCGTGTAGTTACACGAAAAAGAATTTCTATTTCCAAATGAAAAACATGTTAATTCAACACTTTTGGTTATTTTTGGAACACAAATTCCTATGCCTACCTAAAACGGCTCCAATTAAACTACCCTCGGTCTAAAAAAAAAAAAAAAAAACAACGTGCACACAACAAGCACCGCCCAAAAGGGGGTAACAGTTTTTCTTTTTTTCTAAAATTAATTATAAACACATTAAACTGAGTTATGAAGGGCCATCGCGATAATGTAGCCCGGAACACGGACACGGGATATTCCAAACAACAACAAACAAACTCCGGCACGCACGTAACGTCCGCCAAAAACCACCATGTTTCTCTGACAGCACTGTGGAGTAGTAGTTGGCTTCTCTGTTTTTTTTTTCCTAGAGCGCCAGCCGCCTAAATACCAAAAAAATAAGCAAACCCCTATAGGAAAACATTTTTAGTACATAAATGACGGGCTTTCCAGCGTTTTAGTGTTTCAATGTTGGTCGTTTTTGAAGTTTTAAAATATTCTCTATTCTCGAATGGCGTTTGGATTTTATTTTACGACTTGTGTTTTTTTTTGTCAGAGGGTAGCCCGATAATTTGTCGGTTTACACAACAGAAATAATGCGTTTTGGTTTGTTTATGATACAATATGCCATGTGTCGGGAATTGGGCGTCAGTCGGAGGGATGCCTATAGAGAATGCCGTTTCGAACATGTGCGTCCAGTTCAGTGTTGAAATTGCTCTCAATTTGTGGATGATGATGATGGCGGCGGGCTGGGCCATGCGATTACCCCTTTTGTTCGATGATGCGTTGTAGTTCATTTTATTGTTTCTCTATATTGACAAAGCGACCGATATGATAAGTTCGCTTTTGCGAATCCATGATGGGCACAGATGGCGTTGGTAGATTGCTTTATTTGTTGTGGAAGATATGTGGAACAGCGGGGCAGCATGTGAAGCGCAAATGTTTACTTTGACGTGACGAGGAGTAGAAAATCGGATATGGGCATTGGATTAGATGGGAAAGGATATTTACGGAAGCGGAGGGGATTTCTAAGAAAAAAATTAGACCACTTTGCATGAGTAATGAGTGGGGGATGTTCAGACATATTGTAGTGGCGCCATGTGTTGGGCATTGTCAATCATTTGGAATTTTGTAGGTTATGCTGCTGTCATTTTGATTGATAGATATAGGCTATGGATGGGAACAAATATTGAAAAATAAGTGGTTACACAGACACTTAATTTCGCGTTGCCAATTGCAGTTTATTCATACTGTCACTCTTTTGCAGAACACATGATAAATTTGAAAGCATATTTTTCATTTTCGGAAGCCTGTTCATATGGCCCGCAGATTTTATTGTCAAAACTAATAAGCCTTGGATCAAAAGACACAAATAGATAAGAAAAAAAACGATAAAAGATTTTGCCGGCGAACACCCCTGACCCATAGAAACTGTTCGAACATTTTCCATAAACACAGTCTATATCTTGATAACTCATAAGTAAGTATGGCTAAGACTTGACGAGTAAATTCATCAACAGCCGGACTTGAACACCCTGAGTAAAACCCAGACAACGCTGCATACTACAAGTATGAATCCGAGAAGACTTGTGGCTGTCTATGTAAAACTAGCAGAACAATTGATGGAAAAAAAATTCAGAAAGAGCCTTCTGCAAAAGTAAGGGGCTTGAATCCGTACTAAAAAACCTCCCTTGGACTGGGCACTACACTCTGCCTTTATCTTCATGGCATTGCACATGCTCGTTGGACTAATCGGCAATAATTTAATATTCTTTGGACAATGAAAATAATTTTATAATATTTAGCTCACTTTTTTTTATTAATGTAACGCTTCTTTGTATACTATATTAGCGGTTTCTATCGACCAAGATAGTGATATTTGCTGCATTACTTACCCTGGAGAACGCTCCATATAAGATATAACTGCCCGTGGCTGAAGCAATTCTTGATTAATTCAACTCCCGCTTTTCTTTAAGTTTGACCCTCTAACTTATTGATTGTCATTGCAGAACACACATTAATAGGAAATTGAATCCGTTTAAACTGAAATGGATAATTGCTGGGAATTATTTGTATTCTTGGTATAAACACTGTATCTCCTTTACCAGACCCAGTTATAATTAACGCCTCAATAACGTTTTTCTGCGACGAAATCACTCACATTCTGGTACCATTACAAAGCTTAGGGGATTCAAATTGCGAAGCAGCATAATGGAAACTCCAACTTTTAATTCCAGTTCATGGACTGTAATTCTATTTAAAAACTCGACCGGGTAATTTAATGCCACGTCTTGATTGCAAATAGCATTTATAAATAGGTACGACGTTTATCATCAGGAATTTTTCCTAATAATACCACGATCTGGTATCACTGATACCTATACCTATTTGACATTCCTTTCCTACATATTTGACATTTCTTTTATGGCTTTTTTTGTTCTTAGCACACCAAACAGCATACTGCCTCTGTCTGTCTCCCTCTCCGTCACAGGAGTAAAATAAGGTTAAAAGAGATGTCAAAATATTGCGCGGTTAGTATGTTTGATTTGAGAATGAAGTGCATATCTACTCATGCAGGTGAAAATCGTAGAAATGTTTCAAATTTTGCTTATTTATTTAAAAACCTTTTAAGTTATCAAGTTATTGAATATCCTAAGTTGTACCTGCAGATGTCCCCTGTAAGCTGCTGTAAACTTTATTTAAATGCTCCCAGTATTTTCGAACGGAAAGCGTAACAAAGAAAAAAGCAAAACGAAACGAATTACTCTTGTCCAATTTTTTTCGGAATTTATAGAGTTATAGAGTTGAGACAAAGTAGATATTGTAGGCCTAGGTATCCTCTACAGGCCTGTAAATAATGCACCAGAATATACTGAGCTGTTTCTAAGATTTTTGCATTTAAATACATGCAGTCAAATTCAATCTTAGTCAAACAGAACTACACCAATTTTATTTATATGATAGATCTTAGGAAACAAACATTGTATGCCGTTGGGCCCCTGTTGTTGATCCCACACATTTGAATATTAACTGTTGTTAAAGATTGTTATTTTAGTTCGCTTGTGCATCAGCTCTATTACTTTTTTTAGAGTTTATTGTTTGGTATCATCATTTATATATTCGAAGTAAAATGTCAAAATTCCTTAAATGTCAAAATGAATTTTCACAAAAAAAAAACGCCGGTTTTTTTGGCGCTAAAAATGATATATACTTTTATTATATTATATCCAACCATTATTAAAGCGATTTTTAATTCCTTGCAAGAAAGAAGAAATCGGTGGTACTCTGCACCACAACTGAGGACAACACAAAACAATACACAAATACTCATCTTTATCAAGACATACGCAAATAATAGCATATTGCAATAGGTTTTTCTTTTATTTAAGGATTCCGTTCAGAGAGAGCCAGATTATGCATCGTTCGATACGTGCAAAGCCAAATGTTTTCAGCTGAGTTTGAAGGAAAGACATCAAAGGAAAATGGGTTGAAACTATTGAATCCCCTTAGAGATGAAGAAGGCCTTTTACGAATTGGTGGCAGACTTCAAAACTCAGCATTGGATTATAACCAATGACACCCAATAATCTTAAATCTACGCATCATTTCACCAAACTTCTCATCCGGGATGCACATGAGAAGACATTTCATGGCGGCGTTCACAAAATGGCGGCCTACTTACGCCAAGTGTACTGGATTCTCGGATTTAAAAATGCAGCAAAGAATCATGTCCACGGATGCAACATATGTTTTCGGTACCGACCAAAACCCATGACGCAACTAATGGGAAGCCTATCTGCTCCCCGTGTTAGAATTTCAAGGCCGTTCACGTACACTGGGGTAGACTATGCAGGTCCAATAGAGATCAAAACGTGGAAGAAAAGAAATGCCAAAACCCCCGAAGGGTATTTTTGCATTTTTGTGTGTATGGCCACTAAGGCAGTGCATATAAAGGGTTTTCCAATGAGGGGTGTAATTGTGATTGACCCGCTATTTCGGTAGCTGTCAATTTTGAAGCTTTTATTCTTTGACATTTGACAAGTAGAAACTACCCCATTACTAAAAATGGAACGATACACGCTTCAACAACGGATTCAAATTATTAAAATTCACTACAAAAATGTATTGCAACGAAAATTGATAAAATACTTAACACACTTATTAAATGCAATGAGCTTGGCGTCATACTAACGGAACTAAGCATTTCTTAATAAAAATGTATACTGTTGCAAGTCTTGTTAGCAAAATCGCTGTTATTTAGCAACAAGAACAAATCAACTAGTAACAAAGCACTGTACACCTATTTGCTTGACCAGCTGTGTATATACTACAAAAAAAAATCATTGCTCCAGGGGAACCGAAAATCCGCGTATAACCCTCAAATAGAATATCGGTCAATAATGCGAGAACCTACTGCAGAAAATGTTCTGGCAAGAGTAATGGAAAATGCCATAAATCGGGTCCAAATGGTCCTCAATTAGCCGATGCCATTTTGTCGACTTAATGGAAACTAATATCAGACATTAAATAAATATAAACGATTTTCATTTTTCAAAAAGAAAATTAGTCAGAGAAGACCGGGTGATTTAGCGCCACCTTGTATATATGCATTGTATAGAACCAATGTCGCTGATAATAGTACAAGAACTCGCCACATCGCGCCTCTTTAACGACATTAGTTAAATGTGACGTCAGAATTGTAATTGACATGTGTTTTTACTTGTGAACAAAGAAACCAAAGACAGATTAAAAGACGAAGCGTTCACAACGTTATAAAGATTTTATTCGAATGATGTCAAGAATTAATTGTACAGTCGTTTCGTACACTAAACCAATTTATGTAGTACAAAATATGATGTTTTACAAGTAAATGTTAACTGTTATTACATTGTTTGTTTATTTATATATTTTAATGTCATCGATGTAAGCAGCCTTCGTGGATGGGTGTGGGCATTGTTTGCCAGGAATGTGCAACCAATTATTTGGCAACAGAATTGTTTGCTAAAAAAAATCTTCCTTGCACTTGGGTTACATTCCGAGAAAAAATCTTTCAAATGCCAATCCATCAAATCCCTAACAATTTACAATCGGGCAAAAGCACTTAAAATCTATAATGCAGAAGTCACCAATGCCAATACCTGGCTCAAAGTCAAATACCATTAACGCCTTCTTTCTCGTAGGTATCCAAATTAATTTCTAAAAACTGTTGCCACCTTTTTCAAATCTGCTATCATACAACAAACTTCCGTCCCTGCCAACCTTCATCATTTCAAATTGACTTTCCTTCCAACGCCAAACTTTCACATTAACAAAGTTAATTTTCATGCATGTTCTCACTTAATTAAGTTCATCAGTTTAATCGACAAAAAAAAAAAACACCTTTCGATCTCAACCCGAACGTGCTACAACTGTACAACGAAAACCCATCAGAAACATCCTCGATACCAAGGAATCCTTTGCCGCTGTCTCATTAAAACGTCTTAATCATTCGACAGTCGTTAAAGTCGATTCTGTTGCTAGGACTACAACACACAGGAAGTGCTGTATCTAATTTAATAATGCGTATAGGTCCCTACCCCCCAGTCTATTTATTTAACTTCTTCATCTCATGAATGTCATCCAACGACTGACGTAAATTGCTTTGCAAGTGTACAACACTTTATGACTATCCTGATAAAAAATAAAAACACTCCCAACAGCCGTTCCATTTGACCCGAGAGCACACAGTCCGTACCAACTGCGACAGTGACTACTACCGACGATGACGATTTCCTTCGACAAGCACATACGACCAACACTCGTATGCTGGTGGCATCTTTCTGTCTTAAGCTAATGACCACATCTCCTAGACCATAACCATGTCCCATCGACATTCTACGGAGCCGAGAAGACGCGCAACTAATAATGCCCACCCACAGGAGAGCCCCCCTTAAAAAAGGTCACAGCAATGACAAGGTCAGATAGGATTCCATTTCCAGGACATCTGAAGTAACTCTGTGACCAACCTTGATAGCGAAAGTGATTCCGAGGCGAATATCGCTTGACTTCATATTGCTCTCTCTGAATACATTGTAATGGCCGGTCACGCAGCACTTACCGTCTTGGTGTGTAATAAAAAGAATTACCTCACCTACTGCATCATATGTCACAGAATAATCCTCATCACCAAAAAAAAAAAAAAAAAAACGAGTCCTGATTGTGAGACTCTTTGCACGATAAATGCTCAATTTGCTCGGTCAAGTGAATATGATGTTTTCAGTTTTTGTGTGCGTGTAGTTGGCATCACTGGTGGCATTTTGATAACGCATAACGAACAAACAGTTTCCATCCTCATAAACGGTAAGTTTGCTTTGTTATCGCAAATTAAATTGAGACCGACATCCTGGCGGTTTTGATTTATATTTCGTATGAAAGGAGACGCACGTACAACGACACGTGTGCTCGATAGGAGATTGTGATTGTGTTTAACTTGCGGGTACGTATTGGTGGAAGAAAAGAATTGCCTGAGAGTGGGATTGTTAGGGAATTTCCTTAGGACTTTGCCGTGGAAGTGGAATTATGTTTGGCAATGTAAGTGTGTAAGAAATTCGTTTGAGACTGAGGGAATTCCTTCCACGAAAGTACTCGAGTATACTGTTGCGTTGGGAACGGTTCTTAATGAAATTTGCTTGTCGGATGGTGTGGGCTGACTTTTCAATTTCGCTGTGAGAATGTAATTCGAATCGACACAGATGAATTGATTTTTCTTTTACACGTCATAGCTTTAAGTGCCGGGCTCTCTATGTACTCTAGATTCATGCTCCAAAGATTGACCATCGCCCTTGATTGAGGGCAACGCCACTTAGAAAGGTATTCAGAGTGTAAAGCAGACGCTGAAAATAAACCTCACGTACTTGGGTGGAACTTCCCCATAGATGGCGTGGCAATCTTCCCTCAAATTGAAGGGATGGCGGGCGATTAAAAACTTGTACGGAAACTCTGGTAACCTGTAGCTCAAAAATTGTTGGCGGCTTAAAGAAAACGGACCTTTTTAATAACCATTTTTAACCTTCACCTTTTTTATTTTGTAGGTCACAATATCCACTTTGGCATGGAAAATTTCACCATTGTTAATTCGAAAAATGGTTATTAGTATCGCTGAATGTCTTTTCCGTGCCTTAACAGATTTTTAAAGCGAATTCACTGACAAAGTGGCGACAGCAATTTGAATCCTCTGCGGTCATCAATTATTGCCAGACCATTTCCACTTCGATCGAGTGGTAGTCTTTGTAGTTACTCTAGTTCTTTCAAGGTAAGTCCTCGGCATTCTCTTTAAATTTAGGCTAAAGCCCTCATAAAAGATCCTTCGAGATACTTCTGTTGAGGGGTGCTTACGCTGACACTTTGAATGAAGCTTTTATTCAGAACGCAGGAATAGTCTTATTGAGCGGCTTGGATTGAAAAGGTGATTAGTTGTAAAGGGTTTTTCAACAGGGACGCTACAAAAGTAGAGCGACAGGGACAGCAAACGACGCCGAATTTCTTGCCGCTCTTTTGACATTTCTCTTCAGTAAGGTTTGCCATTTCATGATGGAAAGATATACGAGCCAAAAACGAGTCGAAATTATTAAAATTTCGGAGTCAGTGGCCTCAACATTAAGAGCGCTACGTCCAATTTGTGGTCTTCATAATCGTCCTAGCAGATTGAACGTCTAGTGGAAAAATTTGAATCCACAGGCACAGTACAAAATGTTCCCGTGCCAGTGAGACAAAGAAGTGCCCGTAGTGTCGAGAATATTGCTGCCGCTGAGGCTTCAGTTGAAGAAAGCCCAAATGTGTCTCTCACACGTCGTTCTCAAGCATCTCTGTGACGTCGTTGTGGCGAATTTTGCGAAAAGATCTTGGCCTACATCCTTACAAGATTAAATTGACGCAAGAACTGCAGCCGCTTGACCACCAGAAGCGTCGTATGTTCGTGAATTGGGCTGCGCAACAACTTGAAAATGATTCGGATTTTCATCGAAAAATCATCTTCAACGATGAGGCTCATTTCTGGTTGAATGGCTTCGTCAATTAACAAAATATACGGTATTGGTCAGGCAGCAATCCACACGTCGATGAGCCATCATTGCATCCCGAAAAAATTACGGTTTGGTGTGGTTTATGGGCCGGCGGCGTCATTGGGCCGTACTTCTTCCGTGATGATCAAGACCGGCACGTTACTGTGAATGGTAATCGCTACCGTTCAATGATAACCGAATATTTTTGGCGCCAATTGGATGATATGGACTTGGAGGACATGTGGTTCCAACAGGACGGCGCCACAAGCCACAAAGCGAATGTCACAATCAATTTATTGGAAACCAAGTTTGGAGAATGTGCTATCTCACGAAATGGTCCAGTCCTTGGCCGCCTCGGTCGTGCAATTTGACGCCGTTAGACTATTTCCTGTGGGGCTACGTCAAGTCTATGGTCTACGCCAACAAGCCAGCGACGATTGATGAACTTCGTACGAATATCGAACGTGAAATTGCAGCAGTATCGGCCGATTTATGCTTGAAAACCGCCGAAAATTGGGTTCAGCGTCTGGACTTCTGCAAGCGTGCCCGTGGTGGCCATGCAAAAGAAATCGAGTTCCATACATAATGGCATCGAACTTTCTTTCACAGGAATAAAGAGTTTCATTGATATCCGAAACCGTTTTTGTTTTATTTAAAAAAAACTTTTCTAGCGCTCTTATTGAAAAACCCTTCATAAAATTCCACACGTTGACCATCTATAAATGGCACTAGCTTCAAATTCTCCAATGAAGCTAAGTACTGGGGTCTGATTTTTGACAGGAAGTTAACCTGGAAACCTAACATCCAAGAAAGAGTTAAAAAACAAACACTGTGGCACTGTTCTCTTGCAAAAAAGCCATAGGAAACAAATGGGGTTTACAGCCTCGTATCGCTTACTGGCTATACGTCTCTGTCGTAAGACCGATACTCACGTACGTTGTGGTTGCCTGGTGGACTGCTTTGGACAAAGCGATTTATCGCGATAAGTTAAGCAAAGTCCAAAGAACAGCTTGCATGTGCATCGGCGGGGTTCTTCGTACTACCCCCTCCGATGCATTTGACATCCTGTTTCATCTACAACCCATTGACATCTTCAGCTACTTTTGTAGCGCTGTTATTGAAAAACCATTTATTTGCATCACTATCATAAAAAAATCATAGCCGTAGATAAGAACAGGAATAACCAGAGCTAGACTTGTTTTTAGAGGTGTACACTTCTGAGCAGTCCAAAAAGTACGAAGAAAGCCATAAGCCCTCGCCCGAAACTAAAATTTTTGGGGTTATTTCATGTGAGTGTTCTTATGAATACCACGTCAAGATTTTTAGCAGAGTCTACGAATTGAATTTGGCATTTATTAAGCATTATTGATGGAACTTACGATGGGTCTTCTACTTTCTTTAACCACTTTTTCGCACTTTTCGGACGGTATTTCGGCCATAAATGAATAATGTTGGTTTCTGATGTGTCTGCGATTATTCGCGTAAACACGGTCTTTTGCGTAGCCCCACAGAAAAAAAATGTAACGGTGTCAAATCACATTATCTTGGTGGTCAATTGACGTTGCCAAAACGTGAAATTACGCGACCAGGAAACTTCTCACGCAATAAAGCCATAAATGTGGCTTGAAGCAAGTTTTAAAGCGGTGTTAACAATCGAACAGGAAGCGATCCACTATCGTAAATGGCAAACATTTAACTAATATTATGAATTATGAAAGCTTAGCAAGGGAACATGTTTAGCAATGCAACACTATTTAAAATAAGATCGAAAAATAGTTGTATCGGGCAAACCGACTCCGCGGTCTTAACAAAGGCTGGTGTACCACATGGCACTGTCCTGTCACCTTAACTTTTTTTAAACAATTTCTTATGAATCTTCTGTGTTGCCCGTAATGGAACTTTCGCGTATGGTACTTCATTTGCCTCTCAAGGTCTCCATGCTTATCCTTTCTAGCCAAAATGGATCGGGTCCGGAGATTCAACTCTACTCCAGAGGGACATCGCCGTAGAGGAACTAATTTAACTTAAATGGCCACTCAGCTGGAAGAGGGGGTTTATCTAAATTACGAGTATATAGACACGGTAGTTGGTTTAAGCCCAGATCCGCCCAAACTGCAGCTGTAGCTCCATAAAGAGTAAACGATGTAAGGAAATAGTCCACAAAGATGCAGAGATGGTGGTAGGTGGCAAGGTTTATTTTACAAGTTGCACGAGGCTTTTCATTCCTGCAGTACACTGAAAAAAAAATATCGTTCGTCTTATCAATAAACTACTTTTTTAACCCATTTTTCATTACAAGTTGCATTTTGACTCGTAAATTTTTGCAGCTCCAACACTTTAATGGAAGATTGCACAATATGGCTCAGAGGGTACCCGCACATTTGGTGTAGGAGGTTAATTTAAGACCAACTTCTCACAAGTTTTTGTTTGGGTAACTTTTTATTCTTGAAACGAATTGAAGGGACTTACCCCAAGGCTGAGTCGATATATACTCTGATGTTACTAGAAAAAACATCCAGGTATTAACATGTACTTTTGATAGGGTTAAACCGGTGAATTCCTTGCCCCGTAATCTCTCACACTAATTCGCCCATAAACACATGCAGTAGTAAATTTGATCTTTAACGCCCAAACGCTGTAGAAACGGCCTCAAAAAAAAACCCCCGAACAAGGGTACCCTGCTGAAGAAAAACTCTCCCATCAGCGTCTTAATGGAACGTGATGCCTGCCACTCGCCCAGAGCAAAGATTCCCCATCAGGAAACCAGGTACTTAATTAACACAGAAGCTGTACATCTCCTTTGTGTCGCACCCAACCCAACCAACTGCCTACGCACGATATTGCCCCCAGACAACTGATTAGAAAAAAATTTCTTCCGAATGGAACTTCTCCGGTCTCAGATTAAACTAATTAATCGGCCTTTGTGTCGCCCACTCGCAAATAACTTCGATTGCTTTCTTGTCCCTTCCCCCCAAAAAAAAAAAAAATGCAAAATTCTTTTATGGGATTTTTTTCAGCAAAAAAAACGGACAGTCCTGAGAGCAATCAATTAAGACTTGTGCGAACTCTTTGATTAATTTCTACACAGAAATGCCATCCACAGTGATCCTTTACCTTATATACGAGTACAAACTCTAATGTAGGCCAAACAAAAGGGTTAATTATGCAAGCAGATCTTTTCTCCCAGCCGGTTCCTTTATCTTTGTGCTGAGAAAAAAAAAAACGCAGTAATAATAAGAAACACCCAAGCGATTTCTTCATTCAAGCGTCCTGATTAATCGTTTGGCAAGTGCGACTTAATCATGCTCGGGACACCATTTACATTGACAAAAAGGGACGAATAAAAATGTTTACAATAACTTCCAAAGGAAGATGGGAATTCCAACACGACAAAAAGGATTCTCCCCGACACAATAACATTTTTGCTCGCTTCCGCAACGAGCGGCAAGCAAATTAAAAGGAATTCCCCTTCTCGTCCTTGCCCATCGCCAATGGTAAACAGGATAAAAAGCTTCCTCCAAGGAGTACAATTGCTTGTGGAAGGAAAAGTGCAATAAGGATCTAAATTATATTTTCACCAAGCAAACAGCACAAACACACACATAGGTTGCTTTGAATGGAAATCTGTGAAATAAAAATTCCTATACGGACTGACTTCCTTCCGTGTCGCCGCCACCGCCATCTCTCTCTCTCTCTCTCTCTCTCTCTGTCTGTCTTTCTGCGTGAGAGTGGCAAAAAGATAAAGATTCAATCCGAACCAACGCTACCGTCAATGTCGACAGCGTCAAGGATGACGATGACGACTTCAAGATGGCAACATATACGCCCAAGGACATGTGCGAATGATGATGATACTCGTACTTTCCTGGAAAGCAAACGGAAATCCATCATACAAGTGCAGCTGGCGTTTCATAGCCGAACATAAGGACGAAAGAATGAACCCAACTACATAGATGAGGAAGACGTCGGCGTCGTCGTCGCTTCTTCAACGAACCCGATGATGGTTCAAAGGAGGAGAAAATCGCATTTTATCGTCTCATTTTTATCGGGGCATGTGGGGAATGGTGGCTTATTTTACTGCCCACTTTATTCCTTTTTAGCTTTTGCTGCGTCCTTATGTACAGACACATAAGCGTATGGCGATATTACAAATGCGTTTAATGTCTTGCAATGTTTATTCGTGTGCGTTGCTTTGTTGTTGTTGCTGTTTTTGTTGTTGGTGGCGATAAGGATAAAGTTTGTAAATTTAATGGCAACAGCAAGAAGCATTTACGGGGGAGCGCGCCATGCAAATATGAATGAATGAAGCAATAGCTGGAATTTTGTGTTTATTCGGAAGTAATACGATTTATTAATAAGTTGGCGTTTTTTATTTTTTTGTTCTTAATCCTTGAATGCAAATGAGGAGGAATGGTTTTGGGTTAGCTTAAATTGTTAAAGGTTTTTTTTTTCTTTACATTTAGAGAGCTGCAGTAGATCATCTCGGAAACATTGATTACTTACTTACTTACTTACTTAGGTGGCGAAATAACGCAGCCGGAAATAGTGGAATACATTTTCAGATCATGATTCGTGATCTCGATGAAAAGAAGGATCATATGTTGTTGCTGTAAGTGGATGTAAATCGATGACCTATTTGGATCATAGCTGATAATAAAAAAGGGCTAATGAATCAGTGAAATTACATTTTTTACCAGTTTCGTCAAATGGACCACATGTGCCGTATCAAATAAAATTACAATTCAGGTTGACCAAAAAAAAAACATAAACCTATTTAAAAAAAATGTTCTCTTCCGATAAAAATTCTGAAAAGTTATTTTCTGACCGCAAAGGGTTTTTAAAATCTTTAAAAATTGTCTTCAATTTGTTCATCGATTTTTGTTAAATGTTAAATATTAATTAATTCAGAAATGTATGTTCAGAATTTATCAGATTCCAGTGCCTAAAATATGATTACATTTTTATAGACTTTTATAAATAATGTAGGATTCCTAAAATTTGTATTTTGAATATTTTTTTTATAAATAGTTTTGAAATAGAATGAAATTCCCACTTATTTGTGCTGGAAAACAAAATTCAACACAGAAACTTCCTTCAAAAATGGAAAACTATTGCCACTTAACAGCACAGAGCAGGGTTAGAACTTTACCGAAATTGGAGTAGATCGGCAGACTTTTCCTTAAAAAAAAATATCTATATCAATACTGCGCCCAAAACTGAATTTACTTAATTTTTTTTGTAAAAATAATTTAAATCTTTGGTCTCAAATTAATATTGTGCTATCGGTTTAACTTCCAAGTCGTATATATTCTTACGGTTTATTCATTATAATAATAAACAATTTTGTATTTGAAGACGATGTTCGATGGTCATTATGAATTATTTTGTATACGAAAACATATAAATTATTGAATACCGTAACCATAAAGACACTCTATGGACACACTCGATCTCTTTAGCTTGAGCGGCGCCATCTATTTATTTTTGCAGCCAACTTTACTCTTAAGGAAAGAGAAGACACGAATTGGTAGAGAAAAAGATACCCGTGTTGATTCACGTAATAAAATGTTCTTTATTTTAGAAGTTGTTCATTATTTGTTCTGTATTTCATTCAAATTCTTAAAAACAGTAACGGAAACATTATGAAAACTAAAATTCATTCATCAAAAGATTGTACTTGTCCTAATTAGCTGAACGTGGCAACAATTAATCTAGTACTAAGAAATGTGTTTTTTTTTTTAAGTTCTTTTTAGAAACGAGCTATTTTAATAATTGAAAATTATATTGTGATTTCTTTCTTATTCAGTTATTCAATATTTGTTATTTTAAAATATGTTCGCCGTATTATACAATACACAAAATAAAAATAATAGTCTTGACTCTCTCAAGTGTAGAAATACAAAAAGCTTTCCAAAATCAGTCTAGTCAGACGAATGGGAACAATATTTATCTGAAAATAATATCACGACAAACAAGCTACAATTTTTCGAAACCTGTTGTTAAATTACAAATTTAGTATCACAAGGCGTTGTTGTCATGTTGAACTGGTAAAATAGTTTTAAACTCTACAACAAAAAAGAAATCTACTGCGCAAAATTTAGATTCACTGGTTAATGCGCTTTTTGGAAAAATTGACTGCGGAAATAAAAAAGTGAGTGAGAGCTGTGATGGGATAACTCTGAAAAAGGAGGGCTGTGACGCGCATTTGCAAAAAAAAAAATACTCGACCACAATCGGTAAAATACCGCCAAACTGTGGTGTTTATTTGAAACGACGAGTCTAAAGTTTCACAACTTTTACATCTTCAAGTTGATTAAATTTGTTCTTCAGAATAAATTGGGCACCTCAGTTGTTTTAAGCGGTTGGGGAAATATGACGTTTGTACTAAGAACAGTCGGCCTTCTGAAGAAAAATGTTCGTGCTGGCGTAACGGATGAGAATTTTCGTCATCTTCGCGCTAGAATAAACTGCCGCATTTGCCAAATATTTTTTATACAAATTAAGATATTTTGCAATTACGGCAATTTATTTTAGTGCGAAGATGGCAAAATTCTCATATGTCAACCAAAATATAATATACTTAAAATTTGTGGGCCAGTGAGCGTTTAATTTTAAGTGTGATTTGACCTAAATTAAGACAGTCTTACAAACATTAACATAATTAAAAAAAAAAAAACTAAGGTTAGGCTTTAAACGTCGGTCGTGTCCAAATTAGATATATTAACAAAACGTCATACTTTAAGCCATTCGTGAGTTACAAAATTAATAGTTGGGTCAAAAGGTCTGTACCCTTGGCTAAGCTTAATTTTTGGAAACAAATGACAGTAAAAATTATATGTTTGCCAGAGATGGCAATTCGTCATTTATGCAGAAAGATGACAACTAGCGATATACAAAATTTAAAACGTCATTCAATCATTTAGTGGATAGCAATTTTTATATTTGACACTACAAGTTGTAGAGAATTTTTTTTACCTAGAAATTAATGATGCAAAGTACATTCGCTTATCGTTTCCAAACTCCAACTTCGTCCAGATGTTTGTATTTTGTTCTTCCGCGTGGATTTTAGCGAACCGCCACCGATTCTTCCATCGACTATCGTCTCGATGTCAATCATTTCATTGAGCGACACTAAATATTCTAAAGAAACTTTTTCCTAAAAAATCTATGATGCGATGTAACTTTGTCCAGATGTTTGCATTTTGTTCTTCCGTGTGGATTTTAGCGAACCGCCACCGATTCTTCCATCGACTATCTGAATGTCTGCATGTCAATACAATACCCATTTATTTTATGGGAATTTCAGATGAACTCGTCGGCAAACTTAATCGGGATCTTCCGGTGAACTCGAAACGAAATAACCCTTTGAAGTAAAATTTATAAACCCGATATGCGATGCGATTATTTTAGAAAAAATGTCGTAGCTATAAAATGGGGTCAAGACAAAATCTACGTTTAGTCTTGAATAACGCTCAACTGAACTGTCATCTCCAGCGTAACCACTTAACTATTATGAGCGTCATGAAATGTTTTTTTTTTTCACTACCACCGTCTTCTTTCTGTCCTCCATAGTTCTCTCGAGCAACGACTTGCGATAAGTATGCAAACGATCTATACGCAAATTCAAACTCATACCCATGCTTGTTAACGATAATGATTATGATTACGACCGCAATTCATCGCTAAAGCCGGGATGATGAATGCATTCTTTCAGCCATATCACCAGGGCATAAGAACTTCATTATGTGTTAAAAGGTTGAAATCTGATTGAGGGTTATACAAGTCGATAAATTTGACAGTAATGCGATTGTAATTGCAATCTAGACTTCCATCCTTCAAAACGAGTGTCAAGTGTCAGTGAAAAAAACCCCGATCGCTTTTCACACTTTAGGTAGATGCTTTCGCAATTAAAGTGTCAGTTTAGTCGTATGAATGTGTCAAACATATGTACATCGGAAAAGTGATTTCTGCTTAATTGC
This sequence comes from Cheilosia vulpina, assembly GCA_916610125.1. NCBI lineage: Eukaryota > Metazoa > Arthropoda > Insecta > Diptera > Syrphidae > Cheilosia > Cheilosia vulpina. The sequence goes on along the minus strand of OU744276.1, from coordinate 11,229,455 downwards.
AACGGATCCAAAGAAGAGCGAGAGTGCGACCGAATGAAGTCAATTAAATCAGTTTTTCTTTTTTTATCTGTCATCAATGGGAATGGGTGTGACATTTGAATTAACGCGAACCAAAGAATTCGCATTTTAATTGTCAGCAAATTTATGAACGTGCCTGACATGGGTGAGAGGCGAGATGCTCTTTCTACGGAGGGTTTCGTTTTTTTTTTACTTGATGAATGCGTACCGACTTTGACGTACTCGGAATAACAACTAAGCTATTTTTGCAAACAAAAAAAAAACAGTTTCCCCTATGCATATTGATTGTGCATTCGAACTTTTTGCTATATGTCTATTTGTCGGTTGTTGTTTGATTGTTCACGCATCACGTCGACGGTTGGCAATGAAATTTAATGAAGATTGCCAGGGAGTTTTGTCTCAATATTGTCTGTGGCATCGTGGGTATGTTAAGCGCATATAAAATAGGAGTTGCAAATGATGTTAACTTTGGGATGCATCATTGTTTCGAATGGATGGGATATGAGCATGTAACGAGCACGTTACACATTGGCCACCCACAGAGCTTCATGCAAAATAAAATAGTTTTACTGAGACGGTTATCGCAGATTTTATCCAAAGTTAAGTCACTCTTGGCCATTTGACAGTCATCCATTGGACAACTGGGATTAAGGATAATTTATCTATGCACATGTCGTTCAATTTCAATTGCATTGGCATGAGACGATGTCCGAAAATGATATTGTAAAGGGTCATTCATTTCGTGGTTTCAAGTTGGTAGCGCTGGCATTTGACACCTATCAAACTCAGCTGTCATTTGAAGTGTCATATTATTAGTTGAATGTTTGTCATTTACAATAATGGATCGCTTAACAATCGAATAACGCGTTCCAATTTTTAAAACTTACTACAAGACGAGACAACAAGCCACACAACTCGACCAATTTTTTTTTTTTTTGCCTGAGAAGTTTCCTGGTCGCGTAATTTCACGTTTTGGCGACATCAATTGGCCACCAAGATCAATCGATTTGACAGCGTTAATTTTTTTTTTTCTGTAGGGTTACGCAAAAGATCGTGTTTACGCGAATAATCCCCGAACTCTAGACACATTAAAACCCAACATTACTCAAGTTATGCCCGAAATACCGACCGAAATGTGCGAAAAAGTGGTTGAAAATTACCTCAAAAGAATCGCATGCTGCGAATCTTCCCGATGCGGCCATTTGAATGATATTGTATTTCCCACTTAATGGCAAAGTCCAAACTTTATAATATAATTTGGTCCCAAAAGTACCTTGAAGGTTTAGTCGGTGAGTTTTGGCTTGCGGCCGTTATGCACCTCTGTTGGAATGGTTAAGTCTTCTCTAGTCAATAGGTGGGTAAGGATCTGTTCCACTGTTTCTTGCTCATCTAGTCAAAGTCTGCAATATGTCAGTGGAACTTTCTGCGATTTTGTAAAGCTGACAGTTTTGAAAGCAATGTGGTAAAATCAAGTTAGATTTGCGCAGCAATTTTACTAATGGGCAGCAATTGAATGGTAGAGCTGATAAGTTTTTAAGCCCGACGTATACCAGTTCGATAGCCTGATTTATAGCTGCCAAAAGTTGTTGACAGGCCATAGAAAAAGTGAGGCCATTTTAGAGAGTTGTTTAGCCTTTGCGAGGTAGCTCATCGACGATTTTGACTTATGGTTTCCTGTATAGCCAGTGGACCGAAGATCACTTCATTGTTGGCGGCAGCTAGCTGCGCCAGTCTTTAGACTGGAGTGCCATTTCAATGAATCAAGGGCTCTTAGGGCTCCTTGACAATAAAAAAATCTCAATTGCGTCGAATTAAGCTTCAAAAATACTTGAACCCAATTCAAAGGGACTGAGATATTGCCACAGGTACCTTCCCCAGTTTACCAAACAGAGTTAGCTTTAACTAGCCTGCGGCCTCTACAGTCTTCCACACAGGGGTGCGTGGTAGATATTTTTGTTCCGCAAATGAAATTTGACTTGCGAGGGCATGACGTCAACTAGTAATTTTATTTTGACCGTAGGATCTGAACCTTGGCGAGATTAAGTTTTTTAGCGAAGGCTGCGGCAGCTCTCTTAAGCCATATGTGTACTATAGATGCAGTTTGAGCAGTCTAAGTCTACAGTTCTGCAGAAGAGAATGTGAGTCTACACTTGTGATGATAAGGCGAAGTCTTGCGAAGATTGAGTGATGGCTAGCACAGGTCCAGTAAGTCCACTTTGACAAAGACAGAACTCAGTGGCCACAAACCACAAACCATAACCGCCTAAGTCGACTTAAGACGAAATTGAAATTTTGATGCCATTAGATTCAGCGTACCCAAATCTATTTTGTGAATTTTTTTCAGCTTTATATCTTTAAAACAGTGGCCGCAATTTCACAAAAAAAAAAACAGCTTAAGTCACTGGAGTCAATTGAGTAAAAAAAACTTTAAACTGCTCTCCTGAACAATGAGTAAAAGAGACTTAAGCGGTTTTGCCTTGTGGCCACTGAATTATTTGCCGAATAATCTAGAGCAGACTCAGGGTATTGCCAACGTGGGCATTAGAGGTAAATTTGTCGCCCAGTTTTATGAAATTTTTACGCTCTTAAAGTTGTCCTATCGTTTGAATAGTTTTATTTTTGAGAGCTTTGCACTGAATCTTTCAAGTTGATACCAGATTCATTATTCGAGTAAGCCTTCATGAATGCGTCTGATGATATTTACTAGATCATCGACGTTTCCTTACTTGAGGAGAGACTGAAGTTGTTCGGATCGTCACGAAGTCCATAGCAGGAGTGATACTACTCCACAAGTAGTACAAGTTTGTTCGAAGTGGCGGCTTTTCCCATAGATAAATGCGACATGTTGCCGAAAGTCCCTGGAAAGTGTAATAAGGGACATTAAAATTGTATATTTGGCATAACTGGCCACATGCCACATCATGTCAATTCAATGTCATATTTGACTGCACATATTTGACATCACAGAAAGGAACAATGGCAACCGCTTTAGTCCCGATTGTTCCTTTAATCTTCCTAAGATGATCGACAACAGTGACCAGAGTGCAAGAGTTTTCGAATTCCTATAATGGTCGTCAATTTTTCCATGGCCATTTTAAAGAAGAAACTCAGGCTCAATGGCCTATACGATTTTCCATGTGCATCACACTTTTTGCCAGCCTTCAGATATGATGTATGAATATATAACACCCACTTTTCGCCAGGGGAGGCTTCATTCAAAGTTTATTTTTCTGACATTAACAAGCACAGCGCACGATTGATTGACCTGACGCGTGTTAGCTGCGGCCAATTAAATCTGACTGTGCCGTGATTAACAGCTTTAGTGGTCTTCCTTTGGGCGACACGACAAACATACATCGTGTTATCGTGCACCGAACAATTCACCAAATGTAACAAGTAAAATGCAAACTTTTGCCAGGTGTTTTCCAATTAAGCACGAGACACGCAACATTTACTGGTCGCTCATAAAACATTTGCTGCCAAGTTGGCCATGCATCAAATTTTTACAAACATTTTTTAGTTGAGTTTCCTTATCGGAGAATAACTTCTTATCGCCAACTGGGTCATTGGCTACTTCAGCCTTGACAGTTACATCAATTGTCAAAGCAAGACAACAGTTTTTCTACTGCGCATCACATATGACGGCGGAGCAACCAAGCCCATTCGATTTCGACATCTGGACGTCACCGACTTAAGTATGTTAATCGCGTGAGCAACACAATTGTAAATCTTCATTTGGAGAGGAGTGCCTCTTCACAATAGGCGATGTCTAAATTGGGCACGCTACACCCAAAACCGTAAGAGCTCGTCTTACACGACAAATCCATTGAACCATCATATCGCTGATGTATATAGAAATGGGCGTATGGGATTGTGTCCACTCACATGAACTGTCAAAGCAGAAACAATTCACCTGGGTGGAGCGAGAGTGAGTGCGGCCGTGCAGCATCTGGCGTCATTATCGTGGAAAGCGGCGCCACCGCTAGCCGCTTCCATAATGCCCCATTGACGAATGCAAAATAAATACGAAGCTCTGGCTTTAATTCGAAATTATGTGCTCGCAGTGCGTGTGTGTACAAATAAACACTCAACCGAGCAGTCAGTTGGACTGCAGTGCATACGAGTGTATGCTCAACTGAAGGCAAACTCATCCCAACCAAACTAAACCAACCACCCGTCCATATCCGTCGACGGGTAATCACTTGTCAGCATCTTAATGAGGAGTTTCAATGCAGTTCGCTGGCTCGCTTTAATCATGGAAGCGATGCAGATGTAGATAGAGATGCCTGATGATGGGAGAAATCAATATTTATTCGGAAATTTACAGAGAGAAGGGGAGAGGAGTGTGGCACGGCGTCTATTTCCATTTGCGATTTCTAGGAATGAGACGAATTGTTGTGATGCCTCACCGGGTCAGGACAGGGGATGCTGGCTTATCCGAGTACCACTGAATTGTAGTTGGGTTGACGTACAATTCCATGGGCTTTAGCATGTGCCAAATGTGAACGACAACAACGCTAAATCCGCCTAACTTCTGCTTGCAAAATGTGACTTTTGTGACATGATGTGAGTTGGCTTAAGCTAGATTACTTCAGCGGAACCCTAACAGAGTTCACACTTAAGGGTGCCTTTGGAGTACAAGTGCAACATCATTATCTGTAGTTGATTCAGTCAAGACTGTCACAAAAGAATTCTTCATAAATTACGTCGGATTAATCTAGCTTAAGCCAACTCGCATCATGTCACAAAAGTCACATTTTGCAAGCAGAAGTCAAGTGCATTTTGCTGATAGGGTTAGTGGCTCATTTCAAGCACTTGACTCAACTTAAGTGGACTTTCATAAATGTCTGACAAAAATATTCAAGCCTACCCTTATCCCCTCATCGCCTCGCTTACATGAAGCCGCTTAGAGAAAGCTACACAACTGTCAGAAAGAGTTCGATTGATAACGGGGGCACTTGACAGGTGCCTTTATATCCCCCTTCAAGGGTTGATGACGTCGGCACCGAAAGGCCATTTACTATCACTCACATCTCGAATCGTGACTATGAGCTGGCATGCCATGAATCAAATCTCTCAAAATTGCATTTGTACCTCTTTAAGCGGCTATACAATTCGGGGGTTAGCCAAGGCCTGAATTATAAGCCTGTCGAGTTAGCCCAGTCCTTAGATAACTACTTTGATTTGAGCGCTACAAGTTGGATAGTAAATGTCTTCGTAAAATAATTGGTCCCGTTTGCGTTGACTAGTTTTAAAGTTGACAATTCAAACTCGAACTTATCGAGCTGGACAGCAACTTGAATCTGGTCAAATTGAAGGACTATTAGAGCGAATGGATAGCATCGCCGAAAAGGGCAACACGGAAAAGGAGGACGTCGCCTTAAATGTTGCGCACAAGATTCCTATGCTAGAAAGCTTGAAGTCTAAATTTTGGTGGTGGACCGTACAATTTTGGTATTTGAGGTCTTATTTACGGACGTAGACTATTTATACCGTCCAAAGAAAGTCCAACAACATGACCGCATTCATGAGTAAATAGATATGTCAAAACTGTTCAACAAGTTCACTTAACTTTTGATCGCTTCAAGTCCAAGTCGTGCAATAGCTACCGGCCTCCAGCCGCAATTTCAAAGGTGTTAAGTCTAAGTTCCAAATCGCGAAAGGGCGTTGCTACTAAAATGTTTCCTCAGTCGTAAAAACAGACATTTGGCAAGAGTCTATTCTAATTTGAATCTACATCCAACAATATTTAGAACAAAACGCATGACCCCCTTTTCGAGGGGGCAATCTTTAAAAAGTCAAACACTTTTAAAAACAGCAGAACCACGTTGCAAATCATAATGAAACCACAAACATCTAGATGCGAATGTGTTAAAATTGCTTTCGACAAACGTTACAGCTGCTTCAGGTTTTCTTAAAATGACCCCCAAAAGAGGGGGCCCAACGAGAAGTTGGTTCAATTGTAGCGACTTTTCACAAAAACTACAATACCACAGAACGAACAGCAAAATGGGCTATGAACTTGAATAGTTTGTGGAGCAGACAAAAACAAGGGGCACCCGAAAAACCCCAAAAACGGGGGCGGCCGCAAAAGTTCAATTAGAACAACCTTTTGGACAGGTTTATGATTTTCACGCCATTCACAGGTTTGGCGTGCAATTGGAATGATCCCCTAATATCAGCATACGCGAGGTGCAACTAAAAGGACACTTTTTGATATTCGTTTAAAAAAAAAACCAAACCCCCTAACTAGGATTTAAAAATGCACCATCTAATGATTTAACCTCTTCCTACAAAACCCCCCCAATCATCCATAAAGAAGCCTTTTGGCGCCATTCACCTGTCAATTAATTAGCAAACTATATACAATATCCTTTTGTCACTTAAAAATTAATTCCCCGTTAATCCCCGGCAACTTCAACGGACGTCTGTTTTAATCCTTTTCATTTCACCATTCACCTTGCAATTTAAAATAAAAAATAAAAACAACCACACCATCGAACAATTTAATCGCACTCCCTGTCCAGTTGTAACCCTCTCCCTCCCCCAGAATAGAACTAAAACAAACGCAAGTGACAAACTGCGATTCGAGTTTAATTCCGATGCCAAACAATGTCCTGCAAAAAACGAAAGGGATGACAACAATCCTGCTAATTCCATTTCATTGCTCGCAACCCCCTCCCGCGCACACCTTTTCCTGCATCCCTAATCCAATTAAATAGTTCAACACAATAGCAGCGAAGTTCTCTGCTCAATTTTCCGCCATTGAACAACAAAAAAAAAAATATTAAAAAAATATATAAAAGCCGCCGCAATGAGGAATATCAACAACTGGATTAAGGGTGGAGTGGGAAAAAAACTTTCTAAAAGTATTTCAACAGTTTTACCGCCACCGCTGGCCGTCGCCACCTCCCAATCCCATCATAGAGGGTGAAATCTCAATTTAATTCGCCGACATAATCAACTTGTTATCAAACGAAGGCGCAAAAAGTATACGTGCATGTCTGCGTGAGAACGTCAAGAGTTTTCAGTTGGCCTCACTTGCAATCGTACAGCCCCCTAATGACACAGATGGAAACGACGACGACGATGACTGCGAGTCCTTTTGGTGTGACTGCAGGCGTAATTCGTGGAGAAAATCCCTCTCGAAAATCTGTTAGAAAAGGAATCCTTTTTACCTCTGCCATGGAATTGCACGCGGGATCCTCGAAACTTTCTGTTCCTGATGATTCTGTAATTTTTGCGAGACTAATTTTAGAAAAAAAAAAAAACATTTTTCAGTACTAGTACAACAAAGCGAGGGAAATGCGCAAAAATCCTTAGCAAAAATTTTCATAAATTCTGTTCTCTGCTGTCGTGGTCCTGCTGGGTGGTTGGTTGGATGGTTGTGGCTCGGGAAAAGTTCCCCTCATCTCTATGCGATACTTTGATTTCTCCACGGAAAATCGAAAAGGGGGACAAAGGATGTAACAGTGCAGACCCTCGTCTCTTGCTGAGCAAAGGAATTGGATATGATTTATGGGATTGGAGTTCCCTTACGAGGCCGGGTTCTATATAAATTTTTTTTTTTTTTTGAGTTGTGTCCTGTAATTCGTTTTTGTTACTAGCCGGCCGGCGACACAGGATGATACACCTGAGACCGCACTCTTACATGGCCCGGTGTACATACCAATGTATTCTGTGGAAGCTGGATATGGTGCCCAATTTTCTCGGGAGTGTGTGTGAAATTTGCGATGACTTTCGCATATTTTTCGCTCTGTTTGGTTTCTCGGTTTGTGCGCGCGGCTCTGGGGCCTCGGTTGTCCCGAAGTAATGAAATATGATAAATATGATAAAGGATGCTCCAGCCACTAGGAGAGAGGGAATTTGATTAAAATGAACGGACCGTCGAATTTATTATTTATTGTTGCAAGTAATTTATGGATTTCCTGAGGGAGGGAGGCGGTGTTTCGTGTTGTCTTGCACAGTTGAGCTTATTTCGGTGGCGCAAATTTAACTCCAGTGTGTAATCCAATCAGGGTTTCTTTCGCCGACGGATAATCACGTTTCAATCGGTGTCTAGGGTGAGTAGGGAGTATCATCATCGTTATGAGAGACGACGGCACTTTCCTCGACCAGTGTGACATGGAAAAAAAGGTCAATAAAGGTTTTCACTTGATGGAGCCAGCTGAAGAAACAGAAAAATAAGGATAAGCTCTTTTTACCCCAGAATGTGCTTGCAAACAGCTTCCTCAGCTCCCGCCCTACTTGGCAGTGGCCATAGCTTTTTTTTTAAGGCCCTTTAAGCAGTTTGACGTACGCAAGACGCTACAGGGTGACTTATTATCCACAGCCATAATCCATAGGGCGTCAGCACTGATCTCCATTAATTCAAGTGCGGTGCAAGTTATTCTAGTCCCGTCAGACCCCCTAGCCAACTTTGGCCCTTCCAATTATAATTTAAAATAGAGTGCAAAGACGGTTGAAATATAGACCCCAAACAGCAGGCTAGCAGGCAATCAGTAAGGTGCTACTAAGGCGACTACCTTCGGCCGCCTAAAAATAACTTTGAAAAGTGATATAAATGTTTTCTCTTTGGAAACGCCCCTAAAAAGTGGGTGTGGCACAACACATTTGTAGAGGATGCAATTTAGTCCAAAGAATTGGTTAGATTTAATAACAAAACTTCCGTCTAAACAAAGTTTTGTCCTAAAAGTAGGCGTGGCAACGATATGGTAAGTTACATTCATCAAAGAAGCCAAAGTGACTGCTTTCGATCGCTTTACAAAAAACCGAGATCATATTAAAATGCATATGTGGAAAACGCCCTCAAAAAGTGGGCGTGGCACGACGAATCTTACAAGGAAATCTTAAAGCAGACAATTTTCTGGATTTTTAGCCCAATAAATTTCAATTTTATAGCTAAATCCTTGTGAAAACTTAACGTAACTACTAAAAGGAGGTGTAAGTTGAATAAATATAAGAAAACCATCCTTGTTTGCTGTACAAAAACCATGAGCACAGCATGAAAATGAAATTTTGTTACAAAAATAAAACATCTTTTGAAAGATTTACTTTGGCAAGCTTCTGAGAGCAGAAGAGCGACGGCGAACGGATGGTAAGTTGTGCTTTAGTCAATTCAAGTCCCACTTGTTGTAATATTCATTGTTGTAATAACAGGGAAAGGCGGAAGGGCTTCAACAGGACCCATATATGCACGCAAATAAAAGTTAGTTCTGCACTTAAGTTCTTGCAAGTTATAGTCTTCTGGAAAATTGTTGTTAGTTGCGCCTTAGCAGTCTGTCTTATAATTCGTACTTTGAGCAATAATCTCATGAAATTCCTGCAACAATCTGTCATTGATCTACCTACAGACGAGGCTCAAGTAAGCCACTAGCGACATATGTCACCGACACGCGCCAGTGGTTGTACATTCGATGTCAAATCAAGATCTCCTTTAAGAAGAAACTACTACCAAACAGCGCCATCTGTCGACCAATATTCAAAGAGGACATTTTCACCCCGCACCGCAACTCTACTACCTCTAATTGAGTTTTCATTCGGAGTGAAAATGCTGTTTCCAAATACCTTCAAATCGCGATTGGCAAAAGTTAGACTAAGCACCGTGCAACTACTCCGTGTAGCTACACAGTTCCAACACCGACATTCAATATTTCAACAGCACACCGAAAGACCCCATTAAATGAAATTACATAAAATACTATCAAAGTTGCTCTTAGCGAAGTTCCCCTTGGCATTAAAATGCTTTTCCTTGCACCTTGCTGCGTTTGCAGTGTCACCACCACCCCGTCGTTAATTACACCTTCAAGGAGCTTAGCAAACAGACGATAAACTTCAGCACACAAAACATACATCAACCTATATACAGGGCGACACACAAAAACTGCACTACACCATACATTTTATGCGATTAATTAGCAGCGCATAATTCGTAATTCATCGTGTTCATTGCTCCAACCCGAACCAGCCACCGCCCGCTACATTGCATTTTATCTCCATGAAGACACCGTCTTCGAAACTTTGTCCTGTCTGCAGCAAAAAGTGATTTTTTTTCCGCCCCCCAACTTACCCGATTTTGGTGTAACTATCCTTGGAGAGAGGGGGCAAACTCGGAAGTACAGTATCGCATCAACAAAGCACCGTCATCACACGATACTTTTTGTCGTCTCAATTACACACCGAAAAATAACTCTTTGCCGGGCTGTAATAATCTCCTCCCACCGGGGTTGGAGGGCTACTCCAATCTGTGCTAATTCTCCCAGTAAAAGTCACAAAAAAGAAAACGACGGCACTGTAATTAATTAACATCGGAGCCGGCGGCAATGTGCAGCAAATTTGATATAAACACTGCACACTGCACATTCTCTGACGATGACGACGGTGGGTACATAAATTAATGGCGCCCAACGTGAGGCGTCAACCCAAGTGTCATGTCAAACATTTCTGACATGTATGGAATTTTTGATGTGCCCCATTGCCCGGCCGGAAAGTAATGCCAGGCCCATCCTAAACAAATTAAGCACTCTGACAAAATGTCCACTGTACGAGTGAAGGTACTTCCTGTCAGATTGAATATCGGTCCGAAAATATTACTGTCCCAACACACACGCACCGCTGCTTGCACATCTACGGTACTACGTGTTTGTTGTCACTAATTGGATTATTGGATTTTGTCGACTCTTAGAGGCCACGAGACGCGCGAGTAGCTTCACTCTGCCCCGAAACAGAATTAATGTAATTTAATTGGCGATTAGTTAATTGGGAATTTTCGATGCAGGAAGCATATACAGTTCGCTGGTGATTGTCATTGAGTTTCCATTCAGCGGAAAACAAGTGAAATGTTGTGTTAGATTTTATGAATGTCGCCGAACGTGGTTATTTTTGAATTTTCAATTTTATTACTCGCCGCCCAGTTTGGACAGATGGGGTTGCTGTATGGGAATTAGTTTTCCGAGAAACAAAAGTTTTAATGATTTTGACGGTTGTTATTGGTTATGTGGATTACGTGTGCGTTGGATTGTTGAGCAAAATTTTTATTAACACGCACTTAAGCAATTATGACGTTTTTTATGGGTGGTTATTAATTTGAAAGGAACATTTTGTTTAATTTTATTATGCAAATATACAGCAGTCGGAGAGAAGCTGATGGTTTTTATGCGAATGTGACGTGCCATTGGAATCACGGGTGCGTTAATTTAGTTCAGCGCAGGGATTGCTTAGACAGTTATTATAGGTAGATGGATTTGTTTTATGGTGGCTTTGTACAGGATGGTATGTGTATGAAAGCGATGGGTCGACTTTCAGAGCACTTAGTGTCAAATTGGTGCTGCGACTAAGGGGAGCCCTTTTTTTTATTTTCATGCACACCTATTTAGACTCCGTCTAAACTCCTTAAATTATCTTGCACTGACACGTACTGGTTAAGCTAGTAACAGACATCGACGGAGTCTGAGCTTGAGCTTAGTTAGTTCTACTAGTACCAGCCTCAAAACAGAAGGAGTCCCAACTTCGCTAGTGTCACACACCGACGGAGTCTTAGCTCCTGACAGTATCTTGCACTGATACATACTGGTTAAGCTAGTTCCAAGTTTGAGCTAGTTAGTTCTACTAGTACCGGTCTCAAAACAGAAGGAGTCCCAACTCCGCTAGTGTCATAACCGACGGAGTCTTAGCTCCTGACAGTATCTTGCACGGCCACGGACTGGTTAAGCTACTACCAGGCACCGACGGAGTCTAATCTTGAGCTAGTTAGTTCTACAGTACCGGTCTCAGAACAGAAGAAGTCACAACTCCGCTAGTGTCACACACCGACGGAGTCTTAGCTCCTGACAGTATCTTGCACGGCCACGGACTGGTTAAGCTACTACTAAGTTTGAGCTAGTTAGTTCTACTAGTACCGGTCTCAAAACAGAAGGAGTCCCAACTCCGCTAGTGTGACACACCGACGGAGTCTTAACACCTGTCAGTATATTGCACCGCTACGGACTGGTTAAGCTAGAAACAGGCATGGACGGAGTCTCAGCCAAGTCGAAAGTTGGTAATATCCTGACGGCAAGTATATTCGAGCAGGGTTTTGAAGTTGTCGAACCTTGAGGCCAGTACACCTTAGGAAGAAGTTCTTTCGCCAATACTCTTTTTCTTGGTAAACGATGTGCAAACCACCGATTGTAAAGAGGGGTGCAAGGTTATAGAAGATTATAGAGATTGTAGTCTTCGAAATATGTGCCAATGCGGTAAGGGCTTAGTGGGCCGTTTTTAAGTAAATCAAGGGTCAACACCTAAAAAATTAAAAATTCAAATTCATATCTGCTTCCACTGCGCAATCGCTTTGGAACATCGCTGACAAACATTCGAGAGTATAAGAAGGGTCCTGTAACGCCATGAAATCCTATGTCCCGTTAGTCCATTGTACAAAAGTTTTTTGAACTCTTTTATATCTTTTGTTCGCTTGGACTTGTATATTTTTTGTGTGAATGCCATGTTCAATCCTGATGTCCCTATCTCTTGGATGATCTCTAACAACATTAATTCTTCTTTCTGACGCCCTCTGGGCCACGAACCTACTTCGGTGGTCACAACCAAACATTTCTTACCAAAATATCAGAAACTTGCCTCGCAAATAGCTCGGATACTCCGCAATAATTTGTTTTAGAGGTTAGAGACTTTTCCTGACTTCTTCTTCTTCCAAATCAGCGAAGCAACTCCTTTATTGAACTTTGCCGCCTTAGGAAATCAATAACCGGGAAAACAAACAAAGTCCTTCTTCGTAAATACACATTAGACAACAAGGAAACGAATGTCAAAACTTCCTCAGCACAAAAGGCAACTCCTTTGCCAGTCGTCATCCACTTTCGGTGTTTGCATTGCCTTTGGCGGTATTGATTCCCTTGCTGGATTTTATATCTTTTGTCTTTCCATACCCATCGCAGTTATACGTATATCTACACCGAGTCTATCACAACCAAGGATAATCTATTGAACATTGAAGAGGTTATGACTTGACAAAGCTCATCCTTTGCCTAATCTTACATTTTCCTAATGAAGATTCACCGCACCATCAGTATCACGATTACCGCGCCCTCACAACGACCGCCATCACTCTTCGCCTGAGCCATTGTTCTCTTTGCTGATGGTGGGGTAAAAACTTTTCCCAACTAAATTCAAAGAGCGGAAGCTATTAGATATCCTTTAGGGAGTCGTTTCAAAAATCCCTGCTTGTCAACGAATGCCAATATTTTCTTTTCTGTTCTCCCTCCTGTCATTGTCTTATGCTGACTCATCCTACTGATGGAATGAGCAAGACCGAAATCTAGATCCGGAATATTTTGCTCTGTGGCTTGGAACTGGAGCGCACATGACTTATGGTGACAGTAATTCGAGTTTGTACAATGGCGAGATGTGGATATCATTTATTATGTAAAAAAGCAAATACACAAATGCGCCAACACAGGAAAGAAGAAATAAAAATTGTCCCCCGGTGGCGGCGGCGGTTATGTTTCGAAAAGCCAATGTCGAGGCTAGGTCATGTGTCTCTGGCTGGCCGAGGATTTATCGAGGCGGTGTGTGCGAGTTTTACTTCCGCACGCGATACTTTTATTTTTTTATTATTTATTACTTTGATTGGTTTTGTCTAGATGATGAATGAGCGTTGGTGTTAAGTGTTGCCCTAGATTGTCTGTTTGTGTGGCCGCCGGGACGGAAATTTCCGGCGGCACGCACTTAGGAAAATTGGTTGTTTAATTGTGGCACTTCATTGGTGGGAAGGACACATTTCTTAATTGAACAGAAGAAGCATTTTGCATGAGGATGGGGAAAGATTAAAAAGTTTTGGTTGCGGCTTAAGGGAGAAGACTCCTTTACGAAATTTAAACAATGCGAGGTTGTGGGCCAGCGAAACTACAGAGAAGGAAACTTTTTATATATGAATCTCTCAACAAAAAACAAATTGTAATGCCAACAATTTTCGTTAGTTAAAATGAACCCATGTATCCAAATTTTTGATTTAAGAATGAAATTGTTTTGTAAATGATATAGGGAAATAGTAAGGCGGAATATATTATTATTGCGCACAATACTTGATTGTTAAAATCTAAGGAACGAGTTCTTGTTACCAAAAATTGTAGTTAATGCAAGAACTTTAAGTTTATAATTTTTTTATAAATCTCATGATTTTTAGCGTATTAATCTTTTTTTGATGTTAATTTAGGCGCGATGGGCGTTTTTGAGATGCGATAAAACCAGTGATCCCAGATTGGGAGTAAAGTCGGCAATTTTGTCGATTTTTTTTTTAAATCTTTATTTCATATCATCATATCCATGTTAATATAGAAATTGAAGGTTTTTGTATGAAATAGCTATGTACAATCTATTGTCTAGTAAATGACAAGAGGCGAATGTAGCTAACAATTTTATAAAATTAAATTAATAAATCTATTGATGGGGAAAACAACAAATTTAATTACAAACAAAATGGAAATGAAAGACTCAATTACATACATTTAAGAAAAGAAAAATTAAATACAATTTAATAAAAAGAAAAATAAAAGAACCACCAAATCTGTTACATCGTACGTGTTAAAAAAGCATCTATTTCAGAATGGTTAAACGAGAAAAGCCATTTTTTTATACTATTTAAGAATACTGTTTTCACTCTCTCACACCTGAGTTTTATAGGTAAATTATTAAACAGACGAGGAGCAGTAACATAAAAAAAGCGTGAAAAATTTTTTTATTGAATGTTGGAACATTTACGAAGTTTCTGGTATTGACTCGCAAGTTATGACTATCGTGAACTCTTACATCATAGTATCCGGAATTTTCAAAAAATATTTTTAAAACTTTGTAGCAGTACAGGTGCCTTAAAGGAAGAAGTTCGAGACTTTTGAACAACTCAAAACTGGGGGTTCTGCAATTAACTCTACACATAATTCTTATTGCATGCTTCTGTTTAAACAGCAGTGGTTCTATTGTATTAAAATAAGTGCCACCCCAGCAGGAAATTCCATACTGCAGTTTTGATTTAAAAATACCATTATAAACCAATTTTAAAACGGGTAATTTGCAGAACATGCTAAGGTGGTATAATTGCCGTACAACTCCATTTAAATACCGTTTCAGATATGACGTATGGTCCTTCCAACTGAACTTATGATCCAATATAATACCTAGGTATTTAAAGCTCTCAACACGCTCAATTACAAAGCAACCTTCACCACAGCTTACTTGACTATCAAATGATATATGACCATAAGCATCATCCAAACAAAATCGACAACAGCTTGGTGAGTGATAATATAAAGGCAACTCTTCGCATACAACACCCTCGATATTAAATACCATAAATTTCGTTTAGTTGCTGATGATCAGTTTATGAGACTTGAACAATCGACGTAGTATATCAAGGTCATAATTAACATCGACAAACATATCCAGAAAACTCTTATTGGAATAGGAAAGAGCAGTATCATCAGCAAATGCAGTGATTCTGCCCTTAAAAGGTTGTAAAAATAGCGAGTTAACATAAATTAAAAACAGTATCGGGCCCAAGACTGATCCCTGGGGAACACCTATATTTAAATAATTTTGTGAACTATAAACATTTTTGACCTTTACCACTTGTTTACGATTTGTTAAATAAGAAGTAAACCAGGCATGAATGAAGCCTCTGAAACCTGCATTAAATAGTTTATTTAGTAACAGAGTATGATTCACCATATCGAAAGCCTTGGTTATGTCGATAAATAAAGTCGAAGGAATTTGAGAAGCATTCAAACTGTTATATATTTCCCCAGATAATTTTAATAAAGCACTTTAAGTCGATCTCCCGCTTCTAAAACCAAACAGAGAATCATTAAAGAAATGAGTTTTATCTAAGAATGATAACATTCTAGATTTAATTCCGTTTAACAACGTTACAGTTGTTAACGTCAGGAATGCCAATAATGTCAACTGAACATTGTTTCTCCCTCTGCTCCAGTGCATTCAGCTTCGACTCCATGAAATCTACTCTCTTATTAAGAGAAGCATTACAGTCTTCAAGAGCTTTGATTTTAGTAAGCGCCTCGGTGTTTACTTGCTTAAGCTGAATAATTTCGCTGTACAGCATTTGCAGTGTTATTGTTTGTTGACCCATATTGTTGTCATCATGGGAAGCAAGATTTGGGATTACAGCTGATCGATTTTTGATTACTGTAGAGGTAGACGGACTAGCAGTATTTTTGTTTTTGGAAGAAGTACTCAAAGAAGAGATGATGTTTGCAGATGAGTTAATGGGAGCATCTCCCAATATTGACTTTCTCCGCTGAGTTACACAACCATCACACTTGTACCCCTGACTGCCTTTGTAATAAAACTCTATTTCTCTTTTCTCCAATTTGGCGCACTTTCCATGATAGTATTCTTGACATATACTGCACTGAATCTTAAGTTCATGTCTTTCAATTTTTAAATAGCACAAGCCGCACTTCATTTTTGCACTATTAGTTGTAACAGCAGACCAATTGAATTACAGAGTGAAATAAAAAAATTAAAAAATACTTTTTACTTAGATTTTAAGTTATAAAAAAATACTTTCAAGTGGAGCAATTCTCAATGCGTGTGTCCCCCATCAACATACATTTAAAAGAAAAAAAATATCACTTTTAAAATTGTATTTAAATAAAGTCTTTGAAAGACTAAACTATTTTTAAAACTCGATTCAATGGTTACAACTTTGTTTCAGATTGAATGCATTCATTATTTAGCGTTTAGCGTGTTATAGGTTAGGTTAGCTTAACGGGTGGGCAGAGCAGGGGAAAACCCTGCGCTACCCCACTCAGGTCCTCGTGGACCCATTGTGATGCCCTTGTTGGGGTCGACCGTTGGTGTTGCATCGGTGTTCTTCATCCCATCTTCCTTGTGGTTAATAGACTCTGTCTAGCCATCGCGATGTCCTTAAAATCCTTAAAAGATCAGACAGTGAGACATCAGAAAGTTCTTGTAAGTCATGGAAGTAGTAGCTTCCAAGTGTTCTGTTCCTCAAGTGACAAAGCCTCGGGCAATGACAGAGGAAGTAAGGTGTATCCTCGTGTACCTCCTCGTCTCCGCAGCCTCTACATATGTCGTCATCTTTGAGATTTAGTTTCATTGCGTAGTTTAATAGGAAGTTGTGACCATTTAGAGCCGCTACTAACTTAGATAGCGATGACCTGTCAAACTGTAATAGTTTTTTGAAACGGCTTCTATTATTTTCTGGCCAAAGCTTCCGTGATATTTCACAGGTAGTGAGTTCTTTCCACCTGTTGTTGGTTTTCATTCCAATTTTGTTTTCCACTCGTTCTCTAAGATCGCAAAGTGGTGGCTTGATCGGTTGAAGTGCTCTATCAAGATCCATAACAGACCCCTTTCTCGCCAGTTCATCCGCCGTTAGTTTGGCTGATCCTTAAGGCACTTTTGGCAGCTGATTCTTTCATGTATAGGTCTAGAGGTGTCAGATTAAGAATTGCCTCTAGTCCCGCTGCAGGTGTGGTTCTCATTGCGCTGGTTGTCCCTATGCATGCTAGTCTTTGTATTTTAGATTGGTCGGTTTGCTGGCGGCTTGCCACCAGACTACACTGCCATATGTAAGTATTGGTCGCACGATCGCCGTATACATCCAGAGGATAATTTTGGGGTCTGAATCCGAACTCCTGCCAAAGATGCGGTTGCATCGTAGAAAGCCCCCGTCGCTTTTTTGACCCTTTCATTGACATTCGGCTTCCAATAAAGTTCCCTATCAAGGATAATTCCCAAATATCTCGCACTATCCTTCCAAAGTTGGTTGCTCGAATTGCGGTGTTATTCTTTTATTCGTGAACAAGACAAGCTCGGTTTTCTGCGGATTGACCCCAAGGCCACATTGTTTTGTCCACGTATTTAACACCCTTAGCGAGTTTCCTAACAGGTCGCTTAATGTCGGTAAAAACTTTCCATTGGTAAGTATAACTACATCATCTGCATATGCAGTTACTTTGACTCCCATGTTGTTGAATTTCATAAGTATTTCATTAATGACAAGGACCCAGAGTAAGGGGGAGATGACTCCTCCTTGTGGAGTGCCTCTCGAAGCAGTCACTCGGAGGTCAGTGTCACCAAATTTCGCGTTGATATTCCTTTCACTGAGCAAGCTCAAGATCACCTTAGTGAGAGATTGATCAACATTCGAGTTCTGAAATGCTCTCTTCACTGCGCAAATTTTGACATTATTGAAAGCTCCTTCAATGTCTAAGAACGCAGCTAATGTATCTTCTTTGTCATTTAATTACTTCTCAATAGTTCCCACACCAGTGTTCGCGTTGTGTTCGTTGAAAAAAGATGCCTTTTTCAATAATATGATGCCTTAAATATTTTTTTTAGTAAAGTGGAACAATAAATCAATAAATTAAACACAAATCGGCCCGGCCGATTCTTTGATACCCCCCACTGCATACAAGTCATGCAAAATTGGTTTTGTATGGGAGGTACCAGAACTACTTGACCGACATAGCCCATTTTGAATACCAACCTGACGACGATAAAAAGAAGTCCTTTCACCAAATTTCATTCGCCTATGTCAATCCATTTGGGCAGACGGACAGACAGACAAACGGACATGGCTAAATCGATTCAGAATGTGATCCTGATTCAGAATATATATACTCTATGAGGTCTCCGGTGACTCTTGGTGTTACAAATGTAATGACAAAGTGAATATACCTTCCAGTGGAGGGTATAAAAAACGAGCCTTTAAGCCTTAGCTAATGAAATAATGCCTCAAAGGCAGGAAAAAGCCTTAGTTGGCATTTTGTTTGTAGTAGTAGTGGTTTGTAATAATGAATAGAAAAACACTTCATTTAGAAGTATTTCCTACACAATAAAATATTTCAGGTTTTGACTTCTGTCGGCACTCCCGGAGTAACACTGCTTGTTTTTTTTTTTTAGTAAAGAGCCTTTTAATCTGGTTCTTAAAAAAAATTAGACTTGGAGATTTAAAGGTCTGTTCATTTGACTGCAGCGTTTTTTGATGTTTAACTAATATTAAAACTCACGTGTCGTTCGGTTTATGTAAGTTCAAAACTTCATTTAACATACCTGAAAATAAAATAAAATAAAACGTTAGTATTATTTTATTAATTTATTTTTCAATATTCTCAGACATAAAATATACAGAATTTTGTTTTAGCAAAGATAAAGTTTATATAAATATAAATAAAATATAGTTAGAGACATTAATATTTCATATGAAACAGATTCTGTCACTTTAAAAACAGACTAAAGTGTGGGGTGAACATTTTTATTAGGTGACAATTATTCTTTATGTTACAACAATGAAAACTACACAATGTAACGGAGCAATACTTCAATTTCATTGTGTCCGAAGCCAACTTTTTACGTACTTAATTCTCATTATTCGTATATTAGCATGGAGTCTGTTAAACAATTTGCGGGAAATAATGGAGTAAGAGTTTCTGAAGTTTGTAGTGCGAAACGCCAGAATGACAATACGACTTTGTGAACTATTGCGTCAGATATAAGTGTCATAAATAATTGGATAACTTTAAGCACTTTGTAATAAAATAAGTGTCTAACTGGAAGGATGCTCGTACGGCGAAAAATCTCCATAGAATGGGCTAGGCGAGGACAGTTACAAACTTTTCTAATTGCGCATTTTTGCAATACCACCAACTGCTGAAGCTTATTACGGTGAACGCCCCCGCAACAGCTTATACCATACTGAAGTTTTGAATGAAAAATTCCGTAATAAATTGTTTGTAAAGTTCCATTAGATTCTCAGATGATATGTTGAATGGTTGAAAGCAGATATTGCTTTAAATTCGAAATTTGTTCGCACCAGTTTAGATTACTGTCGATAGATACTCCTAGGTATTTGAAATGGTTTACAATTTCGATTTTAAAGCAACTGGCATTACAATTTAAAGGAGTTATTATAGCCTGAAACAGAACACATATTACGAAACAATTTGACGAATGAAAAACTTATTTATGTCAGGACTTGATACAGTACTGAGACTAAAGAATATTTATTTTGTTTCACTAGTTTATGTTTAGCAAACCAGATACTTAATAGGTCAACATCATGATTTATATCAGCTATTAAGTTTAAGAGGTTAACTGAATCGTATGTCATACCTAAATCATCAGCAAAAGCCTTTACTTTACCAACAAATGGTTGTAAAAATAAGGAGTTGATGTATATCAGAAACAAAATTGGACCAAGAACGGATCCTTGAGGAACTCCAAGGTTGATTACCTTGGAGTTGCTTAGGCTAGTCCCGACTTTAACTTTTTGATTTCTGTCCTTCAATTAGAAGGCAAACCAATCATGAATAGATCCACGAAGACCTAAAAGAAACAGTTTTTTTAGGAGAATATTGTGATCAACCATGGCCTTGGTGATATCTACAAAGAACCCAGCACGAGATTTTTTATCATCCAGTCGTTTCTGTATAAGAGAACAAAATTCCCGAAGAGCGTCTACAGTAGATAGCCCAACCCTAAACTGCATCGAGCTGAAAAACTTAATTTTGTTGAGGTATACTAGGAGCAAGAACAATTTTGACCGACATCCGTGATAAACGTCAACGCCTCTCTGACTGTCTGTTTTTTGTTTGTGTATTTATGTCTTGAACCCAAAAACCACTGGTCCGATTAATATGTTTATTTGGTGTTTCGCTCATAGATCTATTATCGGGCCAGGTTCAAGCTAGTTGCTGGGTAATAAAATTTGGTCCAAAATATAACCATACGACCCTAGCTGAACAATGCCCTATCGGAATTCAAAACAAAAGAAACGGCTTTTATAAAATGCATCTCTTTATGCTGCAAGCGTACCAACCAGACTTTGTTCCGCGCTTCCTATCCGTGTTCCTATCTCCGCTTCCGTATGAAATTCTCACATCAAATATCAGGACGATTTTTCTCCATTTTTCGAATTTTTTTTCGAGTTTATTTAAAGTTTTACAGCTAAAAACTTTCTACAGAGAAAATGTAATCAAATTAATAAATAAAAATCAAACTTTCTACAGAGAAAATGTAATCAAATTAATAAATAAAAATCAAACAAATCCGTCCTGACGTTCATGAGTTATGCGAACACAAACAAACAGTAGTTGACACCTCTCTGTTCAATATCCAGTTACTTCTTTCAAGAAAAAAATGTTTTTCCCCAAACATATAATAAAATCGTGATATTTCTCTTCTTTTCTTATATTAAAGGCTCTCTTCAGTCGATATTTGTAATTAAAAATGTAAACCTTTATCGGTGATTTTTTTTAGTGTAAAATTTTGTGAATTTTATTAAGTACTTCCAATTTTGTTAGTGTAATTTTTTCCTCAAAATATACTTTTTACGTATTTAGCTTTTTAGCTTTTTCAAACGGGGATATTTAAGATATTATTAATTTAAGTCTAAATATTAAATTTCTGCTAGTATATAAAAAAAACGGGTGCCAATAACTGTATCAAAGAACAGCAATAGATTCAATTATTGACAGTAATTTATAATAATAATAATAACTGTCAATAACTGTACTTTTGACGGGGCCAACAACGACAGTATACGACGGTTATTTCCAGATATTTGAAAATCCCTAAAAATATAACAATTAACGATGAAGAGCGGCTACAACTAGCGATTTACGCAAATTTTTTTTTTTTTTAAGTATTTCAAAATTGCAAATAATCTCGTTTTAGCAATGTTTCTTAAAACCTTTTAATTTAGTTGTTATAAAACAAAAACTAACTTATATATAAATTTAATTTTTTTTTTTTTTTTTTTGTAATTAACGGATTTATATATTTTTTGTATTCGATTGAAATATTAACTTATCAAACTGTTGGATTTTTGTTTAATATAGAAACATTAAATGCATTTTAATGAACCGATTGTTATTATTTAATCATTATATTTGGAACTGCAGTTCCGTAGAGTGTCAACTACTGTAGTTTTTGAGAAACATTTTTTTATTATTAATTTAATTCCAAATCGAAACCTTTTTACTCGAAATTTTTTAAAATAAAAAAAAAATCCTTAACCAACATATAAACGTATAACATATTTAAATCTTGTTTAAAATAAAAAAGCTACAATTATTTAAAGTCAAAATTTATTTTTGGGTGGAAACTTACGCTATTAAAATAAAAAAAATCATCTTCCAGCTCTATCAAAGAGCATATAGAGCTATTCAAAATACAAAAGAGATGTTATTTGAATCAATGCAAACAATGGCAAGCTTTTATAACAGTCCGTCTGTCTTCGTGACGACTGCTAGTAGAGGAACGGAATTGACGAAAATGGATTTGGCCTTTAAAAAAATCAAAACCAAATATTTATAAGCTGTCAACTTCGGCTCTTCTATAAACTCTGGCAAAAACATCAAGGCAGTCATTTTGGGCTTTGGATTCAGTTCAGCTCTATTTCGAACAACTAAGGAAATGCTGTATAGGACGAAGATCATTCCAGTCCGACATAATGGAGCTGAAGCTTGAAGATGTCATCATTTCAGTTAAAATTTTTAATAAGTTTTCCATATATTTTTGAAACGTTTTTCATATACTTTCGTTAATTTGTCCCTATTGCTGCTAAGAGGTTTCCACATATTTTTCAATTAGTTTCGAAGATACCGGCAAATCAATATTGAATAAGATGTCTTGTTAAAAATACGTGGCTTTTATATAGAACTAGTCTCGCTTGTGGTCGAAAATCGACCATTCTTTTTATAAGTATGTCAAATGTAATATTTAAAAACGAATCGCAATTGTTTTCGTTATTTATGTTTTTTTTTTATTAACGACAAGAGCGACATCTAGACATCGAAAAAATACGTAAATGAGCTGCTCCATTGGAAAGAGGTTCTAATCTAAGAGGATTTATATTTGAATAAGTTAAGTTATAAGTTTTATTCTCGTCATTTCATAATAAATACTTAAAAAGTGTTTTTGATGTTCACGTATTAATATAATGCTATTCATCAAGATTTTAAGAAGACTTTCTTCTTGGATGAAAACTACAGAGAAATTTAAAAAAAAAAATCTTTTTTTATGTGGCGGCTTCCGCTCTGTGAAGGAAGGTTTCGTTTCAACTTTATGTCGGATTCTGTAGACATAACCGACCTTACTAATAATCAAACACTAATGTCGACGATTAGCTGGTTGCCAGCTTTAGTAAAAATGTACAGCATTAGTGAAACGGTACCAATAAACAATAAGACCTCCACATTTGCTAGTCCGACAACTTTCTTAGAATCTATTACATTTTCTGTCATCGCACAATTCAAATTTCATAATTTGTCTTCGTGAAAAACAAGGTCAATGTTTCATTTCAGAACGAGGATTTTATTCTAAGAAAATGAATATATAAATCGCAAATTAATTTGCCCAACAGATATTATAAGCAAAAAACAAAACACAAAATATGAAATGCAGAAAATATCAGCTGATCTGTCAAATATCATATGCAAATCAGTGATGCCCTCTCCTTCGATCGGAAACAATTTTTAATACTTTTTATAGTACACTTTCCTTTGTTTTCTAATCCTTCACGATTTATTTATGAGTGAATTTGTGTCGGAACACAGTTTGTTATGCTAATTATGCCGAAGCTTATGGATCTAAAGATTGAATGGTTAGCAAGTGAACATTTTTGGAAAAAGAAATAATAGCCGGCTATTTTGTTTTAAAATAAATTAAAAACTCACGTAGGAAGCCAAAAACGTTTTAAGGACCTATCGCTTCCGTTTTTGAATTTCAATCTGCCAAGCAACGAAACAGTGCTTGTTAAAGTATATAGAAATATAAAAATAAATACAATTTGATCTTTTAAAAATTGAATAGCTTATATTACTTAATTCGGGAAACTTAGAAAGCAGCAAAATGTTAAATTCAGAAAAATATAAACCCGCGGATATTTTTCTACACGAAAACTGTCATGCATACTCCTCTATGAATTCACACCAAAAAAAACAGAATTCTGTGTATCTTGAATTCGCACATACATGTTATTCCTCTAGAAGTTCCTTAATTTATTATTTCGCGGGGATTTTGCTGAATGGTGACAATTCTTATATATTTCCGCGAAGTCAACCATCGCACACCAACCACTGATTCATTAGAAATTCTCATTTTCTGGGAACAAACTCCATTTCCAAAGAGGGTTTGGTTGCAGCCAAATATCTACCTGAGCCGCCAAAGGTACTGTAGGAAAATGTAGGTATTCGGGTATGAGCTGTCCAATCTTAAGTGAACCGATATTTTATTCTCTTCTCGACGACTCTCAAGAAAGTCTTGGAAACATCCTAAACTTATATCAAATTTATTTTTTACAACGAATGCATTCGTAACTTGCAAACTATTAAAAAAGGAAAACCAATCAAAAAGCAAGCGTTCGCAGTTAAAAAAGATACCAAACCTTCCATTTAATGAAAATATTCGAAATTTATATTGCAAGTGTTTAGAAATAAAACAAAAATGCAGTATTTTTCAATTTTGGGCAAACATTTGTAAAAATGTGTCTTTGCTAAACTTAAAAACAACTTGCATTGTTGTAACGAATAAAGTCCGAAAACCATTTACAATTTACTAAAATTAGTTTAGAATTGTAAACGTTCAGGCTCAACAAAAGTGTATTTAAATTCGCTCCTATTACGAAATTCCATACCGCCATTTTTGGTGGTTGGGCAACACTCATCTTGAAAATGACATTTAGGGAGGATTTCTTTAGCTAATGCCCGAGATAAACATGGGTTTCTCAACATTAACATTTAACCCTACAGTTAGCGATATTCTGGCAGCTATATTTGTTTATTGGTAAAGGGATTTCGGAAAGTTCGGAATCTTTGCGCAAACTGCCAGACTAAAGCTGATTATTGATAAGGCCGAACGTAGTTTCACATTATGTCTATTCGCCATAAAGTGGACTTGCAATTTTGTGTTTAAGGAAAATCCTCGGATAAATACTTTGTTTCTTAGGCATTGAATAAGCTCCAATCTCCATCATCTTTTATTGATTTCGAAGACGAACTTGACAGGGCTTATGAAGCTAGATTTAAGCCCAGCTTTTGACAAATCTCAAAGGGAGCTATGCCGGAGGTAGGAAACAGCCTTGTCGGTCTTGAGAATCTCTGTCAAACTTGTCAATTTCAAAAGGATGACGATGGGAGTTCATCATATTGACAAGTTTGAGCGTGATACTTGAAATTGACAAGGCTGTTATAATTGACAAGTTTGGCAGTCTCCATTTTTATCGCTTAAAATTGGCAATGCTTGGCATTGATACTCAAAATAGAAAAAGCCGTTTCTAAGCTCTCTATTAGCTCAATCTTGACAAGGCAGTTGTATTTGACGAGTTGAGCAGTTCTTCACTAGCGTAATAGATTTAGGGAGAATGACAGAATATAGAAAAAAGCGGTCACTATCCTCTGGCTATTCGGGTTATGATCTCAACTCAGGCAATACGTGAGAAATTTCTCTACATGAAAGCGTTTAAACGATATCAAGGTTCACATTTTTAATTTTACCAAAGAACAAACTTCGACTTAGACCCTGGTTCAAAAATAAGGGAAATTTAAATAAAAATAAATAAATAGTTGATGCAACAACCATTTATTTTGTGTGAGTTTTTTTTTTTTTTCATTTTTGGGACGAAGAGAAGGGAAAGAATTTTTTAACCAAGTTCAAATGGCTATACTGGCCTAAGTTAAAGCTAATTGAGCAGACGTAAACTATGTCTTGCCTCGATTCAGGCAACGTAAACATGTCGCTGCCATCTAGATGATTTTGAAGATAGCTGTCCTTTAAATTTTTCATTCCAAATGACCGTGAGGGGGAATCTCAACCGAATTTGCTAAACTAATGTCGCGACTATCAGGTAAGGGACGACTTACTGGTGTATGTTAAGGTTTGCTAGACGGAGTTCAAGCAAATAATGCTTATTGTTGCCGGTGAGCTTCATTTGAAATGACACACGTTCCCCACTGAAACTACATTTTGACCGTAAGCATATGAACCCCCACTTAAAGAATTAACCATAGACCACTTTGAAATCCTCTTACCGGGAAACTTTTCCCAAAAACCAATACAAATGCCACCATCCTTCTGTCTCACTTTTTAAGCAGTTTTTGTAACGAATTTAAGAAAACTTTGAAATTTTACAATTTGCCCCAGCATCATCCCCTTGCCGAGTGCCAATAGCATCCCTTTATTATTTCATTGAAACGAACCGTAAAAGTTAACCTAACTTGCTCTCTGCATCTCATCGTATAGCTCTCCGGCATCTTCACGGATGTACTCAATTCGGATGCGAGCACACCTGAAAGAATGTGCGGTAGCGAACAATAAACTTTCGCTTGAAGCCTGCCGCGGTTCGGTTGCTTCGTGGATGGTGGATGGCTGCAGCATGAACTTAATTCATGATTTGCGTTTTAATTCGACCCAACACACTGGTGCTGCTGCTGCTGCATCACATCCAACCACCCTCAAGGCATATGCATCGTCTTGTGCTGAAAAATGTTTTCGATTTGAGCTTGTACTCGTATATACGAGTATGCCTTGCCACCACTCACCCTATCTCTGGGTCGCTCTCACCATCACCAAGCTTGCCTAAGGGCGAGATAATAAATTTCTTTTATTCCTCCACTTTTGCGCTGCACTTGCAATTTAAAATTTAGCATTTAGCATAAAATGGGGGATGGTGGCGAGCGCGGCGGCGAACAACAATGGTAGGTGGAAATTTACGGGAAGCTCAAGTCTCATCACCATGCAAACAAATGGAATTTAAAGTTTGATTCCCTTGCAAGGACGACTGATAGACTGTGGGGGTGGACGAATACCAGTACCAGTACAAGTAAGTATGTGTGTATATGCCAAGTCAGAGTACGAGAAGAAGTGGTAACTTAACTGCAATTGGTTTAAAGTGGTGTGCCAGGGAATACTTTAGGAATTTATGAGGGCATTTCCTCTATTCAACGTACAGAGCCAGGACAAGAAGTGGTAGCTAGGTCAAGATGTTGAACACTGTATATGTACCTATGCCGCATTGAAAGGAAGTTTTGCGAATGAACGCGCCGGCAATGCACAGAATTGAGGGACAACTTTCGAATCCGAGTACATGTGCGATATACGAGACGAATATTTGACTTTCGTCTGGAGTGTGTAAATATTTGAAATGAGTTTCAATTTTATTTTATTTCACTTGTTTTGATTTCCTCATTCCAGCACATGGTCCTTTTAGTTTGTTCGGTTAACTGCGAGACCGCTGTGGCAGTATGTTGAGAGTCAAGTGGTTGGAGTGCGTTATTATTTTTGATAATTGGAATTGTGGAAAGTATGCACTACCGCTTCTAAAGCAAACGCCACAGTTTCAAATAGAGAGTGAAGAATACTCTGCTGTGAAAGTGAATTTGGTCATTTTATATCAAACGGTCTTTTGGGGCGATGCAACTGCAAAACATTTGCTAGGTAGGGAAAGGACTTTTGTTCCACCCCGTTTGGTGATCATCCTCTACACGTTCGCATAATGTGATTGTCACATCATGCAGGGACATATTAAAAATGCCCCACAGAATAATCAAGACCGGGTACCGAAGAAGTTAATAAAATTGTACAACAACCACAGTTGGGGTGTGCTCGAACATGCGAAATTCCATGTTCGTCCAAGCAGTGCGCGCATTTTGCTGTTAAAAACAAAATACATTTAGAATAACAACACCAAAGGAGAATATAAAGGAAGAAACTCATTTATGTTAATGTTAATGCTCGCACCTCCTTTGAAGCGTACACCAATACCTCGTGTACTAGCTGCTCTCTCGCTGCCGGCTAAATCAATCATTGACAATTTAACAGTTCGCTTCGAAGCAGTCTTCTTCTCTGTCATTCGAATGTGAACTTGAAAAATCGCATGACTGCGACTGCTCTCCGCGTTCGCATCTGTTGGGTGTTGCGTTCTATTGTCGTTACCTTGAGCGAGTAATTCAAGTAACTCTTCTGCTCTGCATATGGGCTTCAAAATCAAACCACTGACTACTGTATTTTTGTAAAGACCATGTTATGTATGATGTACGGATACACCCTTACCCATTCATCACGGAATCAACCAGCGGCATTGTGCACTCCTCAAAGACATCTTCATTGGACGAGTCCGTATCGAAAACTCTGTCAAATTCCATGCTTAGCTTTTTGTTAACTCATGTCGCCCAATATCTATTCCACTAATGTTGTCCAAGTTATTCGAAAAAGTGCTGGCAAAACGGCTACAAAAAGTAATAAATGAAAAAAACGCTAGTCCCAATTCACCAATTTGGATTCAGAAACAAGCACTCTACCATTGATCGGGTGCAGGTCTTCAAAAACATTTTAAGAGAAAATTGTGTGCTCTACAGTATCTCTTGATATAGCACAAGCTTTCGATAAAGTCTGGCACAAAAGACTGATACACAAATTACAAAAGCAACTGCCGAAGCAGTATTCGACCATTCTGGAGTCTTATATATATCAGATCGATTCTTCAGAATTAAGCAAGATACAGAGTACTCAACATTAAGAGAGATTAAAGCTGGTGTACCGCAAGGCAGTGTGCTAGGCCCATTTCTTGACCTACTTTTCACTAGCGATCTGCCTGAAAGTGAAGAAACCACCATAGCTACTTTTGCAGATGACACAGCTGTCCTTGCTTTTGGATGCAACTGTCGAAATAGCAACAAAAAAGATTCAAACAGCAATAAACAATATTTCTGAATGAACTAAGAAATGGCAGATTAGATTAAATGGCCTTAAGTTAGTCCACATTAATTTTACGTATAAAAATGTACCCCACATTCCAGTCTACATTACCAACAATGTAGTGGAAGATTCAAATACAGTCAAATATTTAGGCATGACTCTAGATAGACGCTAAACAGCGTTGGACAGCGAACGTTAAGTAAAAAAAAAAAGATGAGTTGAACATGCGATACAGTAAAATGTATTGGCTTGTTGGGAGATACTCATCCCTATCCAACTACAATAAAATATTGCTAGGCACGCAAGTTCTGAAACCAGTATGGACCTACGGGCTCCAGTTGTGGGCATGCACATGCCAACAAATTTACTAACAATTCAGGTTTTCCAAAATAAAGGAACATAGTTAATGCACCTTGGTACATACGCAATGCTGATCAGCATAGAGATCTAAATGTTGAAATGGCTGAAGATGAGGTTAAGAAGGTTGCTCAGAAATAGGCCTCTCAACCACGTTAACACAGAAATAACAGAACTTTTAAATAATGACAATGTAATCAGGAGATTGAGACGGATAAAACCTCTTCATCTATAAGATTTAGCTGGGGCTAAGAAATCAGTTATTGTTTTCAAACAAAACAATTTTAGAAATCCGTCAAACGGCGGATTTTTATCTTCAGTTCATAAAATAATTCAAAAATAAATTGCTGAT